>VXAC01008004.1:236520-260116 GCA_013399225.1 Rhipidura dahli | reverse complement strand
CCACTGACAATGGAAATGATACCAGTACATATTTATCTATCTATCTGTACATAATTATACAGTGAATTACCTTGACATGAAGGCCATGGTATGGAAGAAGGAGTGGATCTGACATCTTTTTGGCAAGTGCTTGGAGTTCTGTGAAATCCTACTATCTGTCTCAGATAGGGAAAAGGTGTAGTTGATATAGATTAGCTAATCTAAGTTGAATTAGCTTGACAAAAGTTCGGGCAATTTTTTGTTGCTTTCTGACTAGCTTTCTGACTTCTAGCTAACCATCATCATGCCTGTGACAGTAGAACTCAAGTCTTTTCTACAATGCCAGTCTGCCACCACTCTAGATCTCCACTGATTAAAATTGTTTAATTATTCGTTCCCCAAGAGTATAGGAGGCTTCTTCTCCAGTTTGCTTTTGCAGAGCATTGAATCAACCAAATGTAATTTGCCTAGGTTGAAAAAATAGAGTGCAAACCTGATTTCTGGCTTCTGGGTATCAAGAAGTGCCTTACTAAAGCAGCTCACACCCTGTGTTGCCTTAGGGGTTGGTTTTGGTTGGTTGGTTGGTTTTTAAAAATACGTTTCTTTGTCACCAGTCAGTTGTCACTCATCTCCACTGAAAAGTCTCTCTTCTGGGATGCACACCTCCAGAATTTTGCAGATGTTTGCATCTAAGCTGCCCCTAAATGGACAAGTAGAACAGCTGAGGCCCGAGGCAGTCATTGCATTTGGGTTGTTGAAGGATGTTTGGTTTCTTAAAAGAGGAAAAGTGAAGAATTTATCTCCATTTCCCAGGGTGTCTTAACTTCTGAAATGTCTAAAGGAGACCTGGACTGTCAGCTGTCACTGTAAATTACCCTGAAGTTAATCCTGTAGAAGAGACTGAAGCCTGTTGAGGCCTGTAGAGGAGTAATGATTGAATCTGGAATCTGGGTTATTATTCCAGATGCAAACCTTTGATGCTGACGGAGTTTCTGGTATCTTTCTGTCCTGTTCCTGGCTAGGACAGGGTTAATTATTTGCAGAAGCCAGCAGGGGCCCCGGCTAGGACCCAGAGGTTGCTGTGTACCACCTCAGGTCATTGCCAAAGCTGAGGGGAAGGGAGTCTCTTCTGGGGAGGAGGGGTCCCTTCTGGGTCTGTGGTCTTGTCTATTGTCAGGGGTCATTTTTTGTACTGTTTGTCATGAGTGTTGTTGCTGTTACTGATCATTTCCTTGCTGTTTCCAATAAACTGTTGTTATCTCGACCCATGATCTTTACCTTTTGTGCCTCCAGTTCTCCTCTCCAGCCCCAAAAGGGGGAAATACAGGAGGAGGAGGAGGAGGAGTGAGCGAATGGAGCATGGTTTGACATGTTCCAGTGGGAACAATAATGGGAACACCAAATTGGGGAATATAATTCCTAAAACGCAACAGGGTGCAAAGGGGAGTTGCTGTCTCCACAAAATGAATGGTGATCAGATGTGACACAGTACCCCTCTGCTGCCTCCTCCTTCACTTCAAACACTACAGTAAAGTGCAGCCAAAGTGTTTTTGAAACTTAGCCAGCTTGTTAATTCAATCTAGCAGTGAAATCTATGTTTTCTGCAGCTGTTGAAAGAAACAACTTGATGAGACTTGCTCAGACCATACCATTTACACCAGTCCAGCTCTTTGGTGAGTACCAACTTCTTGCTTATATGTTTCACTTTATAAATAGTTGATGCATTATCTTTTAAAGACTGTGTTTGAGAAATTTCCTTGGATTTATTTCAACAATTCTTTTTTTTTTTTTTCCTGAAAGACACAAAACAAGATAGAACTGAAATCATGCAGCAGTTTGGGCACTTTTGGAGGTCATCTTGCCCAACACTCTCTGTGGTCAATTCAGATCAGATTGCTGAGGCCCTGTCCAACTGCATTTTGATTTTGATTTTATATATAAAATGTAGACTCCTCATTTTCATTGGGCAACCTCTTCCAGGTTTTGATTGACTTAATCATGAATCTAGTGTTTTTTCCCTGTATTTGTTGGGGTTTCCCTTGCTGTAGCTTGTATCTGTTAGAATTCATGTGATTGCTGTCCACCTCAGAGATGAGTCTAACTCTTTATTTCATGTACCTATCATTAGGAACACTGAAGACAGACAGGAGTTCCCCCTTAACCTCGATAACTTTGTTCTGTCTGTTTCTCTATTACACACACAGACACATGTGTAAATCTATGTGTAAGATATGCCATCAAGAAGAAAACCAGATAGTGATTTAAAAGGCACTATTCCTGTACCTGGCACAAAAACCTTCTATGTTTTTAGTCTTAAAGAAAAAAAAAATTTTGCTGTAACTGAAGAGTGGTGGAGCATAATCCAAAATTTTTTGGGAAGAGTTCTGAAATTAGTGTGCAGTATTGGCTTACAGCAGCAGCAGCTCTGCCTCTAGATGGTTGATATGCTCTAGGTGCTGCCTTCTCAATGGGTGGAATACTTTGTCTCACAGGAACTAATTGCTGATACGTGCAGCATCATAGGATTTCTTGTGACCTGATTGCTGTAGATAATTAATACAGCTATGGCCACATTCTAATCTTTGAAGCTCCCAGGAGATACCTTCCTTCGTATTAAACTGTCAAAGGATAATAAAGTTAAGATTTAATGTAAGATATAAAAATGTGTCTAGTTATACTGTCTTTATTCAAGTGTCTGTCTTTTATGTAAGATACTGACTTTTCCAGTAATTTTATTTTAAATTAAAATGTGTGTAAATTGCTGGATTCAACAGCATCTGCATTTTTGCTAACTGGTAAAGGGCAAGATCAAGAGTGGGAAGGAAATATACTAGTCTGAATCCAGTTTGTGATTGCTTGTGACAGTCTTTGTCATTTTGGCAATTTAGTTACCTCATCACACTTGGCAAGGAAAGCCTGCTTCTTATGCCTTAACATTACAAATAATTTGAATTGTAGGAAGGAAAGCCAAATTTTAAAAATCAGTCCACTTTTCTGTTGGTTTACAAATGGTGGCAACAGAAAAGTGTTATTGATTCTGCTGCAAGAGAGAAATGCTACCAACAGCTCTCCAGGGGGAAACAGAGAGTGACTCAGTTACAGCTCACTAGGTTCTGCTTGCAGAAAAAATGTTACTAGCAGGAGCAGAACATCTTAAACACTTCATGATTGCAAAAAACATTGGAATTTCTAGAACAAAATCAAATATTAGTTTAAAACACCAAAACTGTAAGATTCCTGATAATTAGCTTTAGCTTGTTCTCCTAGAGGTGTCCTTTTCCATCTAAATTCCCTGGCTTATCACATCATGGCCAAGTCACCACTTTTGAAACAACTCAGCTCTCTGTCTGCAGCAAAAGCTGGCACTCTCGACTAGCGTCACTTTTGTATCAAATACGAAATTAAACTACTTTAATCTTATAGTCAATAACTATTACAAACTCTTTGCCTTGATGTCATGCTTTTTTCCCTAGATTTATTTTAAAATACTATTTTAACTATTTTAAAACTAAGATTAGAATTCAGATATTCTGCTCCTGCAGGTTTGTTTGGGTGTTTGGTGTTTTTTTGGGGTTTACTTTGTGAAACACAGAGTTAAAAGAAAAATACTGTGAGTGTTCCACAGATTTATGATTAACTTAAGTTTTACCAAAAATTCCACTTAAGTCTTACCAAAAATTTCCCTTAAGTCTTACCAAAATTATACACAGGCTATTTAGAGTTCATGCACTGCAGATAAAAATGGCAACCCTTTAACAATATGTCCTTTTAAATGATTGCTGTAGACCAGAAAATTAGTGAGTTTTGTTTGTGTGGAGGTATCCAGGAGGTCTTGAAATTATCTTTGTTAAGAGGCTTAATACAAGCTCTTTGGACCACTTATTATCATAGTAGAAGAATGAATGTGCTGAACAGTCTACATTTAGGCTGGGAAGCTTTCAGACAGATGAACAGTTATGAAAAAAAGGCTCTCTTTTTAAAAAAGTGTGGCTTAGAAAGGTGTGCACAGTGGTGTGTTACTCAAAGATACCAAACGAAAATGCTGTTCTCTGTTGTTTGTGCTAATGACTTTCGCTAACAAAACTTCCTTTTGTTTAAGCTGGAGAAGAAGTGACAGTCTATCAGCTAGAAGAAAGCTCACCTATGAATCTTGATAAAAGCATGTCTTCCTGGTCCCAGTGTGGCACGACTGCAATGATCCAAGTGCTGTCGCGGGAGGAGATGGATGGGGGTCTGCGAAGGGCCATGAAGGTCATTTGTACTTGGTCTGAGAGTGATGTATTAAAGTTGGGACAAGTATTTATTGTGAAGTCTTTCCTGCCAGAGGTGGTTCAAACTTGGCAAAAGATCTTCCACCATGGCACAGTATTGCATCTCTGTCTGAGGGTGAGTTCAGACCAGAAGGAACACTCACTGGTCTAGCCCGACTTTAGACTGCTTACTTGTTAATGTCTTTGACATGGTTGATGTGTTTTGATACTATCTTTTGGGAAGAAAAAAGGTTTTGAGGAAGATGTATGTCCCATATGTAAAAAATAATCAGTAGGTGTGTGCATGTTTGTTTGGTTTTTTTTACAAATTCATGACATCTTTCTTCATTAAAATGAAGTGGTGTTCATAAAATTATCTATTTTTCAGGAGATTCAACAGCAAAGGGTTGCCCAGAAGTTAATCTATACCTTCAACCAAGTGAAACCTCATTCTATTCCCTATACTCCAAGGTAAACTCAATGTCTTTAAGTACTAGGTGGAAGAGGTTTCTCTTTTCAGCCTCCTTTTTCATCATGCAATGATAATGCAATGGTAATAATAATGTCTAAGAATAGTTAATGAAATAAGAATAATTAATTTTAAGAGGACAGGTAGGCAGCTTTGAACTTTGTCTTTATAGCTACATGTGGTGGCAAAATAAACATTCTGTTCCTTATATTTAAGCAAGAATTGCCTTTAATATATTGAACAAAAACAATTTGATGTAGCTCATTTACAGTGGGCTAGGGTAAATCAGATTATGGTGTTTGTTCATAAATTATACTTTCTGATCAGATGTGGGGTTTTTTTGAGAATTATCAGACCAAGAAAGCCTTTTTTCTCTCTTCCATTTGGTACCTACTGTTGTTGAAAATGCTCCAGCCAGAGAAGACATGTCCTCCTTTTTGGTACACTTGCTCTGCATCTTGTGGTTTGCTGACTGTGAGGATGCTTATTACACAGCCAGCTCCTGACAGACAGTATTTGTATCTGTGAGGATGCTTATTACCTAGCCAGCTCCTGACAGACAGTATTTGTATCTACAGGTTCCTGGAAGTTTTCCTCATCTACTGCCATTCAGCAAACCAGTGGCTGACCATTGAGAAGTACATGACTGGTGAATTTCGGAAGTACAACAACAACAATGGAGATGAGATTACCCCCATCAGCTTGCTGGAAGAGATGATGCTGGCCTTCTCTCACTGGACCTACGTCTACACCCGTGGGGAGCTCCTGGTTCTGGATTTGCAAGGTGACTGCTAGCATAGGATTGAAACCATTGAACAGCATTGAAACCAGTGAAAAGCAAACATCTCAAAAGACAACTTAGTACTGAGGAATGTGCCAAATTCTCACTTATATTAGAAAATGCAAAGGTAAAGAAACGTCTGGATATCTGTTGTATGATGACCATAAATGAGAATACACAGAAACAGTCCCATGTTAATGCAGGTGTAATGGGAAAATAATATAGCTTCAAATGCCTCCAGCCTGAAAGACCAAAAGAGCAATTATATAAACTCCAGGAACATTTCATCCATCTCCACAGTTAAAATATTTTTATTTTTTATAAGATCTACAAATAATATAGAGATCCAAATGCACTCATATATATGTGCACACTCAATGTGTATGTAAATCTCTCAAAAGTGTGAAAACTGCTATCTGCCTTTTTTTATAGTTCATATTAATAAATCTGTATGCAGTTTAAATAAGCTGTAAGCCTGAATGCTATTCATGAAGTCTAGTTACTCCTTCAATGAGCACGTGATCATTTTGCTGTACATATGTAAGTGGGAAGATGGCATATTTTGAGGAGATAAAACAGTTGACAATGTTCAGATAAACATCACCCATCAAACAGTATAAACACTATCACTTTTCATTTCTGTCAAGGGAAAACTCTATGAGTAGCCAGAGACTTAACATATTTATATTTTACAGCATTCAGAAGCTGTAAATTACAAAAAGATATACTTACCATGTGAAATAAGATTATAATTCCATCCTAGTCTTGACTGGCTTCAGTTGCACATTAAAAAAAAATGGTACAGAAGGACTAAGTGTGTCTTTGCCATAGCCTGTGAGAATTTGTATGACATTTGCTCAGGTTTATTACATAACTCTCACAGTTCTAGAGCAACTGTGTCGGCTCAAAACTTGAGAATATAAACATCTATGTAAATCTCAGTTTTCATCTCAAACAAACTGAGATCGGCTCTAGTTTTGGCCTTGTGTTTATCTTTAATTCTCTAATCTGGAACTGGGGAAAAGTGCAAGGGCTGCTCTCCTTGCAGTTCTGCTAGGATGAATCCACATGACAATTTACTATTTAATACCATGGCCATCTCCACATACACATATAGACACCACATTTTGCCTAATTTACATCAACTGGAATGGCCTACATTGAAATTTGGGGGTATTTCAGTCACATTGTGCTGTCTCCAAAATCTTAATTTTTGTTGCAGAACATAAATTTAAGTTGTTGAAATAAAAATAATTGCATATCACGTGGTCATATGACCATAGATTTTTCGTTAGTGTAAAAGCACAGTGACTTTGTCAGATATAAGAAAAGACGGCTTTTGTAAAGGGAGTATACTTCAATTGGTTTGGTGAAAACTGCAACATGAAACCTGCAGCATTCAGGTATCATAAAGTAATTATTTCTTTAATATGCTTCCTCGGCCACCCAAATAGAGAAAGGGATAACAGACCCAAATATTTGCACATCATGAAGTTGTGGCTTCTTGTGTTTGTTACCTTGAAGAGAATATGTGTCTGAAAGTAGCTCTATTGATATGAGCAAGATATCTGATTAGTACCTTTATTCCAAGTAAAATAACAATCTTTTGGTTGGTCACATTTTAGTTAGTTGAGCTTCAGTATATGTACTTTCTGATCAGATGTGGTTTTTTTTCCAAGAATTATCAGACCAAGAAAGCCTTTTATCTCTCTTCCATTTGGTACGTACCATTTATTGTATTTACATTCACCTGCCATCTACAAATGAATTAACCTCAAAGAAGCTGTAATAACTATTTTGCCAGTCCTTTACAGATATTTATACTCATTGCATTTTCATTCCAGCTTATAACCTCTTTAACTATGACACTGTATGATGTACCAACAAAATGGTTAATTACATTTTTTTTTAAGTGCCAGATTATGAAATCATGACTACCCCCCTTTTGTAACACACACATTGTCTATCTGTTGTAGGTGTTGGGGAAAATCTTACAGATCCATCTGTGATTAAACCTGAAGACAAAAAGTAGGTTTCTTTCTCCTGAAATTATCATTCATTTCAGACATTCTGCGTGGGCAGTCTGTATATTTAGGATAGTTTTCTATGTTTTGAGGGGGAGGTTTAATTAGTTTTTCACATGGTGTTTGGATTAAATGAAAGTATGATGCCAATAAAGAGACCACGTCTTCTTCTGTGCTTTGGAGGACTCTAAGTATCCCAAAGGTGGGAGAATCTGAATTGCTGTTCTGGGAGTAATCTCTTCACAGAGTTGTGCCAAAGGATGTGAATGTGGCAGTCCAGTTTTCCCTGACTGTTCCCGGGAGTATATGGGGCCACAATAGCTTAAGGGGATGAGGAAGGGCCTCTGTCTCTTTAACATCTCCAATAGGTTTTAGTGTTCCATTTAAGCATGCAGCATGATTTCACAGCTGTGATATGAAGATGGTAAAGCAGGAGTGGAAACTTACAAAAATTGGATAGACTAGACACACAGAAATAGCAGTCTGCCTTTGTGAATCAAATTTCATAGTCAGAACCATGGTTCTTCTCCCATTCTGTGACCTTGCCCTTCAGTGGTATTTTCTGTAGCAAGAGCAGAAGCAGGGGTGTTGATGGCTGCTCTCCTACAGCTCTCCTACTCTTCCTAAACCCACACATCTCTCCAGATCTGCCCTGACATCCTTGCCCCTCCAACTGGTGCTCATCTTGACTGCCCCTTGCTCAGCTCATGCCATTTGATTGAAGGGAAGTCTCATGGTTGGAAGGAAGGAAGATGCAAATGTGAATAGTCTAATGTAATACAAAGGGCAATTAACTACAGAAATACTGATGACTTGCCCACAGCTTGGAACTCCAAGATAATTTTGTGAGGAAGTTCTTAGTTCTTTCAAAAGGATAAGTAATTAATTACTTCTTTAATGTTTAATAATGATTGTCGGTGTATTGGCTATATAAAGATTATTTTGGGAACAACAAGGATATGAGAGCAAAGATATGCTGAGCACTTCTCAGTGACAAAGCTTTTGCCCTAAGCAGGCCATTGGTTCATGACAAAAGCACACAGCTCAAGTTAAGAGATGCAGAGGTCAGTCATGTAGTTATTCACTAGATTCTAGGAGACACTTTTAAGGTTATTGCTACAGATGCATGAAATTCTGATTTGCTACTGTTCAAGTAGATTTTTTATATCAGTGGTAGCATAAACTTATTTATATATGGTAGCATAAACTACAACAATTATTGCTGTAAACAGTGGAGAGGCACTGACAGAAGCGGTTCACATGGCAACTCAGCTTACCCCCTTTAATATTGGGATAATATTTATCTACATTGTTTTGAAGTTTGTTTTTATTAGTGTCCTTCTGTATTGTTTCTGCTATTAAATAATTTTGTTTAATTGATTAATAAAATTTGATAATATAGATCTTATTTTCAGAACTTTTTATTGTCAATCATCTGTGAAATAGTTAGTTCTAGTTAGAGAGCACATGTTGGTTAATTACTCAAAGCCAGCTTGTTTTTCTTATATTCAGGGAAATCTTCAGAACAGCAACTTGTGAAACTGTATTGTTTGATTTAGGATTCTACAGGAATAAGGCAGTGAAACTTTGGTGTTTTCTGTAAGCAGGTACCCAATTCTAAGAAACACTTTCTAAAAGAGTAATAAGAATTACAATGTAAAAGCAATGTCTTTGCTCTATCCTTAATTTGCTCACAGAGGAAACATTTCTGACAGTGGCAAGATGTGTTTTCAGTTTTCTTTTGTAGGTAAGATCAAGGTAAGATCAAAAGCTGTCTCAAAAGACACTTTGAGCTCATGTTCTCTTGGAAACCTAGGAAAAAAACAGATGGCACCTGACTGATGGGGCTGATTGAAATTTTAGCTTTACTTATAGTTAAATTATTTATGTTTTGATTCTTTAACTCCATCAATTTATTGGCTCATGTTATTATCATGTCATGTATCATGTGAGTCTTTTATTTCGTGCATCCTGCATTCTGTTGTGGAAAGGACTTTGCAATGGCAAAGTGTGAGCTCTAGGTCTGTGATAGTGCTTTATGTCTTGGTTTTATACCAATATCTATTAATAACATGTAATAGATCTGTTTAGAAAGGATGCCTAATGCTGTGACAGCTCAGGCAGAGCCTGAGCTGAAGCAAATCAGTGCAAGATCTGGCCACAGGCACTGCATAGAAGGTAGGAAGTGATAAAATGGTACAGGTATGACATTAACAAAAATATTTCCTTTAAAAGAGATGTAATTGAGGCACAGCAGCAAGGTTTTAGTGTAGTTTTAACACTTCTGTACTGGCCAAACATGGAGAAGAATTGCTCCAAATGCAGCACTCTGGATGCTTTTTTTAACATGTACTACTTGGCAAGTCCACAACAAAGTTAATACAGATAGTTTTCACAGATATTAGGTTCAGATTCAGAGACAAGGAAAGGAGTGTTTTGAGTTTCAAACTGAAAAGAATTGATACATTCACAGAGCAGCTGTTTTCAATAGCTTGATATTATCACCACCTTAAAGATTTTTTTCCTGGTTTTTATATTGAAATGTTTCTTTCTGGTTCTGCCTACTGACGACATAGAGAACAAAAAGAGTAGTCTCCTCCTTCATTTTTTTTTTTTTATTTTAAACTACCCCCTAATCTTTACATGTTATGGTTTCTAGGCTGGTGATCATTTCCAATTTATCCCTTGATTTCTTGAAATAGCTATCCAAATTTAAATGCAATATTCTTCTTGAATCATTGCCAGTACTGGGTACAGAGGAAAGGGATATACTTCATATTTGTTACAGAGAGTATACCATTTTATCTCAAAACGGTGTGAGAAGATATCACTCTGTCTTGTGTTACTTGCTTCACCTTGCATGGAGTAATGGTTAGGTTAGAGGAAGAATCAGAGAGGTTGTGTGGTCTTGAAATTAGCAAAGTCTTCCTAATTTCCTATAGCTGCTCAAGCAAATATTTAAGTACATTCTATTATTATGGCATTTCATCAGATTCCAGCAAAGGATAGAAATGGCTACATTGCATCATGTTATTTAAAGTGTATATATGGCCCTTGACTGATAATTCATTATTTCCCTTGTTTGATGTATTACTTTGCATTAAAAGATGATTAGATTAATCCTTCACAGGATCCAGGAGACATATAATCTCCAGTGTCCATGAGAAATTAGAAAAATACTACATTTTCTACAGTAGTATCAGCTAATTATTGCTGCTGTCCTGTGTGAAAGGGAAGAGATTCATGTTTGAACACTGATGTCTTTAGAGATCATATAGTTTTATTAGTGTGAATTACAGATAGATTTGAGAGAATAAAAATATTTTGCTATAGCTTCTCAGAACAGCAATTGATTTCAGATTTTAAAATATGCTGTTTTCACTCTGCATATAATTAAAATAAAATACTGGCACTTGTAAGGTTTTTTTTTTTTGGAAGTGTTTCTTGTGTGCTGTGTTCCATAGTGTCTAGACTGTCAAATTCTTGAGAATAATGGTGCAGCTGTACTAAAATTAATGAGCACTGAAATTTCAGACTACCTTAAAAATCTGTTGGAATTATGTGGTACCTCTAATGTGTGTGTGCACATATCTGGCTTCTCTTTGCAATTGTGGCAGTTTCTTTCAGAATATGCAATCCACTTCCACAAATGGACATCCTAGTAGCACTGTTGGGTTGGTCAGAGAACAGAAACATGGAAATGAGCACAGGAAGAGGACAATAAATTTTAAAACCTTGCTTGTCAGCAGCATACTGTGGGTTTTGGGGTTTTAATTTTTTTATCATTTTTCTATGCTGCGTATTGTTGAGACTAGGGTTCTCCTTTGTCTTTCTGGTTTTAACTGAAGAGAAAAGAAGTCCTTGTTAGGTCTGTTTTGTTCTCACATGCCCACCATCAAAACTAGAACCAAACTACTTGCTTGGTGGCAATGAGTGGTGGCTGCAGCAGAATTGCACAGATTATGGCATAAGTCATCAAAATGACACTGTGCCCAGATTTCCTCTGAGCATTTTAGTAGGGACTGCTGGGTTTGTCCTGTCTCCCTTTAGAGAAAAAAAAAAAGTAGTGTATGGTATATGTAGGCTAATATTTTACTGAAACTGACAGTTCCCTTGTCCCATACCTAAAAAAAAAATTTAATGTGTATTAACCTTTGATTGTCTTGATAGAAAGGGCTAACCGTTTAAAAAAAAAAAAAAAAAACAAAGGTCATGATCTCTCTCCCCATAATTGCTTTATTTTAGGTTCACTGATTTTTTAAGCATATTTCTTTTAGGAATGGAAAGATGGAATTTGGACCAGCAAACTTAGGAGAAGATGCAATAAGAAACTTCATTGCAAAGCATCGCTGTAATTCTTGCTGCAGAAAGCTGAAACTTCCTGGTATGCAAAGTAAAGTTTAATTTTTAACCTATGTTTAACTATATATGTGCAACAAAGTAAAGGCATATGTGTGCTATAAAGGCAAGAACTGAAATTCTATTGAGCTGAAGGATTCTGGTAGGCACAGTCTTCCTGTGCAAAGGCAGATAGGAGAACACTACTCTTTTGCCTACCATCCACATAGGAGTGGAAGCTCCTCAACCTGATGTTGGTATTCAGCATGAAAGCTTCTTCCCCCTGTTTCCCTTTCTTTGCTAAATGGTAGCCCATTTTTCCACTACAGATAACATCTGCAATAATTTTTAGAGTAAGAATTTTTAGAATTTTTAGAATAAGAAAGAGCAACAATAGAAAATTTGCAATGCATTAGGTTGTGAAAAACTCACTGGATGCTTTCTGGCCCTGCTGCAGCCCCTGCTTATGCTTAGTTGGATTGCCTGTTGTTCACGTTGCATTTGGCAGAATGTGCTTCTGTTTGGTGTGTGGTAGATTTTAAAGCCTGAGAGCCCAAATAGATTGCCTTCTGGATGACTCTCCAGCCACTGATGTTTCTTCTGTAGAGAAAGCTCCTTCCTTTCATTGCCTACTTGGAATAATAATTGCTGTTTGATTCTGAAACAGAAACTGCAGTGTTATTGGCTTTGAATATTTTTGTCAGTGGCAGCTGGAGGTAATAGAGGAGAAAATCAGCTGAATGAATACAGTCAGGGAAGGTTCATTCATATGGGCTCACACCCCTGGTTCTCTCACCTCCTTGGTTCTTATTTGCCTCACTCCAGATTTTCTTCCTCCTGGAAAAATCAAACAAACTGCCATCAGTTATTGGGCTGAGCACTGCTCAAGATGTATGTGCTTTTCAAACATTTACTTGGCTGCATTGCTGAATTTGTTTTCTTGCCATAGATTTGAGAAGAAGTGATTACACGTTGGAAACTGTCAGTCCTGCCTTTGAAGTAGAAATGGAAACCAGTACCAAAGAAGCTGATAATGCAGATGAGCCTGCTGAGTCTGACACACAGCTGTGAAGCAGAGAGCCCATGTGTTTGCATGCTTGAAAACCTGCCCCTTATCACTGCCAAAGGTCTGTCCAAAATCACAAAGTACAGGTGATTGAGTGCAGCATCTGTCTGCTCTCACTAGACCCTATAGACAAGGAATGAAAAAAAACAGCCCTTCCATTCTCTTGTGCTGGTCTTTATTGTGCAGATAATGAACTGCCAGGAGCAGGTCACCCCTTAGCTGGATAAACTGTCCCATCAGTGCCTTTTTTTTAAAATGTGGATCATGGTTCCAAACTGTGTTTTCTTAGGAAAATGACTGTGACAAGTTTATTTCCAAGTGGTTTGTTTCTCTTTCTGCTCTTCAGCAAATAAATTAATGTATACACATTTACAAATCATTCATTTTCAGTCAGAGCTCACTCAGCCCTGTGCTTTTTCTTGGGCATAGAAGGCTCTCCAGGAAACTGCAGATATACAACTTTCTCTTTATTACTGATTTTGATTCAGAGACAAACCAAGAATATATCAGTAATGAATTCATGGTTTAAACAGTAGCCATGACAGTTAGACTTAAAAATTTTGTAGGAACATTATCTTGAAATCTTTTCACATACCAATAAAAAGTTGTACAATAAAGTGGCAGATTATTGGGCCCACAAGCATGGATTCTTCTCATTTTGAGTTGATGAAGCTGATTATTCTGTGGTCTTTAATACAAACATAAAGTACAACCTTGAATGTCATTTGACTTTTAGGACTTGCCTTTCTTTATAGTATTTTAGTTTCTCAATGTTTTAAAGTTGCAAATGGAAGAAAGATTTTAGAAGTCACAAAGAATAGTGTTTTCCATTTGGTATTTAACTTGTAGTCATTATCAGGCTGTTGCCTAACAGTGGTGCAATTACATTTGGCAGCATCCACATTTTTTCCTGTCAATGTCCTCTGAAGTTCAGAAAACAGAAAAATCAATCTGTGCAATATGATTTTGTAGAGTACAGATTGAAAAGAAGCGTTCAGCAGAAATATTTCTAATACAACTAGTGCTCTAATACAGATAATACCATTAAAGCAACTTTGTACTTTGGTGTTGAGTAAAAAAACCTAGTGTTCAAATGTCAGTCACTAGAAAAATTTACTTGAATTTAAAAAAAGAATCATATTTCCACTAAAGCTGACAGTAAATTTTAAGGTGTTAGGGGGCTTTTTATTATGATCTGTGGTTCATTTGGTATATTTAGTAAGTGTCTACATATGCATAGGATTTGGGAGTTACATGCTGCCAGTTTTTATATTGATTTAGATGTTACCAGTTTTTATATTGATTATGACATGGATGTTGAAGTAATCAGCATTGTAAACAGTCATTGAAGTAATCATCTACACAATGTTTAGCTGAGATGCCTTCAGTTTCTGAGAGCATTCAGAAGAGGTTCTTATTGGTTTTTTTTCTCTTCAAAAAATAATTTTGACAGAAACTCCCTGTATTTTCCCCTATTAGATTATACTTTTCATTTTGCAAAATACACAGTTTCCTTTGGCTCTTTTTTTTTTTTTTGGAAGCAAGTGAATATATGAGAAAACTTAGCTGGTCTGTGAAAGAGGTAGTTTGATTGCATCTCTGCAGACTGAGGGCAAATTTCGGTCCGTATGCCTGTAAGGTAGTAACTCTGCTTCCTGTGGTTATCATTTTAAAATCTGACTTTAGAGAGATAAGTGCTTACATAAGTACATTAGTACTTCGAAGAAAGACCACTCCATAAAGGATCTCTAACCATTTGTATGCTTTTCAATTCAGTTAAGGCAAATGACACATATAAATATGTCTTTAAAGTCAAAAGACAATGTAACTCCTGCCCTGATAGTGCTGTTTTCCTCAAATGCTGCCATAAATTCAGAACACATATGTATTGTGCACAAAAAATAAATTCTGCACCAGGCTGGGCCTGAGCACCTTTCATTTCCTTACAGGTTTTGAAGGTCTGCAGAAATCATGCTTCAGATGATCTTTTCTTGACAGTGCTCCTGTTGCCTGCAAGAGGGGGTTTCATAGCAATTCTTGTTAGAATTCTTACGATGTAGAGTGTAGATTAATCTTAGTCCTTCTTGTCAGTATCTGTCAAGGTACATACTACTTTCAAGTATGAAATTGGGGATCCTTGCAAGGTACTAATCTGTGTTGAAATGTAGTTTATTTAATCTTGTAGCTGTTTAATTTTGTTCAGCATGACATATTAAGGGGATGAAACAAGAAAAGGAGGCATTTCAAACTGTACCACTGTATATTTTTATCCTTGCACTAGGTTTTCCACGTGTGGAGATGCTAAGTTGAAAAAGTCCAGTAATTCTGCTGGCTGATAAATCATGCCACACCTTTCTTTTTGCATTTCTTGGGAGTGCTGATTCACATTTCACTAAACTGTGAATTTAAGTAAGTTTTCATAGTTCAGTAATAAATTACATTGAAAATAATTAAAAAAAAAATCTTTTGAGATCTTGGTGTCTTCTTACTACAAATTCTATATATTCTTTCAATTGTCTGTTGATTTCTAAATATTGACCTTGGATTGAAGCATATGCCCACTGAACACACGGAAGAAAAACTAACAGCCTTTAAAGGGGGCTGCAGTAAGCCCCACTCACACTAAAATTGTGGTTCATGTGGAATGAAGAATGTAGAAGTCAGGTTCTTTCTCCAACTGCTTGACAACTGGAGTGAAAGAGGAAATCCTGTGTGTCAAATCCAAGCATAGGGTTTTCTGAATATTAGCTTCAATATTTGTTTATGCTGAAAAGCACACACAGGGATTTCTTTTATAATTCTGGGGGGTTCGGGAAAAAGAAAAAAACCTGTTTGCTTTGCTGAAATAAGTCATGCAGTAAAGTTTTGAAAGAACAAAACAAAACAAAAAACCCTCTAGAGTATTTATAAGCTCACATTTTAATATGAGCTTAAAAGAAGCTTACTTAGGAATTCAGTTGGGATTATCCACAGCAAAATGTTTTTTTGGCATCTGCTGCACTGGAGATGCAGCTTGAACATATGAAAAATATTCAGAAATTGAAAACCTCATACTCAGGAAGGCTTTTTTTTCCTTTTATTTACAGTTGTGGTGTATATGTGGTTATTCATTTATTGTTAGCGTAATAAAATCAAAAGGGATATTACACATGTATTTTCTAGAATTCGATTTGTATTTGTTGTAGTTTTGTCAATCTATTTCAAAATTTTCCAAAGAATAAAAGAACACTTTCACAATGTTTCTGTTCTTGATTGGTGTAAAATGAAATAACGTGTTTCTGAGCACTAAGGAAAACAGGTGAAAGTAACATACAGAGAATAATGCAGTCATTTTTATTTTTAATCTCAAAGTAATAAACATTTATTCTATATTTATTATGTTGTTTCCAACTTCTCTTTTGTTTTAGTTCTGTAGCAGCATAAGTTACTATTCTTGTAGCCAATATACTTACAGCAAGAATACTTCTACACCTGTCTCATAAGTTAAAATTTAATTTCACAGAAGAATAAAATAGATTTTTTAATTTACTTATCAGTTGTTCAATAACACCTGGATTTATTTTTTTAGTTGAGATGCATGCTCAGTTCTTAGAAAACTCAGTAAATCCAATCACTGCTGCAGGTTTTAGAATAATAGATATCATTGCTTTAATATGGCAGTCTTATTTTTCACTGTAATTTTAGATCTGTGATGTGAAAAGCCTTGATAGTCACAAGTGTAAACAAGGAGCTGTAAATGAATAGTGCCTCACTGACTTAATTGTCAAATCTGCTACCTTTTATATCTGTCTTCCATTCTTAAGATGCTGCTGCCAGTCACTTTTTGCTGAAAAATCGTTCCCAGAGATAAAGAAAAACCCTCCTGGATTGACCTGGGCCTTCTCATCAACTGTGGTCACACCAGAATAGTCAGTGCTTACCTTACTGGTAGATCATTTGCAAGATCTTTTCAGCTTTTCTTCACTGTCTTTGTCACGTCTTGACTTATCCTGGAAGGCAGTTTGGTCTCCAAGTTTAGGGTAACTACTGCTGGGGAAGAAAAATTTCAATCTAAAGCTAAGCAAAAACTACTTTCCTCTTTGATATTGAAGAGTGTGCAAACAGTTGTAATGCTCTGTCCATTTGCCTCCCTGGCACTGGTTCTGTTTGCAGAACAGAAAACAAAGCAGCATTTTAAAATACCCTGGGTCCATTTAGATGTTAATATTCAGCTGTGATAAAGTGCTTAAGGTCCAAGAAGAAAATCAGAGAGAAGTTCTGCAGGAAAGAAGTAACTCTCTTGCCTGAAGAAAGCCTGGCTGTGTTTTTTGTGTCAAAGATTTAGGTAAATGGCTAAAACCTTCCATGTCTCAGGATGTCATTGAAAAGAACAAAACCCAGGTTTGACAATTTGCGATGCATGGCTGGCAGAGGGGAGGAGGAGAGGAGGAGAGAGAGATGAGGAAGAGGAGGGGAGGCTGAGGCACAGAGAGCAGTCTCTGACTTCTGAGCCTTTCTCCTGCTGTTTCTCCTGCCTGCCCTCTTGTCCCACAGAGATCCTGCCAATGTCATCTTGTTCCTGTGGTCTGTATCATGAAGCAGTAAAATGTACTAAAACACACTGACACAGGGCACTCAGGCGGCCTGGCTTCAACAGGTGTCTCACCTGATGATGAAAAAAGAGATGCTTCTCCTCAGATGACCTGTGGCATTTGAAGTGTAATGTGACCTCTGAAAACGTCTGAGCAGGAAATGTTCAGGTCAGCAACTGATCAAGGAGAGCAAGGGAGGTTCAGGGTGGTCAGTAGGAATGGCCACATGTCCCTCCTATTCTACTGAATGGCTGTAAGGTTAGCCTAAAGTGACCGTAAGGAAATGTGGTCACCTCAGGTGACCTCTGCACATTAAAGGAGCCCAGGCAGACCCTCAATGATTACTTGGTGTAGCTAATTGTAATTAGAATTCATATCAGAATCACATCTGCAGGTTAGTTTGTTCTGAATAGGACTCCAAATAACTTGTTGAATGAAAATGAGAACAAGTGTGACCCTGGGCAATTTACTGGGTGTAAAGCTGACCCCAGGCAATGACCTTGGGTGACCCCAAGCCGATCATTGGCTGTCATTGTCCCAAGGTGACTCCTTTTATCTAATTTGCTAGCATGTTGACCTCAGATGAGCCTAGAGGCTCAAAAATGAAGTTAATTGGACCTGGTGTGACTACCCTAAGTTATTTAAACTCATGTTTACTCGAACTGACCTGTGCCACAAGCATGAGAGTTGACCTTACATGACCCTGCAGTGAGAGTTGCATCTCTGAACTCAGATGACCTCAGACAAGAGTCAAGGACTGTGATTGACCTCTTGGCACCAAATGAGGGGACAGGTTGACATCAAATGACAAACCAAACAACTGGCTCTCAGGTTTACCTTAAATGACATCTGGGCACCGAACAAAGCTTGCACTGACCTCACGTGAACCCTATCAGGCTCTCTGGTTGACCTCAAATGAATCCTACTGCTTAACTGGATACCAAACAGACTTTAAATATTTGCCCCTCCTCCAAAGGAGAAGAGTGGTGACTTCAAAAGAGTTTTGTGAAGGTCAAGTGTATGTCAGGTCTGTCAAGATCTCAGTATGTCAGGTTGACCTTGGATGATCCCAGGCTCCAAACAAGAGCCTAGCTGACCTCACACAACACCTTGTGAATACCTGGGTCTCATGATGATGCCAGATAAGCCCATTTGACAGGTTAACTGGCCCCTCAGGTTTACCTCAGATGGCCCTACAGCAGTTATTTAGCCTGCAAGTTGATCTCAGATGACCTTCCTGAGAAGTGATGGTGACCTCCAGTGATCAAAGGCCAGTTAATTGATTCTCATTTAACCTCTAGTGACCCCAAGCAGTTATTGGATCTCACGTTCATCTCAAATGATATTTAGTGCCTCTAACTGTATTACAAGTTCATTTCAAATGACCTCTTAGGTGGAAATGGAGGCTGATAATTGGCCTGAGTGACCTCCTGTTGGAAGATAAAGAGCACAGTTACCTGTCTCAAACACTGTTAGGGCCATAGAAAGGAGGAATTTGTGACAGGAAGGTGCTACTTCCTGGCCTGGCAGAGGCAAGATCTGGTTAGCACATGCTGGTTAATGCATCCAGACAAGTTTTCCTCACAGTGACTGTGTGAAAAAAAGCAACTGCTCATACCTGATCATATCACTAATCAAACAAAGACCATCCCAAGTTACGGGGCAGACGGCAGCTGCAACCACCAACAGAGACCCCAAAAAATGCCTCTGTGGATACTGGAACCTGGGCTGTGTAAAGATGGTGTTGTTGTCTGGGTTTTGGGATCTAGGGGGAGGTCAACAATGCTTGACAAGGACGTATCACTGACAGTAGATACAAAAAAAACAGAATTAATGGGTCACAGGGACATTCGGCACAGCTCCCAGGATAAGGGAGAAACGAATAAAGCCAGCTCAGCAACTGTGCTGAATCACTCCAGCTGGGTGAAAGGCAATCTTGCAGAGGGACCTGCAACCACCGACTCACAGGACACCAACCCAAGAAACCCACTGACTCAAAAGAAGAGAAAGAAGAAGAGAAAGACCAAGCAGGTCAATTAGCATATGAAGAGAGGGAATAATTTAATCAATAAAAGATAGAATACTAATTAATATGAGAACTGTGTAGCTTGCCATCAATAAGGACTAATTCCTTTGTTTGCTAAAATATATAAATAGTGAAAAGATTTGATAATCGTTGTCAGACCTTGTATACCCAGCACCCCATCCTGCACAGAACTTACCAAAAGAAAAACCAGGTCCCCCTGCTCCACCACTGAGAAGTTGAGGATGAAGATGGATCAATGTGTTGCTGCTGGATCCACAGGTGGTAACTGTACTCTGCTTGCACTATCTGTCTCCTTCCCTCTCCCTCCCTTTCGCTCTTTTCCCTATTCACCTTATATTACAAAATAAAGCTGGTGTTGTTAAAACAGTGTTTGGTCTAGTTTGCACCTTAACTTGAGCAGTCATCTCTCACTAATCGGATGGTAACGCCTCCAGATAGGTACGTGGCTCTCATGTTGATGTCAACTGACCTCAGGTTGCAAAAGCCTGAAATTACCCCTAGTGATCTAAATGGATCTCAGGTTCACTTCAATTGACTCCTATGCACCACACAAGGACTTTGTTAATTTCAAATGATCCTCTTGTCAACTCTTTGTATATCAAACTATTGTCAGATGACCCTGGAGAAAATATGTGGGATATTTTCACATTGAATTAAAGCTCAGGTGGACCTCAGACTACCCCAGTGAAATTGACTGGATTGACTAGACTTTGGATGCCAGGCAAAAAATAAGGATTGTGATTGACCTTACATGACTTCTTGTATAGATTTCCATCTCTGAGTTTGACCTGAAATGACTCCTGGTCAGGCAATGCGAATGCACTGACCTTCAATTACCTTTGTGCTGCTAATTACATTTCTCATTGACCTCAGATGATCCTTATAGAGCAAATAACACCCAAAACTATTCTTGGTTCATATAACCATAGATTACGTCAGTTTGTAAGTGTCCTCTGAAGTTCACCTAGTCCAACTCTCTGCACAAAGTATCTACAATTAGTTATCATTCATACCCTTTCCCAGGTAAATTTTGCTTTTTTCCAACAAAGGAGATTTCACAAGTTTTCTCAGCAACCAGTTTCCAGTATTTGATCACTTTGGTTTTTTAATGTATCTAACTGTAATTTCCTTTGTTTCAACCTGTGTCCACTGCATCTCCTGCTCCTCGAACATTCTGGCTACAATTTGTGCTGGCTTCACTCCTGCCTGTTAATTCTAATGTCTCGCTGCTGATAGCTCCTATACTGACATCATGCTGCAGTGAGGAGGCAGGTCTGATACCACGCCATGAAGCAGAAGCTGTAGGTCAGGGTCTAACCAGGCGTGGAGAGCTGAAGACAAAAAAGCAAGCTCGAGGGCCTCGTCTCTCAAGTTAAGTGTCAGGGACCTCAAAAGACCCTTTGCCACATGTTCTCTTCACAGCAATGTGACCCCAAGTTGCAGCTGCACTGTGTCAGAGCAGGGGCATCTTAACTGCAGCAGGAGAGCAGAAAGAGACCACAGAGGCTGAGGTGCAATGGGGGCCAGACACCCTATTTACCACAAAGTCACTCTCTTAACTCCTGTTAGTTTTTTTTTTTTTTTTTTTTTGACTAAAAAGTAGAATTACAGAGTCTTTTTTCATTAAAAACAGGCCATTTCCTGCAAAGCTGCTTCTAACCCAGCGGCCTCCAGCCTGTACAGCTGCATGGAGTTAGGTCCATCCATCTCACGTGCAGGACTTTGTTTTTGTCTCACCTAGCAAAGCTCCTGATCATCCCTTTGTTTTCCAGACTGTGTCTGTCAAACAGCTGACACATCATCTGCTTATCCCAATTTCTTATCCTACATTAACTGGTAAGAGCACACTCTGTCCAATCATGATGGTTGTACATCTCCAATGTCACCCTAATTTTGACACATTTTGTAACAGCTCTGGATCCCAGTGTACGTATTTCCCCAGTGATGTGAGCTGAGGCCATGTGGCTGGGTCTGGGACCTGTGGACCTGAGGCAAAGTGGGGCTGTGGCTGCTTTCAAACAACCCCTGAGTGGCAAAAAAGGAGAGTGGTTTGGTTGTCTGCAAAGGTCTATGGTGTGCCAAACTGAGGACAGTAGTTTAACTTGGGCCAACAAAACATAGACAGCAGCTGAACTGAGAGAACTTCTGAGTGGTAAATTGGTGTCGTATTCTTTTCTATATTCTGTTCAAGATGAAAGCAGAAACAGGCCACTCCTGCTGGGCACGTGGGCTGATTTTGGCCATATTTAGCTCAGTTTTCTTTGGAGTGGCTAGTATGAGGTTTTGTTTGGGATATGTGCTTAACATGTAATATGGAGGTGTTTTTGTCATTGCTAAGCAGGGTTTACAGAGCCTTTTCTGCCTCTTGTACTGCCATACTGCCTAGTAAGCTGGGGGTGTGTGGGAAGCTGGGATGAGACACAGATGGAACAGGTGACCCCAGCTGACCACAGAGATGTTCCATTCCATATGACATAATGCTCAGTATGTAGAGTGGAATGGGAAAAAGGAAGAAGGAAGGAACGTTTGGACCTATGACATTTGACTTCCTGAGTCACTGTTAGCCTGTGATGGAGCCCTGCATTCTTGACTGTGACCTGCCTGCCCCTGGAAAGCAGCAAATTAATGCCTCATTTGGCTTTGCTTAAATGTGTGGCATTTGCTTTCCCTATTAAACAGTCTCTACGTCAAGCCATGAGTTTTCTAACACCCTCTTCCAATTCTCTACCTCACTCCACTGGTGGGGGAATGCGTGAGTAGTTCTGTGTGGCTCCGTTGCTGGTTTAAACCATGACAGCATGAATCTTGTCACCAAAACCCACAAAATAAACTCTGTCACCAGTTTCTTAGGTTAGAAATTTGACATTATTCAAAGTTGGGGTACATGGGAATCACTCCACAAAACACGTACATCAGTTATCAAAACATTTAACTATTTATACTTTTTAGCAAACAAAGGAATTGGTGCTCACTGGTTTACAGGTTAAGTAGTTCTCTTAATTAATAAGTATTCTATCTTCTGTTGCTTTTAGATTTCACACTTCTCATGATAATTAGTCCACATCTTCAATCATCTTATTATCTCTTTCTTGGATAGGGAGAGTCTCAGTAATTTTTGGTATCTTCTTTATCTCTGGTTTCTGTAACATGTCTTTGTAGTTTATAAATTCTGCATGCTAGGTGTCCAGGTCTCAACAGGAGCAGGCAAAATAATTTCCTTTGTCTCTCCTGAGCTCTCCCTTGAAATTTCTTCCAGCTGTTTCACTGGGATTGCTATCTTCCAGTCATCTACCTGCTGTGAGTGCTGTAACTCCCATTATAACAAGATTGTTACTGTTTTCTTGACCAAACTAAACCTAAACTCTCTTCCAGGAGCAGTGGCAGAATGACCCATTGGCTCTTGTAAAACAGAGCATCGTCTGCTATAGAAAAGGAAGTCCCTCTATTCAATGTTCCAAGTGTCACCAAAATACTAAACAACACATGAATGAATGATTTACTTTGGCAAATATCAAACATTCTCTCTGTCCTTTATGGAATGGTGCATTTCAAACAGAATCCTTACCCGTGGTAGGTCTGTCCATGTGAACTTCTTTTTGTTAAACCCAGTACTGGTTACAGAAAAAAGGGGTGAATCTTTTAGCACAGTCTGTTCCATAGCACCCACATCACTGTTGGTGGAGTGGTTTTGGCAGGACAAAGATGGGGCCAGAAGCTGAAAGTTTGCCATTTTGCCTGGGTCACTTTGGAGAGTGGTGGGAGCAGGGTCAGGATCACACCACTGCTCAGCACCAGGAGAGCTGCAGTGGGAGAGCGTCCTGTGCCAGCCTGGAGAGCCACAGGCACTGCTGCTCCAAACTGCAGAGACCTGCTGGGAGAACTCGGGCTGCCCTCAGCACTGGGAGAGAGCTGAGGACAGCCACAGTGCAGCCCAGAAACCCCAGCTGGAGCTGAAGCAGCTGAGTGATGCTGCTGAACACAGCTGAGCACCGTCTGGAGAAAACAGTGGGCAACATGGCACAGATGACCTAAGCTCCCAAAGGGGTGGTTTTGTTCTAGTTCTTTGTTGTT
>VXAC01008004.1:220390-236481 GCA_013399225.1 Rhipidura dahli | reverse complement strand
TTTTTTTTTTTTTTTGAATGGGGAGATGGGGAGATGGGGGGCAAAGTTTGGTGGCGCATACTTTTTTGTGGATAAAACACCCTCTCTCTTTTGTATACTGTTGTTGGGTTTTTTTGCTGTTAGTACTGCTGTGGGTATTGTGACTTTCAGCAAATTGTTTTTCCAATTTATAATCTGTCCTAGTGTTCCTCCTTCATCAGAAGGGGCAGGAGAAAGGGAACAGCTTGAGTGGGGTTTAATCTCCCAGATGGGTTTTAAACCACTACAAACCCCTTAAATCTTAAAGGAGCAGCACACACACATCCTTCCAGAGCATGAGGGTAACCTTCATTCACCAAGGAACCTGCTTTAATTAATTGAACAACAACCCAGCAACAAACAGTGGAGTGCTTCACATACTTCATGTGAATCTCTCACATGCTTGTTTGCCACATCTCATTCCTTTTTTTTTTTCCTATGCTAAAATTGTTGTAAGTAAGACTTAGGGATCAAACTGGGTTCTTTCTGCACGTATAGCAGGAGTAAAGAATAGTGCCCTTTGTTTGTTGCTGAAAAATATTAAAAATCTGATGTGCTCTTCATCATAGTTTGCATTTCAGTGCTGAGGGAGGCAATTCCTACACTCAGACATTAATGGTAGGATGAAGTGATTGTCTTCTGCTGGTATCTCTGTTCTGGGGAGGTAAACAAGCTGAACAGCCACCTCTATACTGAAATAATACAGAGGGTAAAAAAATGCATTTTCAATCAGAAAATTGTATTGATAATAATATTAATAGCATCTGGCAAGGCTTAACCTCTTAATTGGACCTCTGTTTATTTGAGTGTTAAGCCTTTTTGTTCTGCTTTTTTTAGGATGAAGCACACAACTTGCACAGCAGTTGCATTTGGTTTCCAAATATGTGAGGCTGGACTTGAACGATGAGAAAACTGAATGACTTTTTTTGCAAATCTCATATCCTCTATCTTCTTGGCACCACATCCACCCAGCACTGTTTACAAAACCAATTACTCCAAGAGCATGAGTTTAGATTCTTTTTTATTTTATAAATAAGCAGACTCAATGGCACAGAAAAAAGAAAAAAGAAACACAAAACCACAAAAAAAAATCCTGTCACAATGGTTTTTGGAGACTCTTATGCCTGTTGTTAAGAAATTAGATTATAAACTGCAAATTTGGCACCTGTGTTTCACTACATTTGGGTACAAAGCCCTTCTTCACAGATTAATCCACCTACCTGTCTATGCATAGCAAGAAAGTCTGTGGCCCAAGGGCTTGTGGAAAGAGAAACTATGGAAAGGGAAACACAAGCTTACAATGAAATCTCGACTCTCTTCTCCTCAGAAAATGTAAATCAAGGGTACAGAAGTGACATCCCATGAGGGATCCATAAAGATGAAGAAATTATGGACTGAGCTGGTTATAGCTTTCCAATTAAGATATTGTAAAATCAGCTGCCTTTAACAAGCATGTGCTAATAAAAAAAAAAAAGAAAACCAAGCAAAACACCCCAAAATACCACACATTCCAAGCCTCAAAACCAGGCCAAATCCAAAAGTCCTTATAGATGTTTACTATCCAGTCGAGGAAAAGACAAAAAAAAATTGGAAAGATTAAGAAAGCAAAGTGTGTGTGAAGGAGAAGGGTGAAGATCTTTGATTTCCAACCCTTCAACATTAGGAAGCACAGCCTTGCAGTTAGCCAACTCCACCTGAACCCAAAACCTTATCCTGTAAGCCTGCTGTTTCACACAGGGACATGATAAAGTAAGTCTTCTGATGTGGTGACAAAATTTCTGTATGGGCTTAAGGAATCAAGTATTTGTATTTTCAGATTACTGCAGCAGCTTTCAAAAGGGGGCTATAGAGGTGGGGCTTTTCGAGCAGCTGAAGCTTATTGCTTGGGTATGTGCTTGAAATGTGATGTATAATACACAAAATAAATAAATTCCCTTTGAAGAGCAGCTGGTAGGTGTGAAAAGTCTATTTTCTTTTCTTTTGCAGACCTGTATCTGTTATTCGAGCATGCCTAAAACTGAGGATTCAGACACAATACTTAAGGCAAGTTTAGGTGCCCTGTGAGGACATGCCTGTAGTTAGAATCCAGCCTGAGGTCCCAGAAGGAGAGATTTTGACAGCCTTCTTGGTTCTGGTAGTACTCTCCAGGGCCCTCTGACTGTCACAGCTTAGCAACTGCCTCTCAGTGATTCTTGATGTTTGGAATTATTACATCTCCTTCCTCTCCCTGGAAGATCAGAACTTCCCTACAGATTGCAAAATGGCTTATAGAAATGCACGAAGCCCATTCTAAATATTGTCAGTCTCCTCAATTTTCCAAGCTCAAGCTTATGCAAAAATGTTTTCTATGCATGATGCTCTTTGAATCCATGTAATGAGGAGAGAACTCTAGATGATCACTTCTTGTTATAAATAATTTTTATATATTAAAAAAAAATTAGATACTGTATTCCTTTCATTTTTCTATCTTGAATTTTCAGTTCCACGTACTCTATTACCTAGTATAAAGTCCAAAAATGCAGACACTAACTAGTTATTTCTGGCACTGTGCCCTCTGTTCAAATGATAATGCAAAAGGAAATACATACTTTCATCTCTTTCTGTTCTAGGCCATGCTGAATTGGAAAATCCCATGAAAGAGACTCACTTTTGTTTATCTAAGTCCTGAATTCCAGTCCCCACCTGTATCTTGAAGTGAGGTTAGTAAAAGTATTATGGCACCAAGCTCCCATGCTGACTCTATGATAGCTTTTCTTTGAATTTCTCCATTATCTGAACAGCTCTGTTTACCAAACCTATTATCCTTCCCCCTTGGTTTTCAAGCTGAGAAAACAAAAACAACTTCTTTAATGGCTCACAGATTGATAATTAACAATTTACATGTCCCTTGTAAGGCTGGTAAGCAAAATAACTGTTTTTGGACAGTGAAAATACTGGAGAGAAGGAAGTGGGAGTCAACTTATGTTATTAAGTTCTACTGCTTCTATAATCACAATCTATCTTTTATCACATTGCTCAAAGCCAAATCCATTCTATTTCTTGGGAATGAGTTAGATCAAAATCAAGTGCTCCTAATGCATCTTTGACATCTGGCCTAGCAGCTGGCTATCACTAATATTGCTCTTTAGAAATGTCAGGAGCCACATTTACTGTGACCATTCTAGCCCTTCTGATTTAAGCTACTGTAGAGGGCAATGAATTACCTTAAAGGAGCTCCTCTGCAAAGTCCTAAGTTTTATGCTGGATCCCCTGCCAGCCTCACCACTTCATGAGCATGAACAATCATACAATTGAACTGATTTGACTTTGCTGCTCCTGGAGTTTCATTGCCTTTAACCTTGGGATGTAATGATGGTAATGCCATGCTAAGTGCTTCTCCTACCTGGGTTTGTCTGCTCAAGTAGGGCACCCATTCTTGTTAGCTGAAAACTGCACTGATTTGCAGCAAGAGGGGAAATAGATTGAGCATGATTAATACCACTCCGAATGCCACCTATTTTCTTGCAAGTCTTTGGAAGGTGGTAGTCATCCAGACATACTTATTTCTTTATTAATTGTAAGCTTATGACTAAAAAAGGCTGGGATTTTTTCCCCTTCAGTAACATCAGCCTAAAGTCCCTGCTCCCTCCTGTCTCCAGACAGACTTACTTGAATATGGACTGCACTGATTCTGGAGGCAATTGCTCCCCTCTAATGAAAGTGCAGTGAGAGGAGAGTTTTCTTTTCCTGGTAGTGAAAGGTAAAGGAATTAAGAGTTGGTCAGTGAAACTGTCCATCCCAAAAATGGGAGGACAAATTAGAGTCCTCAGCTTTCCCAATACTCTGTTGCCTACCTTATTTCCTAGCTGGTTTTCAAAGACCTCTCACATTACCTCCTTCTGACTCTCTGATTTGGAAAGAATCTAGGGAATGGGATGAGTATGAGCAGAATAGCAGTTTAAGAGTCTTTATTATGACTTGGCCATTCTCATACTGAAGGCACTGAACAGAGGCATCAACTTCCTCCACAGACGTGGTCAGAAGAGGCCATTGCCTGGACCCACAGGAACCCATTACTTTGCCCTGGTTTTCAGCAGAACTGCTGCTCACTGGCTCACTGGGGCACCTGCAAGGACATTACATACCCTAGGAGGGACCTCTCTTGACACAGTGCAACCTAAAAGCTGGTCTTTCCTAGCAAATCTCAGTGCGGGATGAAGAGGGCTTTGCTTTGTTTCTCAGCCTGAGAACCATAGGTTAAGATCCAGGTATCAAAAGTATTACAGAGATGTCCTGCCCAAATTAAAATGCAAATGATACCATATGCTGAGCCAACAGGATTTATATTTAGCAATAAATGTGAGATAGAGAGTGAGACATCGAAAGAAAAAGAGAGGGTAGGGGGAGAGAAAGAGAGTGATACAGACAGAGATAAAAATATCAACACTGTGGATCCTGATGGTGTCACTCTTGATCCCTTGGGGTTGGGGGAATCCCAAGAAACACAGAGTCCACCAGGTCTACATTTGTTTACATTCAGGTGAAAAAGTCTTGGTACCTCCCATGGGGCAATGAGTTTTACAGTGGATGATGTTAATACTTTGGATCATAGGACACTTCAGGAACCTTTGATGGTTTATGACATTTTCAAAGATGTTACAGCTGCCTCTTACATCAGCAAAGTTGAGTCAGTGATGGCTCATTAGCAGGATGATTACCCTCAGGCCACACATGGATGTTCTGGTACTTTTCCAGAGGGCAGTTCTCACAGCTGAGCTACTTGTGGAAAGACTTGATATAAAGCTCTATCCCACCTCAAAGGATTTGCCTCTCATCAGCCTCTCCCCTTATCTCGTTCAACACCCAGCTGCAGCCTCCAGTGAAGGGTGTGCACCCTCTCTGCATCAGGGTGGTTGAGTGGTTGGAGCCATTACCCACCCACAGTCCAGCCTCTCACACCACATGTTACAGGGACCATCATGCATTCCCTGCTGCATTCCCACCATTAATAACACCCAGCAGGACATGCTGCAGACCCAAGAATGTATGCAGCTGCCTTTGTCAAAAGGCAGACCAGAGACGAAATTCTCTCATTAAAGAGAACAGTGAAAGACATGTTGATCCAAAAAATGCAAATTCACCCTTCCCCACCGAGAGAGCAGGCCATGTTGGAGAACATAAAATCATAGAATGATTAATGTTGAAAAAGACCTCTAAGATCATTGAGTCCAGCCTGTAACACAGCACTGCTGTGCTCACCACTAAACCGTGTCCTCAAGTGCCACATCCACACGTTTTTTAAGCGCTTACGGGGAAAATGACTCCACCACTTGCCTGTGCAGCCAATGCCTCATCACCCTTTCAGTGAAGAACTTTTTCCTAGTATCAAATCTAAACCTCCTGTGGCACAGCTTATCGTCATTTCTTCTCATCACTTCACTTGTTACTTGGGAGAGGAGATTAACCCCCACCTTGCCACAAGTTCTTTTCAGATAGTTGTAGAGAATGATAAGGCCCCACATGAACCTCTTTTTCTCCAGGCTAAACAACTCCAGCTCCCCAGGCTGCTCCTCAATAAAGTGACAGACATAGGGGAGGAAGAACAGTGTTGTGATTTATTCAGGAATGTTGCACAGTCTCTCAGTGGCACTGATGAGCTGCTAAGCCTGCAGCTGACTGAGCTCCTTGGCTCTGACAGCAAAGTGTTAATTCTGGAATTTACCCTGATTTTTCCGAGGGGATCCATCAATACTTTTTAACTGCTTGGGCTGCAGCATGTGCACGGAGGCATTCAGCCAGACGGTGTCAATATTTCTTCCAATGTTTCTTTTACTTTCAGGTGTACGGTGCTATACAACCCAATCTTTATGGGCTATCAGGGTGGCAGTAAGTAACTATGAAAACTACTTCCTGATGTAATCTAAATTGCATAAACAGTAAAACTTAATCCAGGGTCAGTAAATGCTGTCTCAAGGCCTTGTGTTTACTGCTCTCTTTCAAGGCTAAAAAGCACTGCCAAGAGGGCAATAACGCAGGCCAGCACTCCAAAAGGCTCATGCTTGATCCACAGGCTGGAAATTCCTGCTTAATCCACAGTTCTCAATAGCTGAAATCTGTGACAAAGGACCAGCATATGTGATTGTTACAATCTGCTAGAAGGAGAGGGTTCTCGTTAATAGATCCCTTGCAGCAAGTTAGAGAAAATGACACTGAATGATCAGTTTTTGTAAATATACACGCAGGGCTTGTTGTAGAACAATTCGGTTGCAAATGAAAACAGGTATTTAGCAATTTGGGTTATTAGTACCTGTAGTAATAAAACCACATGGAAGCACTGCAATATCAAAGTGTAGTAACATCACATATGGGCATGGGAAAAGAAAGAAGGAGAGAGAGAAAAAAAGGACAAGAGTGCAAAGACCTCACCCCCTGTAGGCCCCAAGACAAGACCTGGCTGCTGCTCAGTCTTGGCAAAGTGCACACATCCCAAATCTATCAGGTGGTGGGGTAAGTCTCAAAGAAGAGGTGGGGAAAAATCCTGGGGAAAATCTGCAGAACACACTATCTGTTTGGTTTATATTAACCCAGGTTCAGGTGGGAAGGCGCAGGTAGCTCCCCTTGGTGGGGAGCTTCACAGTGGGTGATGTAATGTTGTGCATCATGGGACACCTCTGAAGTCCTTTATACCTTCTAAGACAGCACAGCTGCCCATCACAACAACTCAGTTGTGTCAATTATGGCCCACTATGGCCAGACTGGCAGAGATTAACATCCTCAGGCCACAGGCCAAGGTCCCAGTACTTTGAGAGGGGAGGAGGAAAAGCCCCACAACACAGCAGCTTAGCATGACACGAGGCACCATCCCATCTCCACAGTATCCATCCTTTATCTCAGTCACAGCCCCTCTCTCACTCCCCTCTTTTACCAGATCAGAGATTAGCCATTAAACACCCAGAAGCTCACCTCCTCCATTTCAACAAAGCACACAGGCTCCATAGATGGGAGGATGTTTTGAGTCATTATCCCTCAGCAGTTTAGTCTCTCACAGTTATGAGGGAAGACGAAGTAAGACATTTTCCCCCTTCTCTGGCATCTCACCAATCTTCAAGATGTTTGACCAAAGGCAGATGAGTAATAAAATTCATCAAACAACCTTCTTAAGATAGAGATGGTCTTTTGTTCATTCTGTGGGTTTGTGCAACCAGTATCTGGAGACTGGACTTCAGTGGGAGGTTTTTAGCTTAAAAAATTGAATTTATGTAGAAAATCTTGAATGTTTGGTAGCAGATATAAACATGTTCTAGCCTGCCATTATTTTTATTTACATGTAAAGTCATATATTTTCAGCATGCATTTACTTAAGTAAACTTATATTCATGAGCATTTTCTGTCACCAGTTCCATCACCATCCATTAAATCTGCTGATTTCAGAGTAAATATGGGTTAGTACTCCTGTAGAGGGATAGCTCTTGACTCAAATTTGTCAATCCTTCCTTAGTTTTTTTGCCATTTCTATTATCCTGCAGTTTACTTACAAAGGTTTTCTAAGGGAATCCAAGTAAAACTAAATTGTTATTATTTCTAAAACTCAAGAAACTCCACAGTAATGGTATCTGAGGCTTATTATTGAATGGGTACTTTTTCTACTTAATACTGGAAAACCACAATTTGGCATGGAATAAAATGGACCTGTTCAATGTGAAGCACTCCTACCTCCATTGCTTTGCTGGACACAGGATGAAATAAACATTTTTACTATGAGTTGAGAGTAATGTGTCAGCAACTTTCTATGTTGCAACACTGCTCTGCATCGAAAGGAACATTACATCAGCTCAGAGATCCCAGTTAAACACAGTACTGGGAATAGAATCTCTTGAAAAACAGCCTAAAAGGATATTAGCAAAAGCTTTTAATGCCCCAAATTCAGCTAACAGAGACCAGTCATTCGTTCAAGTATGTAAATTGAAAATAGAATCAGACTTACTGTCTGTGCTTTGGAGCAGGCACTTGATGGGCACATTTTGGTTCACACTTGGTAGTAAATAGTAAGTTGAATACAGTCATCAAGTGACTGAAGAAGTTTAAGTAGAACCTCTTTTATTTGTTTTCTGTGGTGTGTGTTGATTTCTTCCCTAAAATACATACTGTTTTATTTTAAATTTAATGAAATAATGCATCATATTTATATAATTTTCTTATACTTTCCAAGGCACTATTCCTCACAGGAAAACCGTGAAAGAATAGAAAATCACGCGAGAATTTTGAATGCTAGATCCAGTACTAATTGCATTTTTAAAAATCTCTTGATTGTATACACTTTTACCAGCTTCTGCCACAAATGATCTCAGGCACTTTTTGGTGATAATATCTTAAGCTTAGGGGGCTTAAGGTTCAACACCTCTAAAAGTGCAAAGCATGTTTTTATTGTACTCACTGAATGTGATCAGATTAAAAGAAAACGAACAAATTTAGTTTTCCTACCTCACACAAAGATTTTTAAATCTATTGATTTGGTTCACTGGTGTGTAAAAGGCATGATGTCTCTGTTTTGCTAGTGTTTGGAGAAGGTGCCAATGGTGCACATTTTAGAACAGCTGGATATCCTTCAGCATGCAGCTTTGAAGGTTAGGAGTGAGGACTTTAAATCCTGATTTGCAAACAGCCATGGCTTCTCAGCATATTGTTTCAGTGAAATCACAGGATTGCCCGATTTTCCCCTAATGATGTAAAGGTTGTTACAGTTCTGACCAACCTGCACAGAACAAGTCACTCTGAGACTCTGAACAATTACTGCTCGTGGAGAGAAGAGTAGGTTTCATTAATAATCCAGATGAAACCAAGAGAATGAGGTAGTACTTGCCAAGACAATATGTGTTCATGTAATGATTTCTGAAAACCTTACAATAAAGATTAAATCAGTGCTTATTCCTCAAAGGTGACAAGAAATAGTTAAATAAATACACAGATGTAAAATTATCTGTTTGTCTAGATATAAGTAATCCATGACTGCAATCAGCATCCCCCTAATAGAGTGTTTAAAATTGGTGGTGGTGTCATTTCCCAGTAGGCTTCTCAATTATCCATCTAAAGGTATTTTAGATTTAGTTTTTGGACATAAAATATAAATCCCTTAAGGCAGCATTTTTCTGCACAGCTTTTGGCTGCTAAAATGTTCTTCACCTGCTGAAGGTGCACGGGTAGTAGCTGCATTCAGACAGTTACGTAAGCACACATCTTTATTTTCATGGAGGAGGTAAGTGATTTCTTCTTATATGGTATGAGCTTAAAAAGCACACACAAGCTAATACCACTGACTTTCCGGGACATTGTCTGGTGACCTCCATTTCATATAACAGTGGTCTTGAATGCATTGCTACAAAGAAAACTGGGAGAGGGGTGGAAATTACCAGCCCAGTAAATGACAGCCCTAACTTCTAAGCCAACAGTAAATTTTTACTGGTAAGAAAGGAGTACTAGCATGCATTTGCTCAAAATTTATAGTGTTTGGTCATCAGACCAAATATATCCTTTAATATACCCTTTGCTGTCACAAAGCAGCAAAGGATATATTGAATCTTGCCTATATCAATGACTGAGTCATTTAAAGGAATAACGCAAAGCTGAACAACTGCAACTGCAATTTTAGTGACACTGCTTTTGTAACTGAATACATTTTTGAATGTCAAAATGCAACAACACCAGCAGGATAGAGGAAGCAATTTTTAAAGCACCATGAGAAGGCTCCTTTTATCAGTCTGAGGAAACTCCAGACTAATTCAGCATTTGCTCAAATTTGCTACAGGTTAATTGGTGGAACTGTAAACATGTTACAAGACACTTTATTAGGACTGGGCTGAATCTACTGATCATGGAAGTGCTCTCTTAAACTCTGCAATGCAGATACTGTTATGAGTATTCAGAAGGGAAACCACAGCAGTCATTTCTGAATCACTGAGAGCGACCAGTCTGTTTACTTTCATACATGCAAAATTCCAGGCATTCATATTAAGCACAGATGTTGAGAACCTAAACTTTCTGTGGACATCTGAACACCAGCACGCAGCTGCACTGGAGTTGCCCTACATTATTAAAAATGTCCATGTACTGGAGAAAGCTATGAGGAGCAGCAGGAGGTGGTCATGCAAGGTACCCAAAAGCAATGCAAACAGGACCGATACACTTCTCTGACCAACTGAACTGAGCCTTTACAGGTAGAATGCTCAGGTGAAAGACTGGCTAAGATTTTTTATGAATCATAGCACACTTTTAATGCATATCAGTATGAAACATAGGGTTTTATTTTAGACACTTAAATGTAGTAGTTTTAAATAAAAGTTAGTTTTGTTGAAATCAGCTAGAATAAGAGATATAGAACTTAGCTGTGAAGAAATTACCGACTAAATGAAGGATAAGCTCTGATTATTTGATAATTATTCAGCTGTGTCTAAAATGGGCAATTAATAATCTTAGAGAAAGAAATTCAAAGGAGAGCCTAGACAGTTACAAATTCTATCCAGATGCAACCTATTCAAAAGCAATGGAAGAGAACTTTGGGAGTTTTCCAAAGTCAAATGTATTGTCAAAAACCAGACAAGCAAGAAGGTCGAAGTGAGGAAGACAAGTATTACTTCCTCATTATCAGCCCTCAGACCCATTTTACGCCCACCGACCCAAATTCCATTGTTAGAATTGCGCGTGCTTAAGGATTTTTCGCTAATTTCCATTGAAGTGGGGAATGGGAGGTGCTTATGTATCTGTATTTTAAATATGCATTATCGTTATAGATAAATAAGTCTTGTTCCTTATAAGTAAGTAACTTACTTGTAAGATAAATAAGCATTGTTACTTCGGAGCTGTATATTTGGGAGCTATTCCTGCAGCTCTCTGGTGCTGAAATAAACATACACTTTCTAACCTTAACAAGTTAGAGAGGGGGAGATAATGCTTTCATTAGACTGTTTCCTATAATTGGAATAGAACCCTTCTGGGATCAGAATCCCTTCATCAGGACGAACTGAAGCTCTTTGTATCTCCTATAAACTTCACTTTTCTCATATATGCAGACCACAAAAACCACAATTAAACTCCTGCATGCACAGGAAGGTAAACAGACACTTTTCAGAAACAGAAGCATGGCCTTTAACACCAACATTACAGCTACACCTGCACCAGAACAGGTCAGAATTTGCCCTCCCAAGGCAGTCTGCAGTCCAGTTTTCAAAGGATTTTTTTAAGATTTCTCCGGAGAACAAGGGTGGGAAGTGAGATGAACAATAAAGGAGTAAGAACGAAGAGAAACAGAAAAATTGTTTAGCCAGATTTTGATTTATCCAATACAAATTCTGGACTGTTTTTAAAATGTTGATCACATTTCATGAGACAATTTGTTACAAAGATGCTGCGTGAAGTGCATGTTAAATTATGATTGAATACATCTATGATACATCCAGAAGGCTGCATTTGCATGGGTTAGTCACTAACTGAATACCTGTAAGTACATAATTTTCTGGGAGTGACAACTATCATTATTTCATGTTGTTTTGTGTAATACATTTCACCATTGTCTTTTTAGAAATCCTATATTCGTCCATCTACCTTTAAGAACCTGCAACATGCAAAATGTATACAGTAGTTCCTTCTTGTAGGAGTAGATCTGTTGTGGGCCTGCACACACTGAAATTAAAAATGACATTTAAACAGTGCAATAGTGTAGTAAGCTATGCCCTATAAGACTTTCATATAACCGTGTCTCAAAATAATGTATGTAAATTCAACACTCCATTTATTTCATATGGCTAGTAAACTCTTCAGCTTCACGACAACTGAAATATAAATGGTTATATATAAACTCCCCATCACACTTGTCTGAAATTTTTTCAGATTGATGTGAAACCTCCAAATGAGCCTTAAACATCAGGGATTTGAAAGTCCAATCAAGCTAAGGTGCACTTGCTGCATTGCATAACCCAAACTCGCTTACCTGTATTGTGATGCTGTCATATGAAGAGGGCAGTTTGCTCAAACCCTTAGTACGAGATCATCTGCCAGTGCCCTCTGACCAGTCTTGCAGCATCCTGTTATGGGGACCCTTCACTGAGCAGCTCACGAGATCAGGGGGTGGTTCAGGGTCCCAGGCCAACAGAGAGACCCATCCTGGATCTCCACATCTTCACCCATTGCTGGTGACTGCCAGCATCCTTGGAGGATTCACACTGACATTTTACAGAATAACAATATTTTAATTAACGAAATTGTGACAGGTTAAGGTTTGAGGATTGCTGGGGATGGCATCTGACTGCAAAAATGTATTCAAAGCATTATGCTAATTCAAATGGTGAAATGTATTACACAAAGCTCTAATCCCCAAAAAAAGCTGGCTGGAGTTAATGATCTAGTGCACATAGAGCACAGTTCTTACCCAACAGGCATCCTATGGTTTAGCTTGTCAGTTGATTCCAAGTTACACTGGAGTCTTCCCTCATTTCTTCCCATTCTTACCTCACTTTTATACTATTTATGTTCAGGTGAAGCTTGAGTGACTAAGTTATACATCTCACTCAGTGAGGGTTGGTTTTACCCTGAGGGCAGATATCTCAGGGTAGCACCAGAGTTAACCCTGGCAGGGGATCATGTCAGTGATTTTCCCCACAGCTGCTGATTCAAGAGCAGGACATCTTCCTTTGTCTCTCCTGGTTTTAAGCTGCTGTTATCAGCTGGAAAGGGCACTGAGCTCCCTGCTCTGCAAGGGTTTTGTCAGAGGCTGGCCGTGGTGTCTGCACTCTGCCCCACGCTGCACTGAGACCCCCCAGACTGTGAGTGTCTGGGTGTGCTGGCTGCATTCCACTCGGGAGCAGACACTGCGCTCTCCCCCAGGATTTCTGCACTGTCAGCTTTATATTCTCAGTCACTTTCCCACAGATGTAAGAAACATTAAAACACAGCTGGCTTTAAGTGCAAGCATTGCACTAAGCCTGCTGAGGTTAGCCCACTAATAAACCTGGGCCTAACAGTTTGCAAAAGGAGGCCTTTTGATATTGTCTTTTTAAATTTACTTGTGATTTAAATACAGCGTTCTAAAAATGAAAAGTTAGTATCGCTGAAAGGTTCTGCTTAGAGCTTTGACAGTAGATATACACAGACTTAAAAAATGTTTGACATATGTATGATTTTAAATACAATATCTTCTTTTAAATAAGGTAAGCTTCTGTTACACTACTGTGCAGCTTGCTGTCACACAATTGTTTCTATGTTGTTTTGCTTTTCTGCTAGCTGAGGCTTTCCCCAGAATTATCAGAGAAATTATTAAGTACAGCAATTTCCACATTGAAAAGTCACAGCTCTAACTTAAAATTGCAAAACAGAGCCACTGTTATTATCAGTTGATGTCACAACATGCTATATACCTAATTCTATTGGTCAAGAAAAAACCTGAAAATAAGTACAGGCACCTGATTACAGAATCTCAGAATGATTATGGCTGGAAGGAGTTCTCAAAGTTGATCTAGTTAAAACTCCCCTGCTGTGGGTAGGGACATTAAGGATTATTTTCTCTTCTGAAAATGCACACACTGTACCTTTTTCTGACAGATACAGGTAATTTACAGGGACAGAAAAAAAAAAAAACCCAATCCAAAACCCACAACAGAATTTATTTTCTTACAGTTTGTTTTTTTTTTAATTTTGCATTCAAGAAAGGAACTTCATCAACATTGATTGTCATTTACAGAAAACATTCAAAAACCATGTGTGCATTATTATGAAATGCTAACAGTGTTTAAGTAATAATTCACAGGTCATAAAATAAGACAAAATCTATTACATTCTAAAGTAATATAGAACCTTTTCACTTAACAAGGTTGCTGGTCCTACAAGATTAATGATAAAAAACCCTCAATGGTCACTTTCTAAATGAATCAGGCTGTCTTTTTACTCACATACACATAAATTAGGTCAATTATATTAAACAAGGGAGAAAGATCAGAAGAGAATTGCAGATGTAAAAATGCTGGATGAACTCCTGGCACAGCTGAAATCAGTGAAGGGTTTGCTGCTGGTTTCAATGAAGCCAGATTTTTACCCAGTACATCATGATTCATTTGCAGTTCTGCTTTTTGTGTCTATAAGCCAGTTAAGATACATCACAGTAATTACACAATTAAGCTTACCAAAAAAAAAAAAAAAAAGAAAATCAAATCACTGTTGACTCTATGAGGCATTTGATTTTAGAAAAGAATTTTTATTTGTCTTTTGAGAGTGATTAATTTTGAGTGTTACTCATTATTTTATTAGATTGTTTATTATCATACTTCTTGACAGGCAATGCAACTCTTGTGTGTTACCAACAGTGGTAAACATGCTTACCAAATAAAAAACAACACACTTCTAAAATTCAAATTAAATCGATTCACAACAATATAACTACAGCCAAGCACCAAATAGCTCAGGGTTTGGATTCTGGGTTTTAACATCTCATTTCACTCTAGCAAAATGAACTGGAAATAGGATAAAAACATTAGATATTTGAAAGTGGGAAGTATATGAAAAATCATTTCTTCTCATAATCCTAAAAGCATTTTCAGGGATATTTCAAAAATATTAGAAAGCTTCATTTAAATCTAAATATCTATCTTAATTATGTTTTTATTTTTTTATAAATTGGTAATCACAAAATACTAGCCATTAAAGTCACATTTGGATGCCAGTAAAGCATCTAAAAACTTTGCTCATTATTTATGCTCCTGTCTGTATTACATTACAGCTGTTGACAAACTGGACATAGTTTCTTTTTTCCATTATGATCTTTAAAATGTGCATTTGGTGAAGATCAGTTATGGCTTCAGATTACAGCTAATGAGTGACCTGACCTCAAATTTGAATAAGAAATTAAAGGCATACAAAAATATTTTGCTCATTGGAAAGAGAGAAATGTTTCTATTAATATAAGTCATGTCAGAAGGATTCATAAAAGCCATATGCTTTAAGGAAGCATTACTTGCTTGAACAACTTTTCTTCAAATCATATTAGTCAAATGCAGTCTGCAGGAATTATTATTGTACTCACTGTACAGACTCGCTGGGACCACGTTCCACTGACAATCCCACATTTTTTTTTCCCAATTACGAACAGAAGCATACACTAAATATCAACGGCTGGTCAAAAGGCTTTATCTTATTACAATCAGTTTCCATAAAAACTGAAGAGTACATTACACTTACAGGAAGCAAGTACATAATTTGCTCTTCGATGTTTTTCCTCTTTAAAAAAAACCATTACAAAGTCTTATGTTTAAACAGAGACATAGAAAAAATCAGTGTATTCACTGTCCCAAGTTATTTACAGCAAAAATTACAGAGACAGCATACATAGTATTGGACCTTCCACAAGCATATATTAAAAGTAATTACATATGAAAAAATATTTTATTTGTCTTCTACATTTCTACAATACATACTCAGGTTTCTTTCTTCTTGTTTTGTTTGTTTAGTTTTTAAGTAACTTCTTTAGTGTTAATCAAATGAGGCAGAGAGTGCAGCTGTAAAATAAGGGATTTTGTTGCTATTATGTTTCCTATATTATTTATATCGTCCATTCATTACAACTGAAGTAATTAGTTTAACATGGGAATTATCACATAGCTATTAGCATAAATCTCAAAATACCCAATGTATTTGATTTAGCTGAGTGTTGATAACAGCTTAGAGTTCAGTTGTGCTTTATTTGTTGCCACAAGTACAATCACAGAGCCGCTCCCCATAGTGTACTAGAGGTCACATGGCAGTCACACAAGAGGCGAAGACTATCATGGCTAGTTCACCGGCTATGCTACTCGGTGGCTTTTTAAAAATAAGTGCACAAATAAATCCCCATAAACTGCACGAGAATGTGTGGTTCACACTCTGTAGGGTTAAATGATTATTAGCTTTTTTTACTAACAACAAAACACCTTTTTTGCCTGATTCTGACATTGAAGTGACACATTAAAAAAACCACAAATGTAGTGCATCTGAATCTGAATCCCCAAAGTCAACAGCCTAATGTAGTTACTTTGACTTATTAAGCTGCGTGTCTAATCAAGACAAGTGCTTTTTTTTTT
>VXAC01008004.1:104637-220383 GCA_013399225.1 Rhipidura dahli | reverse complement strand
TTTTTTAAAAGAAGCTGGTTTTATCTGAAACAGTCGTCAAGGTAAAGCCTGTTCTTTCCTGTTCTTGGTGGTTAACCATCTGCTTCTGCTTGTGTTTCAATGCAGTTGCATTCTTGTTGCCCAAATAAGGGGCCAATGTGTTCCTAAAATTGAAAATTAGGAGCTATTTTTTTTAATTCTCTCCAGACAGAGTGAGATAATGAACATACTTTACTGCTGTCAGTGTATAGTCATAAACAAGAACCTCAGCATTTTCTCGAAGCACAAAAAATTTTCTCAACAGCAGTACCTTCGTTTATGAATTAGCAGCTATATCCAACAAATCAAAAAAATATGCAAAATCACTGTGATATCAACATTTTTATGTTATTCTACAGAAGACCACGTGCAAAGCAAACAACTTCTGCAAGTACAGTTACAAAGAAACACAATTTACTTATTGCTGCTATATCCAATGATGTTTTCTTCCACTTTCCCTATGTGCTGTGCTTGAATTATGAGGATGATGAAATTATGCAAATGTAGTACATTGTGTTACTGAACTCACTGTGAGCAGTATTATCCTCGCTGCCTGCAGTAACACCCAGGAAATACTTCTCCTTTCCCAGAGCATTTTGTTTATTGCCTTCTCCTCTCAACACAAACGCAATGCCAGGGTCATTTGGAGGACATGGATGCAGCCGCCACCTCGCTGCACATTCAGCCTGTCCTTCCAGAAGTGTTACTGATCTATGAGCTACCACAGTCAAAGTTTTAGGCCTCTTTTTTTCACAATTACTTTCGTCTGCAGACTGCACACACAATTGGCTTTTATAGCTGCAAACAACTTCTGGGGTGACAATTACTGAGATGCTGGGCTCACTGTCACACAGTCATGCAGGGACAGGATACGCAGGGACAATGCATGCAGGGACAAACACAGCTAAGTGAGAGCATGAAAGAAGAGGAGGAAGGAGCTTGCTTCCTACCATCTGGGTGGAGCCTCCCTTGCAGGCTGCAAGTACAGAGCAAATTTGAGAAAGAATGAAGATGAATCATTTACCGCTCCAAGCTTCATTCACTAGGAGCTAGGAGTAAAAGGAAAAGGAAAGAGAGGCAAGGTCCTCTGACCATTAAACTGAACTTTTCAATCACACTAACAAGGACATCAGTCACTTGGACATGGCTCCTAGGAGCTTGAAAGTTTAAAATAAAAATTGCAACAGAACGGTTGGCAAAGAATATGATTGTGAAAATCTTGATGCATAGGGATGCTGGCCTCTCTACCTCCTGAAGTTGTTCATCAGTCTTCTAGGTGGAGGGAGTTTAGAGAATGGAGTCAAAAAACATACATACTCACTGTGATAATAGGAGTAATGATCATATTCAGAGCTGAGCAGAACCTCTTGGTTGAAGACATGGAACTAACTAAATGACTGGCAATATAACCCACCGCAATTTATCCTTCTATGTGTGTTTTTGTAATGCTAGAAAATACGTGGTGTAAAGCTAGGGATAAGCACATTTCAAAACTCTAGGAAGTGGGAGTACTTTTCACTAGCACAGTACAAAATGGGGTAAATATTTTCTTGATGTGAGAAAGGGACTGATTATGCCATGGAGAAGTATTGCTACAGAGTCGTGGGCTAGCTATAATTCTGTGCGTCCCTGAGAGAAAACGGTAGCTGTTAGCCACTTGCTCATGTCTACTTGTTCTTCACAGTCACTTCTCCATGTCGTAGCTTGGTGTTCTTGTCAATGCTGACATACTATCGCTTATTCCATGTCTTAACCTTTCCTCTGACATGCCTGCAGCAAGTCTGAATATGAGCTCACATTAACGGTACATAAACCAAGTACTTCCAAACTTTGTCAGTTTGTCTAAATTCAATAATTTGTACAAAACTGGGTTGCATTTTATTCCAAAAAAAACTTAACAACATGAGCTGATGGGTTAATAGGACTCCACTGACTGTGAAACAACAGGCAAAGTCAGATCAAGCTAAGGAAATGCTGACAGTGAATTCAGTTTATACCAATGTTACTTCTAATCATTGGCTTGAAAGCCTTGTCTGGGTCATGGTCACTTGGGCAGCTCAACTCATGCCCTTCAAAGCCTCTAACATTCTCTTCTATATTATCACTGTTATATTTATAGAGTTATTTTTATTAATGAAACATCCCTGAGTGGCATAGAGTGCAACATTTGCATCAAGCAGTGATTGTCATTTACGAAGCGTGAAACTTAAAGAGTAAAGAAGAGGACGGGGCCTCCTACACACTGTTCCTAATGGATGTCAGAGATAGGATTTAGTTTCTAGAGTGGAGGCAGAAGGTGCTGGGACAGGCTGGTAGGTATAAATACAATACTGTTTTATGGCCAGGGAAAAGGAAGCTGTTCTGTCTCAGGGTTCCATTTCATACATCCTTAGACATAACAAATTGGACAAAAAAAAATCTTCCATGTTTCAGTTTGATCTTATATGCTATATTCCTGGGATGTCCAAAAGACAATGACTGAAAACAGGAACCACCTTCCAGGCTGGACCTTAGCTCTTTTGGAAAGTGCCCAATCAATGCAGAGTCAGGAGGGAGGAGGAGTGGGGAAGCCTGAACATCTTTAAAATGACCTTTGAAGCACAGCTTCAGAGGGGTGAAAAAGTCAACATGAAAAGAAGCCATCAGCTGCACATCTGTAACTAGGCTGCCTGACCCATTTGTGAGACTGATGCAATCTAGAGAAGCTTGCACTGCCTGGAGGTGGGAGGCAGAGAGGCTAGCACACAGGAGCAGCTTTGCATCCTCTTTGTGTAGAAGTTGTTATGTCAGAAATCCTTGCAAACTGTCCCAAAGGGAAACACACCCCTGTGCAAGCTGCCACTGTGGAACTGAATAAAGCAAATTGCACAATAAAGTTCATCTTCGTGGGCAGCTGCTCTACTTCAGCACCACAACCTGGCACAGGTATCGAAACAGCACTGGTGCAACAGGAAAATAAACTGACCCCTGTGAAACTGAGCTGAAAGGAACAACATGAAGCATGAAGACTAAGCATTTATGAGGACAACATCTGCCTTCTGCTCAACAAAGCTCAAGGGAGACCTCTTGATGCCAAGGGCCTCCAGTCTTGTGATGGCTTGAGCACCCTCCATGGTGCTGAAATGCCTTAATTTTTAGTGACTCTGGTTAGAGTTAATCATCTGACAACTTGAAGAATCAATTCCTTAATGCTGCCTATCACAAGCCAATCAATAAACATATACTGCTTTTGGAAACAAGTTTGCTCAACTGCAGTGCCTTCGACTACTATGCTTCTTTTCTAGCAATTTCCTTTAGAAGGAAATACACATCTTGGAATTAATTCTTTATAAAAAGAGCAGGTAAGAGTGATATTTACAGCAAAACAAAGTCTTTGTGGTAGTATAATGAACACTGTACATATGCTTCCTCAATGCCACGGGTAATTTAGCATAATATGGTTGAATTTTCAGAGAGCAATGCTAAAAGTAGTAGATTCAATACATGCTTAAAATATATGCTTTAAATATCCTTTTGATATAGGTCCCACATTAAATAAATGTGTCTCATTTGAAAAGCTTGTCACTAAAAAAATCAACAAACATATACAGTTACAACAGAAAGAAGAGGTGACAAATTCTAGTTTTAGAGACCTGAAAAATGTCAGGTTCTATTGTGGTCTACTGAAAGCCAAAGCAAACTAAAATGAAGAACTAATATTGTGCATTACAAAATTATTTACTAAAATTCATGCTGTTTTATCCTGTAAAGTCTATGGATAATTTGAACATGTGAAATCCATTATCAAGAATTTGAAATATTGATGTGAAACCAATCACAAAAATCCAGCCTGTAGCATGTGTTGTTCTACACACAGTCAATGAAGGGCAAGAATGGTATTATACCAGTGTGGCCAATTCCAAATGACAGAAAATTAAATAAAACAGAATTAAAGTTATCAAAGCACAGTTACATAAATAAATAATGTTTGAAAATGAATTTTCGTTTTTCAAATAAACAACAATGCTATTTCCTCATATTTTGTATGAATAGTAACAAAAATTTGTTTGGCAGTATTGAAATTCTTGGTAGAGGTTATTGCCTATCAATGGCAATGAAGATCTTGTATGCCAGAGTATTAGTTTTAGCTTTAGGACAAAAGGCAAGAATCAATTTTTATTTCTAAATTGGTTATTGCTACCTTTGTGGTCTCTGACAAGTCACTTAACCTTTTTTCTTTCATTTCCACATCTTTAAAATGTGATCGTAATCACTACTGATTGGAAAGGTCATTATATTGTAGTGATATAAAAATAGTGCTTTAAGGATTAAAAGCCCTGCAGATAATGATTAGTGTCTTTTTCATTGGTGATTTCCATTTAGTTTTCTTGCTTGAGAAGTAATTCAAAAATCCCAAGGAGCGATTAGCTTATTTGAGAAGAAGCAACATTTTCAAGATGTAACACACAACTGTAAAGGACTATTTATAAACATGACAAACCTCTTTATTAAGCAGCACTATGAACAGTAGTATTTATCACTTCTTCTACTTTTTTATGAGTTGGCTAAATATATGCTTTTGATATACTGAAAATGAATTTATAAAATATTTCAAACAATATGTGTGTATTCTTGTGTTGGGAAAGACAAGGGAAACATGAATCCCCTGCAATTAAAACTGAGCACTTCAAGAGCTCAGTTTGACTCAATTTTTTCCCCAATAAATCTGCACAAACAGTACATAGACATTAAGTTTTTTTGATATACAAATACTGAAATTCGAGATCTTTGTCTTGGATTTGCCATGCAAGAAGGGCTGCAAACAGGTAAATCACCTTATAAAGGAATGTCAGTCTTACAGATAAAGAAGCATCAAGAGCAATGCTTTATTAAGTTAATTGAAGGCATTTTAATGTAATCACTTGAGAAATGTACTCTGAATTTGGAGCAAAAACAGTAATCACTGTTCTATAGGATTAGGCAATTTTGAAGAGTATGTCACATTTGCAGCAAAATTCTCGACACAACTAAATTTGCTGGGCAGATTTTTTCTTTTTTCTAAGTTGTAATGTACCTACACAGAAACATTTATTAGCTAAGAGTTTGAACTACTCTTGTACTCTTGTACTCTGGTTCTGGCATTGCTAAAACAGAACAAATAAATTGTGACATTCTCTAGACTCAATTCTACCACACAATATGTATGCAAACTTGCAAACTGACTGATGGAAGTCAAGGGAGAGCTCCAAAAAGCACTTGAAATAGCCCATGAATTATTTGCTCATGCAGAAAAGAGAAGCTTGAGACCAGAGCTGCACAAGGCATTAAGTTATCAGTACAACAGACCCAGTTTCTTCACCCACCCTAGGGCCCACCTGTGTCCTTATGGGCTCCCTGTGGCACTGCACCTCCATGAGCCCAGCAAATGGGCAGGTCCTTTGGCCTCCCTGCCAGCATGCTTCCCTTTGCCTTGCCTCAGATTGCACTGGCTTCTGCATGGTTTGAATTAAAGAAACAGATCTGCTTGGGATCCTGCCTTCATTTCCCTTCTTCTCTACTGCCTGCTTCTTCTTATTTCTACTCTATGCCCTCCGCTGGCATCCTAGGAGGAGACTTCTCTGGAAAAGTTCACAATGCATAAAAGTGGTGGTAAAGAGAGATGCAGCAGAAACCAAATCCCTCTTTCATAGTTAAAACATCTGTGTTTTGCAACACTGGCAGAATGCAGATACGTTATTAATGACTGCTTATTAAACCTAAATAATCTATAAGATTAAGTCCATGGCTGCCTTCCACTCCCCTCTGTGTTTGCCTTTGGTTTTGCAAACAAATGCACATAGAGTCAATTCAGAGACAGACAAAAAGAGAAGAAAGCTCCAATCCTTTGCTCCACTCCTGAAACGCATCTAAAATAAATCCTATATATGCATATATACATACAGTTATATACATACAAATATATACATACATATATGCATGTGTTTAAAACATACACAGATGTATGTGTGTAATGGAAACCATCAGTCCCATCTAGATGATGACTGTCAGAAACAGTGACAATTATATTTTCCTTTGTAATCACGGACTTCACTCACTTTTGACTTTCCTCCTCCTTCACTCCTTTCCTTCCTCTTCAGAGATGTATTTTAGATTTGCTGTGGTTTTCACCAAGTTTACTACCTATCTTTCTACTGAGTTCAGCAAAAAACAAACCAAGACTTGAAGCTACTTTTCAAAGCAGTGTCTATATAAAACAAAATCATGTGTGGAATCAGAAAAATGTACATATGGGATTGTCTACATTTTTACTCCATGTTTCAGATATTTTACTGAGATCAGGTCCTACTATGTTCACTTTTATATATGTTCTATACCTGTAACAGTGAGAAAACAAAAAAAAACCCACCCCAATTATATTCCTCTTTTCACTATAACCATCCAGACAAGGCTTTTGCACCACTGATACATTCCTGATGTTTGATTTACACACAGCACACATGCACTACATTACACACATCTCAGAAGTGATCCTGTCATTACACACTGACAGCTGACAATTTAACTCTGTCAAAGCAAATCTTGATTTCTTTGCAAATCAAGCAAATCTTAAAGTAATTCTAATACATTACTTGGAGAGTAAGAAATACATGACAGCTGGGTTGAGCATCCGTTAAATGTAGGCATGTGATTTTAAGTTACAGCATGTATGCATATAATAGATACATACATATATACATACATACATACATGTATAAATATGTATATATATATGTGTGTGTGTCTTCCATATATGCACCATAGTTTCCAAGACAGCTACAAATTTCCACATGCATTAAACTATCTAAAAACATAGAACTAGGCAGTCTAATAAGTGGAATTTTCTTAAATTATATTTGAACAATAAACAGCAAGAGTAATACTGCAAAGTACTGCTCTATTATCATGTATATCTACAATAAAATTCTAGGAACAGTTGTCTCCCAAAACATATCCCAATAAAAGTAAATTAAAAAAAAAGGTAACACCCAGTGTCCTATATTTGTATCTTCATTGTCAGTTCAAAAATAAGAAAAAAAAAAGGTAAACAAAAGAGAAAAAAGACATCCCCACTCAGAGTTGCATATTTACATTCTTCAAACTGTAGCGGTGAAAAATAATTCTATTAAGTGCAGGACATTCCTAGTGTTGAAGTAGTGACATTTTTAATAATTTCTTCATGAAAACATTTCTTTTTGTCTTACTAGTGATGCATTCCATGACTACGTGAAAATTCTATTATCCCCTTCACTTGCAGCCAGTGGTTGAGTCTGGATTGAAAAGCTCCTTGTATAATGGAGGAAACAGTGTGTTCACTATGTCTGGATGAGACTGCTTAAATACCTGCAGTTTCTCTCCGTGCAAGTTGCAAAGTGCAGTAATTGTTGGTATCTTGGCTATTAACTGTAAGACATTGAAACAAAAAAAAAAAAGGAAATAGGTGGAAGCAAATTTTTGTATAAATTACACTTTCCAAAATGAACTATGTTAGCATCTTGCTGAGGAACTGAAAATGATACTCTAAGCTTCATCAAAACCCAGCCAAAGGACCAGACATTGTTCTTACAGTAAAAGCCTAAAGACAGCTGCCCCCAAAGTTTTAGCCAAGGGCCAAAAATGCATTTAACAAGGAACGGCCTCAACGAGTACTTTTAAAAGGCAGTCTCATTCTTTACAGGGTATAAATTAAAATTAGTGCTATATTGAACAAAATATGGGCTAAGAGGAAACAGGGACAAGAGTCAAACAAGCCTCTCTTCTGCACATGGCAAGCACATAGTATGCTACTTTAGCTTACATTAATGTGACACAACATAGGGAAATGGCTGCAAAAAGAGAATAGTCATGCTGGAGGACTGCTTGGCATTTCATTTTAAGAACTTACTTTTGTTAATGTCTCCTCGTCGAGGTGGTTCTTCTGGATAACATGTTGAAGTGCAAAGTATATCTTCTCCTGAAGCTTCTGGACCTTCCTTGGCTCTATTAGCCAGGCTCGATCTGAGAAATAGGAAAACAAAAGGTAAAGAATGCACAGATGTGGGGCATGCTCATGGTGCACACAGGGTACTCTGTTGGCAAGCATTCACAGGAATCGTAATTCTTGTGAGGAAAGACTGCATGGTAATTAGAGACATGATTTCAGATGCAAAGTGTCTTAACCCATTAAAGGATCACCTGAGCACTTAATTAACACATACAAAACATACAGGAACACAGTGCTGGCCCTGCATCAATTTGTTTAAAACAAGATATTAGGCATAATGATGGGAATAGAAGTGAAATGTGACTCAACCATTTTATTGTTGTCTGCTGGTACAATCAGTGTTCTTCTCATTTCAAACTGACTAGGTGACAAAGGTGTCATGTTATCTCAGTGTACTAATACATAAATAAACTCACTGATCAAAATCTTTGAAAATTAAGAATATAATTAAACATTAAAATATAATATATTTCATTATTTACTAAGCTAACATTTTGAGACAAAATATATTCTAAATAAAAAGAAATTGCTTCCTTCAAAAGAATTTCTTTAATAATTCAAAATAATTGCAAAGTGCAATTTATCATTATTTAAAAATGTTCTCTTTTTAAACAACACAAAAATGTAAGATTATCTGGAAGAATAACAGCTACAGACTCAGTTGTTTTAAAGCCTAAATGGCTTCTACTGGACTCAAACCCCAGGTGCAAGAGGTTGTCCTTCAGATCTATATTCTCACAAGTCATAGTTCTGGAGACAAACACACAGAAAGAGAGGTAGAGCCCAAGGCAATCCAAACCCATGTGTGCTTGCAGCACCACCAAACCTTCTGTTTTCCCAAGCTGCAACCTGGTTTTTCCTCCCTCAACCCAGACCAATTCTTGGGTGTAGGTCTGAGCTTTCATATGGGAAATGAGAAAATTTATTTTATCACAGGCATGAATTTTCATGTACAAATTGAGAAGTTCGGGAAAAAAGTTCTTTCACCCACTTCCCATCACTAAAATAAGCATAGAAATGTTTTAAGTTAAGCACTTCAATGAGTACACATGCCACACAGGTTGGAACTGAACAACATTTCGTCACAGGAGTAGCACAATTCTCTCATTTGTCTCACTGTCTCTGGGGACGGGTGTATGAAAAGAGTCAATTGTGAAGAAAAACAAACCTCAACTACTTATCAGATAATCAGGGAAAGAAAATAATATTTCGCAAGTCTTAGAGAATCATGTTCCCAGAAGGTAAGTCAAAGGATCCTGTGCCATCAGTAGCTATAGAAACAGAATTAGGTGAGAGCACATGCACTTTCTACACAACAAGCACACAGTAACGTTTATAGACTTCACAGGTTAGGTGCCAAAGTTTATGTTGTTGTAAAGCCTGGTCTTTCAACAGTGTTAAATTAATGCCTACTGTGGCAGACTGGAGCAAGAAAGATTTATCATAAGACCAATCCCTGAAGGTTAACTTTCTGTCACAAGAATAAGCTTAAAAACAGACTGAGGTGGTTGAAGGACAGGTTTATCATCACCTGTCATGAAGCATGCTGTATATTACACAAGAGTTCTTAAATTCATGACAAGAGCTAGGTGAAACTTTTGTAAGGGATGCTAAGTTTGTCTCCCAAAATGTGGTTTCTACCACCAGAATACCATCTGTAAATTTGGCTGGGATTTCACAGGTTAAGTCTAGGTATATTCACAGAAGTGCAGGGAAAAGTCAATAGATCAGCTACCACCTATAAAGGTTATAAGAAGCAGTAATTCAATACTGTACTTTTCTTCTTGGGTTTTGAACTTGTGTATCTTCGAAGAGTACAGTCCACTAGGCTAGAGAATACCACAGGAAAGAAGATAAGAGACAGCTCAGAAACAGACAAGACCTGCTTCTGCAAAAAGGAAGAAGGAAAGAAGGACTATGGCAAGTCAGAATTTAAGGAGAAGGACTGGCACATGGGGGACTCCATGTTCATTCTTACCACATGGCTTTTTTGCATGTTTGCAGGTGGAGATGGCTCTGCAACCTTTACAGAACTTGCACAACATTTTAGCTTTTGAAAGCACAAATCAAGTTAGAGAATCACCTTGACGCAGTGTGGTTATGCCCACCATTGAATGGAAAATCTGGATTTGTGCTCTGAATTAGATGGAAAATGGAGGTGACACTGGCCTTTGCAACCTTTGCAAAACTGCTGATGGATGTTACTCATGGATATTCTTAGGTGCCTTTACTCCCAGTGGACCGCTCTAGTTTCTGTAAGTTGCCTAAACAGAGCAAGGCTGCATGAATCACCTTTCAGGTGGTGACTTCAGCAGTACAGAAACCTGAATATGAGTACTTCCTATATGGAATCTCTGTAAGCTTGTATTAGTCGATGAAAGGGCTGGTGCAGGTACTTCTATGAAGCAGTGTTTTATTTTTAAATTTTTATGTTTGTTCCCATGATGAAACTTTACTGTGAAGGAACCAGAACATCAAGTGTGGAAGAAAATAGTTCTTTCTCTATTGTTTACTGCTATTGTTTTTGTAAAAAAATAAATGGCACATTTCATTATCAGTTCATTCTGGACTATTTTCTGTCTCAATGTAACAAAATAGGAGTTATTTACACTGTCCAAATGTAGAGGTTTTTATGGAAGGAAGATTGCTTTCACTCATGCACATGAGTGCTGCAGTCCATAACTTCTTTCTTGTTTTGTCCTATGACTAGTTACACATGCTCACAGACTACAGAAATAAGCAGTCTGCATGCACCAAACACTTTTGTTCCTTTTAAAATCTTTCTTTAATGGAACAGGAGACACTGCATGTATCCTTTTGCTTGCAAACTAAAGGGACATATGCAGAACTGCAGAAATTAATCAGTATTTTGACTCATCTAATTTTTCCAGGAGCTAGCACCCTCTGCCACCCTCCCATCTCTGGTATTTTCAGACTGAGGGAGAGACCCATAGGGATATTGCAAATCTGCTGTCCCAGAGAAAGTCAGGACATCTGTGGGGTAGTGCAGAGGCAGCTCTTACCCCTGTACACAGCTGGAACACCTCTGAGGTGGAAATAGTTGATATTTGGAGGGTCGTGGCCGCAGTATTTTGGCTTAACACCATGAAGAGTCACTGGTTCAACTATTCCACCCCTGAAAATGATAGCAAGAACTGCTCAAAGTGAAAATAATAGTAGAGTCCTTTCCGTAGGTGTTAATGATGAGAATGAATGTGTTGACATCATCTGTGACAGTCTAATTCTGACTAACATAATCTCTACCACAGATGTGCAAAAGGGTAAAGTGACCTAGAAGTCTTCAACAGAAAAAAGATAGAAAAATAATTCATTGTGGGTTTTTTTGTAAGGCTTTTCAAGAGGTTACCCTTAGATGAAACTGCATGTCCACATTCCCTGAGGCATACTTAAAAATCCCACACTAAACTGTGAGCTTGTATACTAGAACCACCTTCTCAGTCAATTTAATCACCAAAGTCTCCTCTATGGTCAGCCAGGCATCACTCACTTAAATGCAGGCTTGCCTATGCAGAGTTATGATATATGAATATATGAAAAAGAGCATGTTGCACTTCTAATCAGTACCTCTCACCTGGAACTGAGTTCAGACAGGACTGCATACTAATTTTTAGTGCTTATGTTCTCATTCCCAAGAAAAAGCCCATCATAGTTCTGGACTATATAACCTACTCATGGTGGTGAATTTTGTGCTTTGTGAAAAAGCTAGGAGGAACATGCACCAGCCTGCATCCTTTGTCCACACAAACCTGCTCCGTGTCTGTTACACTTTGAATCTACTTCCAGTACATGTAACTCCTGATGGTTTATTTAGGTAATTCAGGTATTCTTCCACTGCTTAATACATGCTTAACATTATTTGATACAGCTTAAACAGCTATTTAAGTGTGTAGAAATAGAGGTGGATAAAGAGGAAGAAAAAATCAGTGTGGTGTTCGGAATGAAAAATTACCTGGTGAAATCAGAACAGCAGATGAAAACAAGGCAATCTCCTCCTCAGTCAGCTGTAAGGAACATAAATTCTTTGCAAAGTCAAATGCTTCATTTACCAGATCATCAGAACCTGCAGACCAAAGAGGACAAAACCAATGCTAGATATCAGCTAGAATAAGGCATCATAACCTGCAGGGATTGTTTTGGTGTCAGAACCTGAATTTCTGTACTGCCAAAGCAAGTGCTTTTCATTAACTATTAATGAAAATGGCACTAAAATGCACATAGAAGTGAAAAAATTATCAAGAGTTAGGGGTAAATACAAAAAGTGCACAGACATCTTAGAACAGAGTACTCTTTTCCCAATAAGGAAAGAGTTGCTCTCTCTAAACAGATATTCAATCTAAGGAGGAGGATGGACCAGCCCTAAAAAACCTTTATATAATATACCTATAATAATATATATAATTTTACCTTATATATAATTTTACCAATTAACAGTATGAATATTATGAATATTTATTAAAATTTGCAAAAAAATCATAAAGATAAATATAAATCAGCCAATACACATTCATAAATGCTTTAAACTTGTAAAGAAGTATTATGTTTATGATATACACAAATAAAAATATCTATCTGTATGATAAATATATACATTTGAAGGAAATATCTCTCTTTGACTTCAGTCCTGAATCAATTTCTGATCGTATCAGTCTGATGGATGTGAAAACACGAACATTTCACTACTAACATTTCAGATTGCACTCAACATCATGTTGAGAAACAAAGTAATTTTTTTTAATAAATGAATCTAAATGAGCTTACTTAAAAGTTTTAGGCAAAACAGTATTTTAAGCAAGTCCTTATCTATATTTTGTACCAGTTCATTATTTTAGTCTCCTCATTGCTGGGGCTAAAATTGCCTTCTGCAGGACAAAATTAGTGGGAGGGATTTGATATATCAAGTATAACTGAACAGTAAAGATAAACAGCTTGGCTCCTGACATAAACTCATGGTTTATCGAAACTTTAGATGGCAAGAAATCTATTTGAAAAAACCCTCTTGATATTTTTTTTTTTTTTGGTTAGATAAAACCACCTATCACTGCTAGGAGCTAACGGAGTCACCATTTTTTTTTGTTTTTCTGTTCCAGCCTAGCCATTTGGAGACTTGGGGATTCCGCATATACTGTAGATTTCCATTGTGAGTCATTAGTCACATAAAGACAGATCTCTTGCTATGTGGCTCAATGCAATTCGTTGAAAAAAAGAAGTGCAACATACCCAAAGCTTTAAACATTTGCATCCCTCCATACTTTCCTTCAAACAGAACAGTATTGTTAAGTGGATTGAAGGCACGGCACATTCTCACCAAAACCACTTCCAAGCAGCCTATGAGACAAAAAAAAGAGAAAATGTACCAGATATTACTGCCTAACATCAGAGTACAGGAAATCTCAAGAGGATGTTTAGGAAGCCATCAGTCATTAAAAACATCAGAAGGGACAGACAGTCTTTGAAGATATCTAGATTACACATCTATGAATGAGAGAAAAAAATATTTCTCTCTGCTTTGAGTATAGAAAGGAATAATTTCTGCTCCAGTCTAACCACTTTTTATTTAGGTTGACTTTTTCACCCTTTGCAGAAAACTGGCACCCTGGACTGAATCTGAATTTAGATCTTGGGCAAATAATTCTAGCTTGAAATACTTTATCCTGAAAAATACTCATTTATTGAAACTCCTTTTTAATAATTAAACTTTGTTTTAAATAACAACAAGCAGCTTAGTTTAAAACATATAAAAATCCCAGCTTATTTTGGCTAGAGACAGAGAAGATCACAAAGCATTTTTAGAGAGAAAATAAAAATTAAGGTGCTGTCAACAGCACCCCTAAAAACAGGTTTTACTTCTTGTTTTTTTCTTTTTTACTGGTTCTTGAAAAGAGAAAAGGACACTTCTTTTTTACTCCTTATCTGTGCATATTATTTCCTAACCAGAAAAATACGCAGTTGGAAAAATGGAAGGAAAAATTTTAAGATCCCTTAACTAAATCCAGACCTCCTATAAGATAAACTCGGAATCTGAGGATTGTTCTGCAGATATGCTTTTGAGAGAAAAGCGTATGCTTTGAGAGAAAAGTCCTCATTTTCTAACTCCTAATCAGCATTAACAGCAAGAGGAAACAAAACCTGACATATTTTTACATGCTACAGCTTAACGGTGTTTTCCAACAGCAGAGTGAAATAAATCTTTGCCTGATGGTGTAGTTGTGTTGTTACCTTCTCCAGTCACACAGTTTCCTAGGGGTGCAGTGGCATCTGCAGAATTTTCAAAATTAGCATGAGATTAAAAAAAACAGTTTTTGTGCTATAACTTCCTTTTTCCCAGGAGGCTTCCTCTGTGCTCCCCTGCCTCTATGCATCACTTTCCTTTGCACCTGTGCCCATCATCAGAGCCCAGCTCCACACTGAGACACAGTCATGGTGCTCATAACGCCAAGGCTGTGGGATTGGTTACCCCATGGGCCATTCACTGAAAAGCTGGACTCGATGATTCCTGTGGATCCCTTCCAACTCAGAACATTATGTGATTTCTGTGTATGGAGTGCTGGATCACATAGGTTTTCAGCTTCAGTGAAGAGATCTCTCTTCAAATAGAAGCAGTTCTTAAGTTTTAACAAGCTGCCTCACACATCATCCTGACTTTTACACATGGAGGAAACTGATATGACAGAGTAAATGTAGTTAATTACCAGTTGTGGTTCTTGTGGTACACTTAGTCATACCATTTTGTTCTCCTGGCCTTGGCAGTGTTACTGCATAGTCATGATAAATCTTGTAATGATTCTTTTGGAGGACAGAATTTACTGTGTCTCTTGATAAGAAACGAAAGCCTTCTTCCCCCTGCCTTTATGCACACACACATGAAAACCTGGCATGCACAGACAGCATGGCTGGAGCACACTGCTGTAATCCACTCTCATTTATTCTGAAACCAACTGGCACCAGCAGGAATTTTCCCTCCTGTGCATTGGCTGTAGAGCATTTCTGTAGTCTCATTAAAAAGATTAAAGATGACCACAGAGACAGGCCCCAGTGAGCCTGCGTTTGCTTCATTAATGACAAGTGGGGATTTTACAGGATGGCAGATGACTGATTTGACCAGCTCAGTTTGCAAGCTCCTTCCACCACATGTCAGGTTGGAGACTGCAGTTTCTGCAATGGTTGTGTGTATGTGTGTATATTTAATAACCACAACTGACTGTAGAGGGAAGGGGATCAGAAGGCAGTAACATTATTAATGTGGAAAAATACAGAAAGGTTAATGTACCTAATGAAACCAACTGAAATTAGGGCTCCTTCAAAATTAAAATGATTTGCAGGAAAAGACAGGAGAGCACATTTCTAAGGTGCTGGGTGCTAAACCAGTCTCAAGCCTCTGGTGTTTACCTACCTGACTTAAGAAGGAGAATTTGGTCATTCTGGCAGAGCTCCATGAAGCCTGTTATGCGCTTTGCAAACTCCACCACATACTGGATAGCATGGGTGATCTGAATGGCACACTGCTGCCACAGGGCTTCTCTTGTCTTCCGGGAAAACACATGGAAAAGCAAAGTGGTCAGCAAGGGGGTACATCAGTGCATTAAGTTCTTGAGGTGGCCTTGCAGACAGGAGGACTCCCCACACTCCATCCCCACACCCTGGCAGAGCTAGCAGCATCTCTTCTTCTCTAGGTACCCAACATTCTCATTAGAAGGCTGTTTTTACAAGCCATTGCCCCAGTCATCTGAACTTTGGCATTGCCTCTTCAAAGGAGCAGAATGCACTGCCCAGTGTTAAAATGTGGGTCTAACGTTAGCTTTTGTGCAGTATAGACTGACAGGGGCACAAGGAATGTAAATATTCCATAGCATTCTTAGGCAAGAAGTGGCATGGTGCTATTAATTTATTCCATAGAATATTTTTCCTTGTTTGGAATTTAAAATATTATATAATTAAAGTATCTGAACACAGATTGCATAAAAATTTTGACTTTTTGATGATCATTTTCCTTGCATACACGTGTGTAAATGTAAATGGACGCTCTTCGTTTCATGGCTCTGCAAGCTGTGGTGTGTTTTTGTTCCTGCTGATACTGCATAGCCCCTCAGATTTCAAAGAACAAGCTGGACTCTCTCCTGCCTCTTACATGACCAGCTAATGTGTCAGCTGAAGTCTGACTGAAGACTCATTGCTAATGAAGCCAAGTGCAAGAGGCACAGAGATTGCTGTTGACTGGACTACATCTGAAGAGGTGCCAGTGGGAAATAGACTGAACTTGACCTGAGAATCGCAGAAGCAGAACAAAAATGTAATGAGATCATTCTTCCACCCAATACTCAACAGCTGAAATACTTTCACTTTGTTATTATCTATTGTCTACTGTAAGTGACAGGTATTTGTTATTCACATTAAAAGCAGATGTGTTTTTAAAATTATAAGGAAACAAAGTTATGTTGTCCTATTTTTTTAAAAATCCTTGCAACAGAGGATCCAATCATAGACACATTGAAGTTAACTGAATTTCTGCATGAGGTTTAGATCTGTGATAAGAAGCACAGAAAACTGGATACCATGACCACACCTAACCTGTAAGATTAGCAAACTTCCCAATATGCTGGAATGCTGCTGCTTCTTTTCATGAAGTGTCACTGCTTTGCTTTCAGGAATTGGTTCCCCAAAGATATTTAAAAGAGTATTTTGATTTACATGATATTCATTAGTATATTCTTGTCAAATAAATTACTCTGTTAACAATTTCAAGCAGAAGAAAAAGCATATTATAGGATTGTACCTTGCTCTGGTAAACCTTTATTTCTTCGTATGTGTGGGTCTGCCATGCTAGCTGATGTAATTCCTCCATTGTATATTGACATGTCTCCAAATGAGACTTAATGATATTCTGTGCAATTCGATCTGAGAAAAGGAGAATAAAAAATAGCATGCATGAAACAGTGAACAGTCATCTCCAACAGCAAAATTTTGAAAACACTGAAGTTGTTGGAAAACACATATTCAAGAAAATTAATCTTTTCTTTTCAATGCCACCTTTCTCACGTTTTTATTTCTGAAGATGATTGTTGGAAAATGTTTAAGTATTCAACCCAAAGCCAAATGATCTTGATAAAACAGGTGATCTGCAGATGAAAATAACAATGATTTCTGTGAAATTACACAGAATCTTCATTTTGAAAGTGATTTAATACTTTTAAATAAATTTCATTTGGAGACCCTGTTTACCCATTGCCTTTGTTTTCTCCAAGCCTATGCAGTAACTGGTAGACTCTTCTAACCTGGAGAAGAGGAGGAACACTGCTGTTATCACCCCAGCAGGGTACCTCTTCAGGCTTTAGGCCACAACTTCTGCATGAAGGCAGTATCTCTCCTCCTGCTGTGTGTAGGTTTCCTCATTGTCCTGTGCTTGCTTTCTTCATTGTCCAGCTCTGTCCAGTTCTACTAAAAGAACTGATCTGCTGAAATCAGTGGTCAGCATGTTTCAGAGCTGCCAGGTCTCTCAGAAATTGATTGACTGCTTGAACCTGACATCAACATTTGCATTACCTTGGTTTGACTCATAAAATAAGAGGAAACAGGACTTTTTTCTCAAGGGAGTTCTGATTGAATGGGATGACCAAGAACATGGAGACTGGTTTTAGCAAAGGGCAAAAGCTAAAACTAGTATCCTGGATTTAGAAGGAGACCTGGAGGACATAGATCTTACATACAGCATAAGCTACCTTGAAGTTATCCTGAAACTGCAGCCTTAGAAACTACTTCACAACATGGAACGTAGGATGCAAGCAGAAAGGGAAGTATGCAATGTTGCCCTGGAAACACACTGAAACTATGAGTAAACTTCTTACAGAAGTATTTTAAAGTACACTTTTGCCCTTAAAGCCACTTCAGTCGATTAAAAAAAAAATTTACAAGAACTTCCAACATGAATTCATTAGCATTAGGAGTTGAAATGTTGTCATAAAACATGTTACAGAAAACTGATGATTTCCAATTTTGCCCCTTTGGGACCTACATGTCTAATGAAGCTCAGTGCTTCAGCCTGAAAACTTTGCTTAAGCCAAATAACTTTCAAACAAAGGAACAAAGCTGAAGCCACAGAAGTGAACTGAAGCACTAGCGGCAGAACTGGCATTGCACAGAAAACATTTGCCAAAAAAGGGACAAGAACATTGACAATGCATTAATCAAACCTGAGCACAGGGAGTAGAAAGAGCTAGGTATGCCATCGTTAACTTGTTCAGATCCTCAACAGTTTGCAAAGAGTGTAGGGATCTGGAGCCTGGAGTTCCAAAGTAAGACTGCTTCTTTGGCCAAATTCTGACTGAACTTAGAAATGCCAGCAAGAAGGAAAACTGAAAAAAGAATGTAGAAGTCTACGTTCCCTGTAAACACTGCTAGAGGTGCTGTTTGAAGGACAGATGCCTGTGCTACTCTCACAGTTAATAAACTGAGACTCAGAGGAAAGGCGTTGAAGATAAAAAAGTTGCAGATCTGTATAGGAAAAATAAAACCTGCTTAATTGAATTTGTACAGGTATCTCTTTACAGGTCAACACTATCCTTATGCTTCCTGATGGAAGAATTGACTCAAGCCTAACGATAACTAAGAATGTGTATTAGTACAGTGATCTACCCACTGTTCTTTCATGGAGGGTTAGATGCAAGTCTTCACCTCTGATGGTAAGCTGCTGCATTTTATAACAAAAATCTCGAGGATAAACAGGTATCTTGCTTAGAATGAATGTCTCACATAATTTCATATTACCGCGGAGACAGATTTCTTATCAGATAAGGTGACGTGATATCAACAATCTGAAAATAAGATCTTTTGATTGCACTGACTTCAAAATATATTTGATTAGCAGTTCTACATTACTGCAAAGTTCCTCTGCTCCCCTCCTTTTCCTAGCATTTATGTATTTACCTTAGGAAAGAAAAGCTGAGAAACTCTCCAGGGCTTTCTAGGGATGGCATCCTATGTTTTACCCTATGCACCTTTTCCTTACGTACTTATGCCTATGTTGAGATGACATTAAAACCAATTTAGATGTGCAAAGGCCTGGGGCAATTGCAGCAAGCAGCAGCTCTGAATGCTGACATCCAAAGAGGAATCAGGTGCAAGGCAGACTTGAAACTCTTGCGCCGCAGGCTAGGCAAGGCTGAGTGTGTGACAGAAAGGGTACACTGGGTCTCTGAGGAGAGGGGAACTGCTCATTCAGCAGAGGAGGCTGCTTGCTCACACCTCACGCTGGAGTCCCTGGAAGAAGCTTTATGCAAATACAGCATACACTGGGTGGCAGAGCTGACATGATACAAAAAAGGAAAGAAGTATACAATTGTCTTGGTTTCTCAAATGGTCCAGCAACAGAAGATCCAACACAGGCAGAGCAAACAATGTTACTCTTAAAGGGTTTAACAGACCATGGCCTTTTTTTGCCACTGAATTTCATTCTAAATTTTCAGATTTTATCATTGTTTTGCTAATGAAGTTGGAGTTCAGTACATGCCTTGGCAAATGCCAAGAAGAATGACATTCCTAAACCACTGGGAACAATATACTGACATCTGATGTAAACCTGCCCTATCACAGGTACTGTGCTGTACCCAAAATATATGAATTTCTGTGAGACTTGACAGCTCTGGAATACACTGACCTCCAAGTTCAACAGATTAGTTCTTTTAACAGAACTAGGAAGAAATGGACAACAAAGCAAGCAAGCAAACATCTACACACAACAGGAAGAGAGATACTGCCTTGAGGCAGAAGCCTAAAGCCTGTGGCAGCACCCTGCAGGGGTGATCACCTAATAGCTACGTTCCTCCTCTTCTCCAGGCTTAGAGGAGTCCACTACAATTACTTCACAAAACAAGTCTTGACTTTTAGTTGATTTTGTTTTCAAAAATCTCGGGCCATAGATTTCAAGGGTCCCCTTTCACTGGGTAATTGCACGTACACAACTAGAAATCCTGTCTGGATGGACTCCAAGGACTACAAAAGACAACTGGGTTCTTGTGACTTCAATGTGAACTGCACTTCTATTTGAAATCTTGTCAGATTCCATTTTATGTAAGTTACAGCAGGTTTGCCGTATGATGAGGAAAACAGAAGAGATGATTCTGGCCACACGGGTGTGAGAATGAAAGTCTGCAACATTTTATTTTCTAAGCACCAACTGCTCCAACTTCTGAGTGAAAATTAATAATTATAACGGGAAGAATTACTGAGCCTGCATGACAGCCAGTAAACTACAGAAGCCACCAGCCTGTAAACTACAGAAGCTTATCTATCTGCCACAGTATGCAAACACAAATGCAGGTGCTTTACTCCTCCCCTTTTGCCTACACACTGGGTTTTACTACATTAGGGCTAAATCTCCTACCATGATCACTCGATATTACATGATGCATGAAAATCACAGCACATCCTGGCAGATTGACTCTGTCTGGGAAAAATGGTCCACAGAAAATAATATTCCCAGTGTCCAAACTCTGGCACGCACTGGGATGTGCAAGCATTTGCATTAGACAGTTTGATTCTAAATTTGTTGATTTCTTAGTATTGGTACTTAGAAATTTTTTTCTTGAAAAGCAAATTTCTAAAAATGCTCTGCTTCATAAAAAGAGTAAGATCTAGAAGTACTTGCTTCCAGAGAGATAAATCAGAAACAACAGAGTCAATCAAGGAAACTGCCAACAATTATAACAAATAGGAGGGTTTCAAAAACCAGAAAGGCTCAAACAAAACAGGTAATGTCCACTTAATGTTTCATTATTGTCCTGCATGTCTCTGACTGGCTTTCTGTAATGGCCCACTACTGTAGCTGTAGAGACTCATCTGTTCTTAGAGGAGAAGGAAATGCACATGGTGTTTGTTGGCATGGCTGGAGAGCAGAAACCGGAGAGGTCGGGCTGGCCGGGAGGGCTCAGCTCTGTCCAGCACAGGGTGGGTGAGCTGCCCTTCCTCTGGCAAGGCCTGGGGAGGCACTGAGAGGTGCCAGAACGGCGGGTTGATAATTTAATTGGGGTTTTGCAATGCAACAGTTAAAAAAAGTTTAATGCATAGTAGTCCAGAAGGTCTGGACCAGGAGGTCCAGAAGAAGCTGAAAATTGTACATCAGGAAGCTGAAGAGAACCATGAGAGATCAATGCTGTTTCAGGAAAAGAAATGGCTTTTATGTTTGGCCTGGCCTACCTAAAAGAGAAGACAGAACCAAGAGACTTGATTCTGTGAGGACTGCCCAGTGAAGTAAGCTATACCGTGAAGTTAGTGCAGCAAACCTGGATCCCCACAAATTAATTGAATATCACTTGCCACTTCCCCTCTGACCCAGTGTCTGGGTGGGTAACAGGCACCATGTAAGGGCACGAGGGAGCAGTCTGCTCCGTCTCACTGCTCATCACCCACTGCCTTCTGCGGTGAACATGGGACTGGGCTGTGGCTTCTGTCTTTCTCTAAAGCTGTCTGTCTCCTCTGCCCACTGAGTAGTCACTTCTCCAAAACTTGTAGGAGCTCAAGTGTCAGAGACTGTTGCTTCATTTCACTGGAGCTGGAGAGTGGCTTAAAGAATCCCTGGACAGCCCTGATGGAGCAACTGGGAAGACAGAAAGACTGCAAAAGTCCTATTTCATCAGTAAAACAGGCTGAAAGCATATGCTGCAAGAGAAAAGCAACCACACATAAACTTGCGACTACTTCCCACCACTTCCAGAATAGTAAATGACCTTTCCTGTCTCCAGTTGTTTGCTCTGGCAGGTTCTTTTTTTCTCCCCCTCCTTTTTTTTTTTTTCCTTTTTCTCCTACTGTACTTTCTTATTTTAGATTTCAAGAGTTACGTCACAAAAGGCACTCTCCAAAAACTAAAACTGCTCAAACATTTATTACATCAGTGGAGTAGACATTGCTTAAATACAAGTACATACAGAAAACTGAACACTGAAACCTAGACAGTAGTGATCTACCATCAGCTGATAAATCAGTCCTGCCTTTTTCAGGCACTTCCTTGCAATATTCAGAGATCTCCAACTACAATATTGAGGAAAAACTCCAGCTTGAGGTTAAGTACAACGCTGGTGGGGATGGATGTAATCCATGGAGTGCACACAACATTCAGCAGCTGTGAATTTGGCCTGCTAAATGGAAATTATTCACTGCAGCATTTGTTTCCTACAGGCTCCGTAGCTCTTTCACTTGTCTCTCTTTTCTCAGGAGAGACTCTAGTTTTTCTCAGCATTCCCATCTTCTGCACAGGGAACTGAAAAACTTTGAAGTGTGCCTCCTAAAACACTGATTATCTACTTCAATTAAAATGAATAATGAATCTTTAATTTGCCACTTACCCTTAGGATCCAGTTGGGTAGCTAAGAGCTTATCTCAGCTTATATCCTAAGTTGAGCTCTTGCAGGGATCCACTTGGAATTAATGCTGCAGTAACATCACAGCTTTGGCTGGCTGCTGTAAGCATACATATCAATTTGTACAACTACCAAAACTCCAGCCAGGAATTCTAAATAAAATCTCTGTTCTAGGACCTGTTCAAAAACTTGGCAAGACACCATTGGATCAACATGGTTTTTTTTGTATGCTAATTCAAGGGTATGCTATTTTTGTATGCTATTTATGACTACAAAATGAAAATTTTGTGGTCATACAATCACTGAAAACTGAATCATTGAATGGATTATTCTCAAGAAATTCTTTGGCACTTGTAGAGACAGTGACACACGTAATAAGGTAAAAATACCCCTGTGGTTGCTGTTAAACATGAATAATAAGTCTCAATTTTTTAAAACGAACTGGATATAAAGTCCGATTTTTTTTTTTTTTCAGAAGAACAGGAATATTTTTTCCTTAGTGGTTACAAAAAGCTCATTCCATTTTTTATCTGTCTGTGGCATTCTTAATGCCATAAAGAAAAAAGTATTTCCCTTTAAAAAACAAGCAAGTTTTATATCCCCTATTTATTAAATAAATTTGTATCACTAAAGAATATGCAGCCTAGAAAGAGAGTAAGAAACATAAAACCACTCATAGGAGACTAGAAGTGCTAGAAGTTGGTTCAGGAATAACCTTCCCTTATGTTTAAGTTACTGAATGATTAATGTCAGAACAGATTGCACAAGGAGTAAATGTTACACGTGTGAATTCTCTATTCCCTCTCTCTCCTTCAAAATAAATCAGCACTTCATTTGCCTTTCAAAAAAATGCTAATAAATTAATAGAAATGACAATACAATGGAATGAAGTCCTTATCTTAAGGAATCTAGAGGATGGACCCAGAATTCTGTTAGATCCTAGAGGATTTTTATAAATGCTTAATGGTCTCTACTTAGTAATACTTCTCCTGGGACTCAGCCAATTTAGCAAAAATTAGAAATCATTTAACTGGCAGCAAAAGCACTAACCAAGGAAATAGCTTGAGTTCAAATGGACTCTAAAGGCACCATATAATTATCACAAATTTATTGAGACGAGCTGTTTCTTAGCTTCTTCCAGCATAGGTTGCACAGGTTGCACGAAGAGATCTTTATATTAAAATGAGACTGTTCTGAAACAAGAAAGTAGTTTTGTTTCTTACAGTTAAGCAAACATTACTTGAAGTGGACATCATTCCCTATTAAACTTAGAAATATGTATGGAATAAATAGAATACTACTGCTTTTAAACCAGGTTTGTAAGAATTTGCCCTGTCATAGCCTGTAAAAATCTGGGAGAGGTTAATGTATCTTTTAGCACTTGTTTCATTGTTACAGTCTTCAAATTAGCTTTTTACAAAGATTTTAAGCAATCTATCTATAGAAACACATTAAAAAATAATGACAAACATTCTACAAAGGTTCTATTTTCCTGCAGTGTGGCAAATGAGTTGGATGAAAGTGATGTTACTGTATAGCATCAGAAAGTGGAATAATGTGTTTATCATAAGGAATTCCAGTCTTCATTAAGCAAAAGATAAACCATCCATGCAGTCAAAAAGGAACACAAGACAGGTCTCCATGCCTTAATATCTTGTATTAACTATTCCCATTTACATGTGACTTTCATTCCTTGAATATTACCGCACTATAAAATCTGTGTTCTTATAATCAGTTTCAGCATGTCTCTGAGCCCTATGCCTTGTCACACTGAATTTTTCCACTATGCACATCTATGTTCCTCTCTCGAGCATTTTACTTGAATTCTTTCTCATATCTTTCCACTCTTGTATAAAAGAATTGTTGCTGTTCTGTGAAATAAAATATCAAAAGCTGAATGGACTGATGAAAGACATCATTACCTATGAAGCTGGAAACAGCATCACAAAAGGCAAAACAAGCAGAATTACCTTGTTCTCAGCAATAAAGTGGAAAGTAGTGAAATGCACAAAATGAGTGATGAAATCGACCAGACAGAAAGCACACATTGTGAGAAACAGGACTGCAGCCTTGGAAAGGCAAACTTAGGATGTTGCATGTGTACAACATGAAAGAAAAAAAATTGTAACCCAAACTCCTGACCTTGTGCCTTAGGATTACAGAATGATCAACCAGTGTTGTCCAGGCTGACAAAAAAATACAACACGGACCCCAGCTTAAGCTCTCAGAAAGTTCTATTACCTTGTAATTGCTCGTGCTGACTGCCCAGAAACACCAGACAAAAACGCTGACAGGAAAGTTGACACTAAATCCATAAGGGAACTTAGATGAGGAAGAAAGCAACAAGTAACCACTAATTCAAACCACAGCAATTTTGGCAGATATTATGCCACTGCCATATACTACAATGATTCCTAAAGTATCACTGTCTTGACCTCTTGATTCTCATCTGCAGTTTGCCTCTTTGTGGGTTGTGTGTGAGCCACAACCCTGGAAGACAACACACTCCTTTCACACATCCCAGGCCCTCTGTGCTCTGGCACCTGCTCCAGTCCTTTTTTTTGAGCATTTCTTGCAGAAAGCAGTTTCTTCTGCTGCTGACATTGCTGCTCCAAAGCATAGACATGGAACCAGCCAAAGTCTATTCTTACAACTGGCAGTAACAGCATGCCTCAGTACTCATCACATTATTAGATTTACATAGATCTTTCTGTGTGATTTGTAATCTGACAATATTCACAGCACAATGTTATTCCTGAAAAGAGTGCCACGGTATATGGTAATATGTGGGATATATGATATGTTATTTTACATATCTTGACCGCTACAAATGCTTGATTTATAACTGTTTTTTTTTTCATTGTCAGTAGAATGAACATATCTTGTCAAGTTTGTTCATGGAAGAAATCATTCACACCTTTGGAGAAAAGGAGCAATTTTATAAACTTTAAAGGATTAGAGATTCTCTTTAAGTTTAAAGAGAATTTAAAGAACTATATTATGATGCTTTAAAAATGTAGGCTATAGATAAGGTTGTTTTTAATACCACTGTATGCATATTTTTAGTTCATTTGCAAAACAAGCTGAAATTCTAAGTTTGGCATGAGAACTGAGTACAGAATTGAAATATGAATGTACTCTGATTGTCATCTTTAAGCACGTAATGAAGGTAAGATACAGTGTCCTGACAGTATGTGCACAGAAATGCACATGTTGCATATTTTAAATGCTCACTAGATGGCAACATTGCTTCTCTGAAATACAGCTGCCAGGGTGTAGACAGCAGTCCTGTAAATTTTGACTGTCATGCTGGTAACAGGAATATTAAACCATGGCCTAGAAAAAGAAGTGAAAGAATGCTAGACAGGACTACAAAAACATAGTTTCTGTTTCACTGTGGGGTGGGTGGTGGCTTTGCCGAGGGAACATAAACATACACACTATTTTCACCTTAGATATGGGCCTTACTTATTGAGCTCATTGCATTTTGAATGTGATTTGGAGTGTACCTTTAAATAGCATATAATTGACCCATACATGTTCAGTAAGCTGTCTGTTAACACTTGATCTGGCATGGACATAAATAGAAGGGTGTTAAAAGAATAATGAATGCACATCACATTGGAGAAATACTTTTGAAGTGCTTATCACATGGAGAAGTGCTTTCAAAACCAAAGCACAGCGGACTTTTTAAGACATAGTCTGATGCTGATACATATTTATATATTGCATATCCAATACTAAGTGTTGTGGACATGAAGAGTATGTCTACATGGAGGAATAAACTAAATTCTTCTAAAGGTAATAAGAAAGGAAAAAGGATTGGGACTGGCTTGCATATAGATCTTCAGGAGAGGACTTTAGAATGTTTACAGGTGAAGATCTCCCTTCAAGGAGAGAGAGAGTGAAATAACTCCTGCTTATACAATATTGAAGCAATGGAAATTAAGTAACTTCGCAGAATATTAAGTTGTTCACTGTGGCCCTGAGGTGAATGTATGAACCTAGCTAAATTATGACTAAATTACAAATGCACAGAATGTCATTTGTGGTCACCAAGAAGACTTTTCTTTTACATACCTATCCTGAATCAGTCTTGAAAAAAATTTTAAGGTTTTCCTTTACTGTCATTTTTCAGGCTGTGTGCCCAGGTCAGAAGAGCTGTGCCTTAGACAGTAAGGCAGGCAATGTCTCCTCCAATCCACATCTGGCATCTGTCCTAGAGAGTTATTGCCCACCCTAAGATATACAGAGCAGAGCAGGCTTAGAAGGACTGGGGAAAGGGAAGATCAAACCTAAGCTCACCAACCTTGCTTTAATTTTGGTAGAAATGTAAGCGCTCCCAGCCACTGGCTACCTTCATACAGGCCTGATGGCAAGAAATGTAATGTAAATATATGTAAACAATACTTCCAACTGTAATTATAGAGTCTGAGCTGTGTGACGTCCTGTACACTCTAGAGGTGTCTTATGGAATACCTACATATACACAGCTACAGGGCACCCTTTGGTTTGACTTACAGTGAACGCTTAACCAATCTGTTTTCTCCACAACAGTGTTTGATAGTAATTTCATCTTGTCCTTAAGAAATCATAGGCTGGGAATCTCAACTGCAGTTAATGCAGGGAAGCCTTTCCATTAACTTTTACAGACCAAGATCAGAGCCACATATTTAGTGAGGAAAATGCAATATTCAGCTCAGTGCCAGATAATATTATGCATATACTTAAACAAGGTAGTCTTTTAATTTCACCAAGTCTAAAAATAAGCCCTTGATGCCTGCCAATTTAAAACCACACTTGGGAGCAAGCACTGCCATCAGGAACTGGATTTGCGTGCGCAGAGAAAGCCATTCTGCAAACGACCAAATTCTTGCTTTTGACATGACAAGCAGATGTCACCCTGTGGTTTGAGCTCCCACTGAATGATGAGAAATTTCTGCCTTCCCAGATGTGTAGATGGCACAGTGGCCACGGAGAAACAGGACCATGCTGCCCAGCCCCTGGCAGCATGTGTCCTCGGGACACGGGTGTCTCCCATGCCAACAGCGTCACTGGCTGATGGAACGCACCTGGATCATGCCACCCATGGACAGCAAGACAGGCAGTGACAGAGCCTGCCTAACTCATCTGGTCACTGCACCTCACCTCTTTTGTTTTCTGCCCACTCAAATGCATATCATGTCCAACAAGATGCCTTGAGTTAAGGACAAAAATACTTCCCTTTAAAGAAAAGAGATCTGGACTGGAAATGCACTTGATGCCAAGCTGAGGTTCTGCCACTCTAAGTACTTATGAGCTTTGGAGTGATTTCTTTATGCTTTGCATTTTTTTTTTTTTTTTTTTTTTTTGGTAACAGGAACTGGAATATTGACAAGGGCTGTGCCTAATGGAGCACTACCTGATTTTGTACAACTTTTCCCCATCATAAGCTCTGACAGTTACATGAAGAATTTGTGACTGTGTCTGAAAATGCTTTTTGTTACACTTAACCCTCTTGTCCACAGGAGACATTGCCTATCCTGCTTATCAAAGTGATCAGACAATGTGCAGTTGCATCTTGGTCTATTCAACTCATTTGGAGAAATATAACAGTCCTAAGTATGTGTGACAGAGCCCTATATAACTGCAATTGGTCAGCACGTCTTTCTCCTATACCTATTTACTCGCACAGTATATAGATACCAGTAAACATGCAATACAAGATAAGTTATATTTTGCTTGCTGTTCTATTCTAATACTGTGTATTGAAACAGTTGCTGTGTAAAACATTTTGCATTTCAAAACTGTTAAGCTGAACAATTTCCATTTCCACTACAAAGTCTTCCGTAGATGAATGTATGTTCGTGAAAAAGAACACTTTCACATTCAAATTAAAGCACAGAACTGTAACAGATCAAAGTAGCTCTAACCATTTAGATTACTTTTTGGGGGAACTAGAAAATTACCATGTGAAGAAAAGCATGTAAATGATGTGTAAATGGTGTCATAGAGTATCTTAGAAAATATTATTTTTATAACTGAATCAAACTGACAGGGAAAGGAAGACTTGTTACTTGGAATTTACAGAGAACTTACTGTTGGATAGCAAGCCAAATGTAAATACTAAAGTAATATATGCAATTGCAGCAAGTATTTTCATCAGGTGCAGCAGGGACTATTGTTAGGGCTTGTTTTACAAGCATTTAACATTTTCATAATAATCTGAAAGAGAAGGTTCATAGCATGCTAATTAAGTTAAGAGAAAATTCTAAATTGAAACAAGTCACAAAGCATCAATGAAGACTGAGACAGAATGTGACAGGATTGAAAAGATTAGAAAAATAAGAAGAGAAAATGAGATTCAAACTTGGAAAAGTGCAGTCAACTATATCTTCATAAAAAATATCCTACACAGGAGAGAAATGAGTTTGAAACAAGCAAAGCATTAACACCAAAGGAGTAAATGAACTGGATTTTGGTTGACATGTAATGCAGAAGCTGCACAGACTACTTTTGTTCTGAGTGCCTGTGAAGAAGTCTGCTCCTTGGGGAGCTTACAGCAACTTCTAGGAACTCAAGGATGAAAGGAATTCCCACACATTCATTCATGAGGAAAAAAATAAGAGGGTTGCACTCAAGAACAGGTGAGGTTGTGCTTAAATACATATATTTATTTGAAGAATATAAAGGCCAGAAGAAAGCTAAGACTGGAAATTTCTATCTGGTAGAAAATAATCAGTGCAGATATCATGATCTGGCATACTTAGTGGTTCACTAGATCACTAGACATGTTGGTACAAAGAAACGTCTATCAGCCACAAGGAACAATGCTTTTCTATCTCCTACACATTCTGTATAATTTCATCTAATAGTTAAAAGCAGTAACTTCTATTTAACATGAGTTGAGTTTATTCCTAAATGTCACTGGAGTGAGATGCAATTCTGCAATGAAATTTAAGCACACTACAATATGAAAGCAGTACATCTCAGTGCTTAGAGTTTACCTACTCTGACTGCAAGACTGCAGCTCTGCAGATGGTCCAACAACCCACTTCAGCATCAAGAGGCATTTTCTATTTCTTTTTAAACACTGAAAGTATCATTCACCTGTACACTAATCCAAATATTTTATGGTGCATCTCTTCCAATTGTGTCAGCTGATTTGCTACACTACCTTATCTCTCAACATCACCCTTATCCCTCTGCTGCAGATGCCACAGATGACAGAGGGCAATACTTGTGTATAACCATAGCAATTTAGGAGCCCTAGATTCAATTCCAAAAGGAAGAGAGGTAAATCCCAGAGCCTCTGAATTTTGCTGTCAGCCCAGAGACAGGCCCTTTGCTATGCAGTGCTCCCTTTGCTAAGGGTTTTTCCTGCTTTGTGTGGTTGAGAACAGGAGTATTGGCTGGATAACACAGAGGATGAAAAACTGGTAAATGTGAGGTGAATTTAGGGCTGGAGGGTTTACAGCTAGGAGACAGAAAAAAAAAAAAAAAGGTGAAAAATTAAGAATGATGCATTATTTCTAAGTGAACCAGCAAGAGACAAAACTTAGATGATTCTCCAAAGCCAAAAGGTTCCATTGACTTCAGGGAAACACTCTGGCCACTAAGGATATAGTCCCATGGCCATAACCTCTCTTTGCATTCAACTCTGTAACTGAGTACAAACCTGAATTCATGGCCTATCAGAACTCCTGCATTTCTGGACCTCCTCTGAGTCTCTCTGGAAACATTTTCCTGTGGTACTGGGTCTGCATGGAAACGGCTTTTAGGGACTGTTTAAGTCTCTCAGATGGTTTGCAGTAAGGTGATCCCCTGTTGCAGGACTGAGGTATGCACAAGCCACATGTGAATAATATTCATATGGCTATGAGAGCTGACAGCAAATGGAGCAAATGTTCTAAAAATGCTGGAGCAAATGCTCCAAAAAAGTTTTTTGCTCCAAAAAAATTGGAGCAAATGTTCCTCTCTAATCCTACACAGCAGGTGTGTAGTTTACTGGACAGTGGCCTAGGCTGAAGGTAGTAATAAAACATGTCCTAACAAACAGACCACCAGAAAAGTTTAACTTTCTCCTGCACAATTTTCAACTGAAGCAAACCATGTGTTACAGAGACTCCTGAACATGAGCACCCATGGACAGAGAACATGCTATCAATTTTAGCCACAACTTCATTTTTTTACCAGACAGTAACTATTATATACGAAATTACTGCAATCTATATAGAATGGAGGCCACACCTCCAGGGTCCTCACTTGGTCTGAGTACACACACAAATTTACAGATCTCAGTGTACATCCATGTACATGAGGCAGCAAAGTCAGGCCACAACTACAGAGAATTTTTTATGATTTGAAATTAATTAATTTGTTGGGAGTACTCTCAAAGACAGCTTTTTCCCCTTCTTCTTTCTTTTTAATTAAATTCCATTGAGAAGGTGTTACCCTTTGATTATGTTCTCAACCACAACTGATCCAATATATTTCACTTCTTGAGGTACCTAATTAGGATGCCAATTTTTTTTCATATAATTTTTTTTGTAATAGAAGTAGTACTTCCAGTGGCTTTGTTGAAATACAACTAGAAGCATTAAATGAACAGAAATCCCCCTTAGACAAAAATCACCATTAGTCATTGAGTTTCTAACAGTGTCACCTCACAGAGAGGTCTCTGTCACTTGTCAAAGATGAAATCAAGGGACAAGTTTTCCAAGGCCTTCAGGCAGAGAAGCACCGATATCCACACAAATACATTCAGAGTTTGTGCACTTTATGAATTTAGTGAGCTTGCTCTGCACTGGCATCTTTGCAGCCAAAGTAGGACTGGTACTTTTTCACAATGGGGACCCTAGAATTAGCTGCTATGGGGATTCTGGGTGTTGACAAGAATACGGATGGATGGCTGAAAAGATCATTTAACCCTGCTAGTAATGAGCTCATTTGAAACAAGCCCCTTCCTAATTATCACTTGGTTATGATTGATTCATCACCTGCTTTGATGCTCCTATTTAATAAACAGAACATGAACTGCTGGGTTTAAGAACTGCATAATTTGCAGATTTTGGTAAAAACAGAGCTGCCTTAATATTATGTCAATTTCTTCCAGACTGATTTTCTTTCCTTTACTCTCTGTATGTGTGTGCACACACGTGTGAACATGTAACCATTGTGTACCTGGGTATGGAATGCCTGTATAACATTTTAATAAAGACAGTACTGGATCTTAGCTTATATATACACATTTCACTACAAGAGTAAGAATTTTCCTTACCTATTTCACTCATGGATATCCCTGGAGCTAACTGCCCGTTGTTGAAAGAGCTATAGGTAAACAAGTTTGGTACAGAGGTGAGGTCATAGATAGGTTCCTGCTTTATCTGTTTGATTCCAGTCATGTCTAACCCAGACTGGTCTGGGGAGGGCTGAGCAGAATCCACGTTATAATAACCCTCAGACTTCGGCAGATCGATGACATGCCCATTTGAGTAGGTGCTGCCAGTTTCGTTATTCAGATTGTTCAAGCTGTTGCTGATGCTGCTGCTGTAAACCCTGGCGAGGGCTTCTGCCTCACCACTCTGCTGCTGACGCTGTTCTTGCAGTCGCTGCTGGTGCTTCTGCACTTCAGCGTACAAGCTATCCCTCTGCTTTTTGGACATTCTTCCAAATTTCACAGCTGAAAAGCAAAGCACAATGTGAACCATCATCTTTAAATATTTCTCAATTTTCTGATTCTCCTCAATCCCACCCCTCTTTTGGTATTTACTTCCAGGGTTACTTTTGCTGTGGAAACATCTTTTCCTGGGGAAGTGGAGAAAGGATGCAAAGCTTTACATCATATACATCTCGTAATAGAAAAAAAAAATTGTGCTTGAATTTACCAGGTGACAACAATGACTCCTATTTGACAGGAGTGCTGCAGTCAAGCAATTCATTTCCCACTCTGAATGTTAAAAAGACCATGCATCCATGCATCTGTTTATACCTCTGGGTTCACTGAACAACAACCCAGAGCTGTATGAAATGTAGCCTGTAAATTCACATCCATTTACTAACTTTCCACAAACCTTTACAAAGCACACTAACAAGATTAGTATTCTGGGTGAAAACAAGCCCTAAAGCCTTATTATCACACCCTTTCAATGGCGTGTTATCTTCCCACTTCAAAAAAAAAAAAATCTTACAGGTTAGAACCTAGAGGAAAATAACAGATTTGAAGGTAAACAGCACAAATGAATGTCATCTTTTCTACTGAGCAAAGTCTTAGGGATTTATGCAATCTCCATTTTAATAATCTCCATGCACAAATCCATGCACTCGTCCTGATGAGAAAGGGAGAAAAATATAGGAGGGCGAACCATTTTCCCCGGAAACAGGGTTCACTACACTGAGATTGAAATTTTTGAAACTGAGAGGCTGATTGCTGTGGAACTAGGATGAGTGAATTCACAGCCTGCATATACAGTAGGTCATAGCTGATTATCACTCTCCACCCCCACCTCTCTATAAATTCTGGTCTTCTACTGGGCTAGATCTTGAGATCTTAAAGCAGAGAGGCAGTTGATGATTGTGCTCTAAAACAAATGAGAGATACATTCAGCAGAATTCATCAGAGCAGGTAAGAGCACATTGCTCCAGAAATACAAACTTCAAAGTATTATGAGGTGTATTTTCTACACTGTGTATTTCCAGTTGATTTGAAATTTGGATCAATTCAGAATCACATTTATTAGCAAATAAGAGAAGAGTTTGAACCTGTATGTGGATAAATGTGAAATTCTTCACTCAGGAAAAAGAACAGAAAAAGCAGAGCATAATATGAAAATACAGTGAGAGAACAACAAGGTGACAGCCACTTTGATTTATTTTCCTTCTTTTTTTAACACCAAGAGGGTTTTTTTCTTATTATCAACCTCAGCTAATCTGCAGCCCTACACTCAGGCTGCAAGCTACCTCACACAAACTCAGCCTGTCCCTGCAATCAGTCCATGGTATGCTGCATACCCTTATGGACAATATAAAATGACTGTACTTTAAATAATTTTGAATAATGCAACTGTGTATTTTCTTCAAATTTTGTGCCTCAGCAATATAACCAAACATCCACTGTTTATCCTCAATATATATTCATTATTTGGATTCACCAGCTGCTGTCAATTAGCATCCTGCCTCTGCATGATAAAAATGAATTTATTACATGGCTGAGAGGTAAAAATCATATTAAAGTTTTCTGTCAAAAAATTCACACAGCCAATTTTAAATTTTCAAGAGCTCTTAATATTCTTAATCATAAACAATCATAAAGACCCTTACATAAACGATGAGAGAACAAAGTAGTGCTGTTGGAAGAGTCACTCATTTTGTCTGTCTGCAGTGGTCACTGGTGGGGAAGATAGTCCTGTGAGTCACATCAAAATGCCCCTGTGATACCTTAAATCATTGGAAGACACTACTTTCAGGAGGAAAAGCATGTGCTGTTAAATTGCTGAAATGTCACTATTTCAATCACCAGGAAGAATTAGGAACTAAGGTGTCAAGTAAACTGGATGCTAGGACCAAAAAGAATTTGTGGATTAAAGGCCAGAGTACAAGGCCCCTCACAGACTGGTGAGACTGGTGAACAAGGCATTCCACTGAGACATAAGACACACTGAAGTAGAAGACGACCTATTATGGTCCAAATTTTAAACAAGTTTATAGCCTGAGGACTGTTTAAATAAACAACTCTTTGAGTAACATCTCCATCAATAACTTAATTTCAAAATACACTTTCTGTGTAAATCTTTAAGACAGAAAACTGCTTCCAGGAAAATGAAATGAATATAAACTGCTTTTAAAAATTAGAACATTTTGTTCTTATACTTTCTCACTACATAAAACATGTTTGTGAGCTGGAAATCCCCTGCATGAGGAGTGGTGCCTAGGGCATGTGAGCTATGGGCAGCCTTGTCCAATCCTCCCACTGCCTGCAGCTTTGGTGTGATGCATGGTCTCAGCCTGCTGACCTTGGCTGACCACACCACAATTGGGAAGGTGGACCAGACCTCTACAAGGACCAAAGGATCCTGAGATGGCATAGACTGCGGAGCTTTCCTCTGGCATAGGATCCATCTTCAGTGCTAAATTAGGAAATGTTGTTCTACAGACCCAGACAGAGACAGGAGGCAATGTGCAAGTAAAAGAAATGGGGTTTCTTCCAATGCAAAATGTCACATCAAGTGCTCTGAATAAAACAAACAGAAACCCCTAATGCTATCAAGGTAGGTTTGCACCTCCTCACTATCATAGACCTTTAGAGATCTCAGGGAACTGGATGCTTTCATACATCAATATTTAATATTAAGATAAATGCTAATGTTTAATATAATGCTTAATATAAACCCATCTCTCCAGAGGTGACCTTTCTGTGCTCTGCGCTTTTGATTAGAATAACATATTTCACTTCTGACTCTTTTTGTTCTAAATTAATACTGCTCTCCATTTTGTGATTTTCCCCACCCCTCTCCATGAAAACAGCCTTCTTTGTTAACTGGATGGCAAAGATCGTCTCACAGTGCATGCACTACAAAGCACAGAGCTTCTCCTCTCTCTTTTTGCAGAAATCTACAGGGAGTTTAAGTAAGTGCGCAGCAAAGAGAAGTTTCAAAGGGCTTAGATGTGAAGTACGAATTTGACTCCTTACCGTCTCGAGACATTCCCAGGGCAAGACATTTCTGCAGTCGGCAGTGTTGGCAACGATTTCTGTTGGTTCTGTCAATTAAACAGTTTCTCTGTCTTGGACAGGAGTAGGATGCATTGTTCTGCTGACTCCTCCGAAAGAATCCCTTGGGGCAAGAGAGTGGGGAAGACTGAGCATTACCATGGGCATATACATGTGCCTGTGCACACAGGCGTGGACACACACACACACACACACACACACACACACACAAAAGCATGCAAACAACTACAGTAAAGTCTTAGTGCACTGCTACTTATGCTGTGGCTCTGCAGATATGGTAGTATTGTATTAAAGAACACTTATTTATAATAAAGAGAACTCTGCATTTTCCTGTAAAGAATATAATTCTATGTTGTTAAAACTTAAATCATGTTACAGAATACATTTTTGTTGTGCAATAATGACCCTGTATCATCTAATGCTTGTTCCTAATATAGGAAAAACTTGTCAGCATTTGTAAGAGATGACTTAAAAGTATTTGTTTTGAGTAATTTCTCTCTTTAATGAAGAGACTGGTAATAACTGTTACTGGGTACACATAGCATGAGAAGCTGAAGTCCACTGTTCACTTTAACTTGGCAAATGTTGATCTGATTTGGAGTGGCATATGATTCAGGAGTGCAGTAATTAAAATTCAAGCTTCACAAAAGTACTAGGATATAATGACTGTATCAAGTAAAGCCAACACACAAAGGAGAAAGCAACACCTTTAGATACTACCATGAGAACGTAATGGCATTTTCCATGGGCTGTCTGTCTAGAGACCTGAGTGCTGGAGGGGGAGTACAAACACCTAAATCCTTAGGAGCTTCCAGCTGCTATGAGGCGGTGCCCAGAGCAGCAGTAAAAGGTACAGTTATGGCAGGAGTGACACGAAGTAGCTGAGTGACAAGAAGAATGAAACCAGGTTGTGAAGAGAAACAAAAATAAATAGATCTATACTAAATAAATAAATAAATAAATAAATAAAAAAAAAGGTCAGGAGGATCTGCAAGTTCAGAGAGAAAAGAATGAAGTAGAGAAGCTCCTTAACCAATATGGCAACTTTAAATGCAAGCAGCTGCAGGTTGTGTGGTGAGAAAGCTGAAGGATAGCCGGGCCACTGCAGGAGGCTATGAGTAGTGGAACAGCAGAAATATCATTTCAGCAGTTACACCAGTCATCAGAAGTCATGCCAAAGTGCTTGTGCCTTTCTGGGCTGGCGTGCAAAAATCTTGGAAGGAAGACAGAAAGCAACAGCTAACTTCATTTCTCAGGAAAAAACAGTGTATCCCTGCATAGGTTGACAGATGTTAATACTAAGAAATGGAAAAAGTCACAAGGTGACAGTGCTACAGGGTTAAATTCACTTGCTACAGGTTATCCATGAATTCTCACTCAGGTCCTAGAGAACTGCATGAGGGTGCTGTGGGGTGTCGGTAACAGGTGACAGGCATGGTGTTCCACCAAGGACACTGGAAGTTCTAGCTCAGAAGTTGAGCATAAGTAGACCCACTTGAACTGGCTCAAGCTTGTTCTGTCAGTGATCCTAGTGTATCTAAATATAAATTAAATGCTATGATTTGTACTTTTCAGAAAATAGATGTCCTTTGGGGAAGTCTCAGAAAAATTCTGGTGCAAACTTAACTGATTTTAGCTGACCAAAACTTTCTTGAAGTGGTAGAAGTATGTTTAATTTAAGCTAATGCAGATCTCTTCGTTGAACTTCATTGTCAATCTTGGTTTTGACTTGTGAAGGGTTTTCTGGTTTTAGGTTTAGATTTTAGCAGCATCTATGTCAATATGGATTTCAGAGAACAAATTAATTAAATAATGTTAAAAAACCACACGCAACCATTAGCATTGACAGAGAGTTCTCCTGCAGTACTTTTGTACCCATTAAAGTTGATCTCATCTCAGAGGAATTTGTTTTGTCTTTGCTCTCCTTAAGAAAAAAGCACCATGTATCAAGGGTTACATAATAAAATTAATTTACAGCAGGTAATTAATTTTTCTGAGGAGAATTTTATGCTGTCATTCTCCTGCGTAAGATGTCTTATAAAGTAGTGATAATCCTTTTGTTTCATTTTTATGGTATCTTTATACAGATTTGGCTACATTTGCTCAGCATAATTCCATTTTGCGTGAAGGAAGATGTATTTCATTACTGAGGAGCTAAAGACAGATTTCCCAGTACTTCCAACATGGACAACAAGTCTTTCTGCGCCTTGAACAAATCACTTCACCCACCACCCACAGCTAGTCTGAGAAGGAAATGGCTGAATGAACTACTTTCTAATTCCACGATGAAGCAGTGGTAGAAAGTACTTTGCTTTGGGGGTAGGCAGTAGAAATGATAGAAGGCTTCTAAGCAAAGAAGGAGCCAAAGAGATAGATGTGATCCAAACTCATCTTTGGGTTTCACCCTTTCTGAAGGAATGGTGTCAGAGCTGCAAGTTCACTCAGTGGGTCCAGCAGGTCCACTGCATATGCACATTCAGCACAGGCAGGCATGCACACAAACCAACAGCAATATTTAAGATGACCCTTAAGCACTTATAATATGGATTTGCAGCAGCATAACTAATGTAGGAACACTGAGTTAAAGGATTTCCTGTTCCCTGAAGCCTGTAGCACTGTCACTGGCACTGTAATTCTTGGAAGCTGTGTTCTGAAATGCTGCAGCTGCATGGTGCCTGGCTTAACATGTGTGCATGCCTCTGGGGTGATTCTACCCTCTTTCTTACACACATAGCCTCCATTCTTAGTTATTTCAGGTCTGAGAGACACTGAGACAAAAAGAGCCAGAAATGACCAGTATGCAGGCCGAGTAAATAGCTATTTAAATGCTGGGCACTTAAATGGAGAGCAGAGCTGCACTGTCAGGAACAGTGCTTACCTTAACAGGGAGCTCTGACAGGCTGAGATGCCTCCCAGCGGAACTGATGTGAAAAACTGACACCTTTTTTTTTCACACAGGCTCAGAAAACAAGATTAGACTAATTGATCTGATACAGCAGAACTGGCACAAACCCAATAGGGTTAAAACTATTATAAGTGGAAGAGAATCTCTTTATCTCAATAAGCAGTCTACTCACAGAGCACAGCAGTATCATCTCCTCTTGAGGCACACACAAGGGCCAGCATTAACCCTAATTACTTCTATGGGAGACTATATCCCTAGACACTCTGTGGGCTCTGAGTACTGAGAGAAGATGCTCTTTTTCTGTTTAAAGTAATTTTCTTCCGTAGCTTTTGTGCCAATTTTGAAGTATCAGATCAATTAGTTTAATCCTGTTTCATGTGATCATCATAAGAAGATGCTTATTTCTAGTCCAGTGCCACAGTAAGACAAAGACACACAGCAAATTGTTCTGCTTACAATTGTTAATGTTCCCAAAAAAACCCCTGATCTTTATCAGTATGTTGGTTCTCAATGTGTTGGCATTAAAATATTTTTTTTGCAAATAGGTGCACCCAAATTTTCAGATTTTTCAGCTGTTCTTATACTTTGTAAAGCATTAAGCACAGACTTGTGATTTCACTCTACAAATAGACACTCATTTCCAAATGTCTCAGTTTGTGTGTTTCCAGCTAGAAGAAATCAGAGAGGCTGCCTCTCCACCTTTGCAATTTCCCATTTCCATTTAAAACTCAAATACCAGCATGTAGTATGGAATTCTTGTTTGTCTTGAGTAATTATGTAATTCCTTAGATACTATAATCAGAGACAATTTTTAAAATTGGAAATTTAAGTCTTTCTTTTCTCTTTGCTTGGGGTCTGATTTGTGTTATTTGAACTAATGCTTGAGATAATATATTAATACGTCTAAACAGCATGGAAGAGCTTCGTGCATCTTCCTCCTCTGCCCTTTTTTTTAACCTTCAATTCCCAGCAATTGCCCTACACTGAAGCCTGTGAGGAAGAAGACAAAGGATCCTTTTATACAGCTCATAATGTAATGCATTCTTTTGTTTGGAGATTACAATTTAGACTGCAGATTATGCAAAGGAGGTAAAAAAGGACCAAACTCACACCTGTAAGCGCTTAAAAAAGGTTGACCAGAAGTAACATGCCAACTGCAATGCTACATGGCTTGTACAGGAAACAAGAAATCCACCTCTCTCAAAGTTGATTCAAGGTAGAACAGGTGTGACTTACAGTTGCCAGCCTCTGTTGGTGTCAGCCCTTACACTGCATCAGATGTAATTAATTCATGTTTCTAACAAGGAGGTAGCTCTAAAGACTATTTGATAAAATGGAAAGCAACTAGGAAAACTAGGCATGAAATGCATCTTTATCAGCAGTAGGCTGTACAGCCTGTGGCGCCACTTGTTTGAAAGCTTCTAAGAGTGTACCCTTGTACACAGGTGCCTGAGGCTAATGCAAGTGATGATGACTGTGCTGTATTAAAATCTCATACCTTGCAGCCTTCACATGTGATGACTCCATAGTGTATTCCAGAGGATTTATCACCACAAATTTTGCATGGTATCACTTCAATTTGTGCTGAAAAAGAAAACAAGACAGATATTTTGGGTATATAATTGCATTCAACTCCCTTTTTTCTCTAAAGGAGATCTTTTGAGCTGGAGAGCAGATAACCAGTTGACCCCCAACAACAAAAAACTGCTTTGTATTATATGCCTGTTTCTGAATGCTTTGGTTTAGCAAATTTTAAATGCTTCACATTATGTAGTTTCTGCCACACCCCACAAAACTCTTCAACGTTTTAAGATGTCTCTCATTTAGTAAGTTTTTCCTCATATTACCTTTTTTAAGGTATTTTTTTAACTGGTTTATTTTATAATCATTATTGCTAATGACAGTCATTAGGGGTCCTAAACAACAATCTGGATTGTCCTTTCCTACATACTTCAAGTATCTATGACTTTCCATTTTTCTGAGGTATAAATATATGCTGTACTTTGAGGCCTTTTTTAAAGCAGAGTGATGGAGTTTTCACTTTCTTCAAATTATGTCTTCAAGACACAAAAATAGTAATGCCACTGTCAGAGACAAGCTGATAAAAGTGTGCTTAACCTCCCCGTCTCTTCAAACTTTTTAACACTGGGTCATTGGCAGGCAAGACCCACAGATAGGGTTTAGGTAGCCAGCGGCTGTGTACTAGGAGAGTCAGGTATGATCTGAAAATGTTTAAATACGGACATGCTTCAGATCCTTTTTTAAACACAACAGTCATTTAATTCTGAAAAGGAAAACAAATTTCACTATCTTCTATACTTTTTTTTTGCTAACACAGCTGTTTGATTCTCTCAATTATTTTGAATCCTGTGTCTTTCCTCTTACGACACTGTAAGAGCACATACTTTGACAAGGAAGAATTGTGCCTTTATTTTAGTCAGATAAACTGAGAAGAAATGTTAAACTTTTTTTTTTCCCTTTCATTTGTTCTTCTACATAGGATGTGTGCCTCCCTGCTATTCTCCTCCTGCTTGGAAGTAGAATCACATTTGGAAAGGGTCCTGGCAGATGTTGTTTCTCCATGTCCAGGACAAGAACAGTAGCAGTTCTCTGCAACTCAAGTCACTCATCAAATCCTTGGGTAGGAAAGCTTTCTTAATAGAGCTACCCCAAGCACGAGGATAGATAACTGTTAGTACTTTAACAAGACACATTTAACTCCAAAATGGATTGAGACAGGGAAACAAGATAATTGTCCAGATGCTAATCCTAAGAAGAGCATCCCATTTCAAACTTGTGGGCAGTTGAAAAAATTAAAAAAACTTGAAAAAACCCATACTTAAAAATGACTTCACATTGTAAGCTAAGAACTAAACATGCTTGCACAGTGGCTGCTGTGAAAATATAATCATAGAGACTGGATTTTGCCCCATTTCTACTTATGATTATCATTTTTCTCTTTTAGCAGAAGCCAGAAATTCCCTTCCTACACAACTTCCTTGTTCCTATCACCTTGTAGTTAAACAACCGAAACTCAGTACTGTGTCCCAGCAAGCCACCACCATACGTCCCACTGAAAGGCACATTGCATACCCTACTCCTTTATCACCCTATTTAGTGTAGAGGCTTATGGGGTAAACTGCACACTAGAAGGCCCTCTGCTTCGGAAAGTCAAATAACTCTTCCCTTGGGACAGCAGATCCCAAGGGAACCAAGCAAGAGGAACTTTCATGGAGAGATGAAGAGACTTCAGCTCACCACTCTGAGCTCATTTTCCTGACATACTGTTTCTGATCTAGCATAATTTTAGGCATTGCTCAGGCAAGCAAATCAGTTTTAAAACTGCTCCTAATCTGTGTTGTGTAGAGGGAATTCTTCAACAGAGAAGCGCCTGCAGTTCTTTGGAAATTTTTCCAGGTTGATCCTGCTCAAGAATTCCTATGCCTCATGCCCACAGGGATAATAAAAACATTTAAACATGTGCCTCCAGGCACTGCTGTTTGTGAGGCTAGTTTGAGCAACTGCTCACAGGTCTCTGCTTGAGAGTCATGTGGAAGGAGAAAGACTCAGCTCTGGGACCACGTGCTGCTCTATGTTTCAAAGACATATGTCAATGTCAGAGGCAGGAACTACAATGAGAATGTAAAGAGATCTGCAGGAAAAGACAAGACAGAGAAAAAACCACAACAAAAATATGAAGGTGCTTTTAATGTGACTTGCATATACCATTTATAACTCTAATAGGAACATAGAAAGAATAATTGATCCTGTGACACTGATTGCATTTAGCACAGTACTTTTTACTGTAAGCAAACAAAAATTTCATTCACGAGTTTAAATTGTAAGCTCTACATTCATGGTATTTGTGGATCAAGTTCATAAATTCTAAGGCTCTTTTTTTCAATTAATAAGTAAAAAATATTTTAGACTTGCAACTCTTCAGTTAATTTTTTATCCAAAAATAACCATTCTATAAATTAGTAAGTACAGGTTGTCTAGGAAATTGCTACCACTTCTCCTTAGAGAATTCACAGAAGAGACATCCTTAGGACACAGAAGGCATCTGAATACGTTTGGAAAGGTGTATTTTGCTACTGTTCCCCAGAGATTTCTTTATTTCATAGAACAGCAGAGCAATTTTGGGAGCCCTAACAGAAATATTGATTGTACAGGCCAGATAAAAAAGAAACCACTGTATTCCCAGAAGGGTCCTGAGATACTGTAATGAACATAAGAGTGTACCATGTTTCTCTTGCAGATACAATCACAGGTCACAGCTTGCAGAATATTCTGAGTTGAAAAGGACCCACAAGAATCATCACATTCAACTCTTAAGTGAGTGGCCCGTATGGGGATTGAATGCACAACCTCTGTGTTTTTAGTTGACACAGGACACAACACTTTTTTTGCACACTCCGTTTTTGTTTGTCCACCTATGATCTTACGTTGGTTTTCTTATTCCCTTCACCTATTAGACAAAATAACAGTTCAGAGACCTGTATATAAGAGTCTCTTTACAGCTATTATAAAATAAGCAGCTTTCTTCTGAACTCCTTAAAAATACAAAATTCATTGACAAAGTACCACATCCTAAATATTGATGCAAAAATTGAATGAATGAACAGTAATGGGGTGGCCACGATAACTTTCAGCAGCACAGGAACAGAACTTATTTTCTCCCATTGCTGTAAACATGAGGAAGGAACATAAGCAAAACTACTTAACTCCACTTGGAAAGTCTTTCCACTTGCCTTCTCACCCATTCTTACTCTGATACCACGCACAGGAAAAATGGCTCCTCCCTCAACCTGAGCCCACTTGTTTGATTTTTCAGTAAGCACCTTGAGATGTACTACTCAATAAAAGCCTGCAAAACCATCATCGCCCTGCTGGCTAAGAAAACATTTATCATGTTTGGATACATGTTGCATGCTGATCAACCCCTACTACCAGCAGCAGCTTCTTTCCTCAGTACCACAGGGTCACATCTCTGCAGTATTCATCTCTTATTTTACACTTAAGTTGAAAGTTCTTTAGGACAGGGAATTGCCTCCAGTTTTATGGGGCACTCTACAAATTGTAATGCCACAATGGAAATTAAGCATTACTACATGACTAGTAATTATAATCGACAGATGATAGGATAACCAGCTGGAGTCTAATTCATTTTCTCAGGACAACATAAAGCAGGGTGGAATTCTATCAAGAAAGAAAGTCCAAAATTTTCTCACATATTTGAAATGAGCACTTGAATACAAACAAATAGGAAATTAAAAACATCTTCAAAGAAAACATTAGCTCAAAACCACTACACTGCCCTAAGAAAAATCAGAAGCGGACTCAGCTGCCTTTTTTTTTTTTTCACCATGAGCACAAAATTCATTATTCTAGAAGTAGGAAAATAATCAGGTTTCAAAAGTTGTTATATAGGTGAAATTAGGAATGAATCTCTAATGGGAGGCACAGTTAATTTTCTGAATTCCTCTTGAAAGAAAGGTAAGAGTCAACAAGGCAGCTAATGTGTCTGATGTGTATTTGCGGGGACTGTCACTCACATGTATATGATGTCTAACAGAGGAAAACAAAGCTCACATTTTATACAATTTCAGTTTAATATCTAAAGAACTTCACTTGGGAAAGACAGGACTATAATCTCACAGAACTGTAGCTTTGGTTTAAGGGGGAAAAAAGACTTGTGCTTTCAGTATTTAGTTCTTGATCAAAAGATGATAATAAAGCATGCCAGGCATAAACTTACAAGAGAAAGTCCTCTTTAATTTGTTGATCCAGGAGGGATTGCACTTGGAAGCATCAAGGCTAATCAGAGAACTGATAGTGAAAAAAACGGTTGCTTTACCTTTCAAGAATTCCCATCACCCTTTTGTTGTAGTTCCTTGAAAAATGATGGTCCATTGGCCTAGCTCACTTTCATGTTTCTATCCCTAAGTGATTTCAAATTAAGTACATTCAGCATTTTTATCTCCTTACCAATTCTGCCTTTTTACCCGACCTCTGTGAGCAGGAAAGGCTTTTTTTCCTTGCACATTACTGTCAGTAGAAGTTTCCATGGAAAGTCAGGCTACCAACTAGATCTTGGCATACCCTTTGCTACTGGAATAGATGTTCTCTGGTTTCACAGCAAGACTTCAGGTGCTCTGCATTTGTATTTAATAAACTGAAAATATACAACTGAGGATACTAGTTATGTTTACAGCCTCTGTCATATCTCATGCAGCGAGACCTATATAGTTGGTAATATCTCAGCAAGTTAATTAATTCTAGATAATGTTAATTAATGTCTGCAGACACATTAGCTGTCAATCATACCCCAAATGAGCCATTAGACTAAACCAATATGGTGCAATTCACCCAGAAACGTAATGTTTTTATAAAATCTGTGGGTCTGGTCCCTGGACTTTGTTACAGCAACAAAGACTCTCTGCAAAGCTGATGATTCTCAAATAAGCCAGTACATCTCATGAGCCTACATCTCGTGAGATGAGATAACCAAACCCCAAAAAGCAGCACACCTTGTGTACCTCCATGTCTCACTGGGCACACGTATTGCATGTCACCTGCACATGAGATGTGAAAACATGTTATGAATATCAAGGTAAGTGACAGTCCTGGAACTTGGGATACTGAGAAATCTGGTAGATCATTGTTCAAAACAGAAATGGGGTATATTTGTGCAAAAAAGGATTTTTCCTATAAATGCATGCCATTTTCATGTCTGATTTCTTTCATCATCTCACACTCTTAGCAGAAGATTTTTAGTTTATAACCAATGTCACTTGGAAGGTTATTTGGTAATACGTTTTCTTTTTCCCTTCCTCTTTCATGATTATTGCAGTTGGGAAAAAATGAACAAAAAAACTCCCCAAACCCAACCCAACCCAACCCAACCCAACACATGCTGAATTGTATACCAACTCTTCTTAAAGACCAACTCTGCCTTCTATTGCATGGAGACTCTAAAGACTATTGGAACAGAGTATTTTAAAACCTCAAGATTTTTTTTATTGCAAGTTTTTATGTAGTTACCCTGCGCATCCCTACTGTGTACATTTAAAATCTATTAAAACAAAAGATCAAAGCTTAGAAATATGTCTGATAATGTCTGTAGAGTGATAAAAAGTTTAAACTTTTTTTCATGAGTTATATATTAGCCTTTTTGCATATAAAGCAATGTGCTTATATCTGCACTGTATATACATACTTTGGAAGAGGTCTTCATGAGTTCCATGGCCACAGGAATGTTTACTGACCATTGGTGAATGGTTTGAAATAGATGAAGTAATATGAGTTCAAATGATTATGGCTGTTCCACAGCCAAAGGTAATTTAAAATTGTTCATGCTATCTCACCTTTTTGTATCTTATTGTTACACAGTAATTTAGGAACAAATCTGGAAAGAATGATATACACGGATTACCTGCCTTTACATTCAGCATAGAAGGTGAAATTACAAGGAGAAAAAATAAGCACAGCATAACAACCTCTTCCCTAAGTGCTAATAAGCACTGAAGTAAGAAAAAATGTTTTGTTCAAATACTGTTTCTTTCCTTTCCTAAGTGTAACTACACTGGACCTAGCACTATTATTTAAAAATTTATGAAGAGTAAAAAGTTGTTACATGTATGATGGTCCAGGGATACTGATGAGATGAGATTATCACACAGAATTAAACATATTTTATTAGACCAAGAGATACATTCTTTTTAAAATGCTTTTGGACCCAAGGGATACATTCTTTTTAAAAGAAATGCTTTTGGACCCCTAGCTTTTAATCACAGGTTACATAGGAGCAAAGGACTTCAAGCTTAAAACAAGAATAACTGTTTCAAGATGAATTTCATTAAAGTGGTCAACTAGAAAAGCTGCAAGACGTGCAAGGGTGTAAGTTACTCTGTGAAGCAAAGGTTGTTGTGAGCAAAAAAAGGTAACAATTTTAAGAGTAGTGATATAATGTGAGATGATGTTAGGTTTTGGATCACGAGTCATTTTATTTTCGGCAGAACTGATTATTTCAATTAATTAATTTTTAAATTATCAGAAAATCTGGATTTTCATTGAGTCATTACAAGACAGCAGTGTTGATGCAATTTCCTGGGCTCCAGAAAACTCTGCAGCTTTGTTGCCAAGAATGTTAGCCCAGCACTCAGTGAAACACTGAGATTAGGAATCTGACAAAGGCACACAGAGTGCTACCTTAGAAGCTTGTTTGTTTCTTTAATTAGGACAAAATGGAGTAGCTGAAGTGTATAAAAAGCACAAGTACTCAGGGCTTTCCCAGATTTTTTTGAATGGCTCACAGGCAAGGAAGACAGCAGAAGAACTGCCTGTATTCTCTGTTGGGCACTGATGACTAACACAAAGTACAGCCCATTGTCCAGATCCCAAAAGACAGAACTCAGGTCCCTTGACAGAAGCTATGGCTCAAAACTTGATCCCTGAAAGTCTCTGCTCCTAGAGATCAGAAAGTGTCCAAGGATCAGTAAACTCTGATAGCTCACCTAGCACTCTGTCAATCTGTAGGGAAGCATTTTCACTGCCTCTCTGTATTAATCTATGAACAGTTTTTTTCCCTAGTAACTCAAATTCACATAAATTATGTGTGCAACTTCAAAGGATGGTGCTACAATAACACAAGTTATTACACAACAGAAACATGTTTCCAAACTTATGATTTGGGCTTCACGTGTTAGTTAAATCAGAGTAATTTAACTAAATGATCAAGGCCTTATCCTGGGCCCCATAAAAGAGCTCAGAAACTTGCCCTATTCATAGGGAAAGATACAACTATATAATATATGCTGAATTCTTACTGTACAGTTTCTGCTTCCCTGAAAGACTCAAGCAATCATTCTGCTGATACTGCACACTTTACCTAAAGAGATTATTATGGTAATCCCAAATATTATACTACCCAAGCTATCTTAGATTTGAGCTCATCAGATCCAACGTTCTGCAAATAATCTCTAGCAGCTTTAGCTAGTGTTTATATAAGCTGGCCAGGATGACTGAGCAGTGGTGACCATGTTTTCCATGCAAGTCTCTAAAACAGTGAAAGTGCACTCGGTCAAAAAATAGCAGCCCAAACAGAAAATATGTTGCACATGCTAAGTTCCTTCCTATGAGAATTGTACCTAGTATTTACCCTGCCAAATTGTTTGTCACAATTTTAGAATGTTTAACTTAAAATGTTCTATAATATATCAGGCATTTAGCAAGACAAAGTATTTTCCCTCCTTACTTCTCCTTACTCAGAAAGCTTCTTAGAGTGTGCCAGGTACTTCTGACCTATTGTTTCCTGAAGACAAAAATCCATGGCTATATTTTTTTTCCTTCTTTATAAATGGACTAATGAACTTTGCAAAGGAAGAATTCAGATACCTGATAAGTATTTACAGTCCATTCTGCTTGCTGGAGCTGGCTGAAATAGTCATAAAATAGTCAGGACCTTAAAGTTAATTATTTGTGTTAGATATGCACAGATGTCTGCCATACAGTTACAAAGCTGAGCAACACAGAGAGAGGTGCTGCAGGAACATGCGGTGAAGACCTGTTTCCCAGGCTGTGGGATCACACACAACCTTAATCTTTCTTCACACCCAGCCAAGTGTTACTGTTTGCTGGAGTGGGATGGAAATGAACTTAAAACTTAATTCATCTTGGAGTGGAAGGAGGGTGTAGTGGTTATTCTTAGCTCTGTCTGTGGCAGCACCCTCTTCTCCAGCTCTTTGCTACTGGACTGCAGCTGCAGCACACTGACAATCTTTGAATCCCTCCTGCTCCTCCTTCCTTTACCTGCACAGATTCATTTGAATGCCCACAAATTCCTGTACTTTCAGTAACACTCAAACCCAGAATTCTATGCCATGCAAAATCTTCAAGGGAAATGAGGACTGTGGCACTGTTAAGATTATAGCAGTGCAGCAAAAAGAGGATCTAACCTGCATTATTTGGGACCTGGTGTGACTGCCCTCACAGTCAAGGGAACAATTTCCAGTCCACTTTCCTGGACCACTTTTCTTGCAATACCTGACTTAGACACAATGTAACTCCTTCAAGGCAAAATTATAAGAGACACAGGCAATAATAACAAACAAATATTAATAGTGATTTCAACCTGAAATTACTCTGAAATCATTCTGAAATTGCCTTCCGAAAACTTCTTGAATTTCTTCATATTTCTCCATATTTTTGATAATCACTACCGATTTTCTTTTTTGCACATTCCTATTTAAATCTTTGTTCCATCTTTTGGAAAGCATTTAAATCAGCTGGAGATATTCTTGGATTTGCATCTGTTGCTGTTTGAAAAAATGTTATATTTACCAGCTGTCTACTTACCAATTTAATTTGCCATCCTTTAAACACAGTAGGAAGAATTATCTTTAGTAGAACTCCAAATGCAGTTGTCTCAAGGGTAGACTTGTACAACATGTTTAATATTTCCCTCTTTATTTTTCACTGTAATGTCCCATATTGTTAAGGAAGTGAAGAATAAAAATATTTCAACTCACCAGTTGCATCAGGTTTAATTTCGGTTTGAGTATCACACATTTTGTAAATAAATAAGACTTCCAGGAGCAGAGCAGTAGTCTTTCTACAAGCCTACTTATTCACAGTTACACCTGTGCTATTGCAAAAGTGGAGTCTTAACAGACTGCATTAACAAGATTAAATGGAAGAAGTAATAAGGCACAGACTGTTCCATTTCATTAAATAAGGGAAGAAGACTCCTGGAGGCACTAAGTAATGAAACAATATTTTCTTTTGATACTCCATTAATGTATGCATTTCCTATTTTAGTCCAATGATTTAATTTTTTTTTTTTTCCTGGAAATTCTGAAAATAAATCTCAGCTTTCCTATGTAATCAGTTTTTGTTTCAGAGCTATTTAACACATGGAGAATTAGAGTGCCATATGTAAGATGCCAAATTATTAGAGATAAAATCTCCATGTTGTGAAATGACACCTATATCCCGCCTAATTTCAGCCAGAGCTAAAAAGTAAATTTTCTTCCAGTGTTTTTAGATGTCATGTGACAGACCTGTCTGAATTGCCCTTGTTGAACATCCATTACATTAAAGGAATATTAATTGAATCCCAGTTGCCCCTAGGTTGTACAGAGAAGAGGAATTTAGGGGTGAGCTCACAGTATCAATTTCTAATGGAGCACGGAACTGCTATGTTTTTTCCCCACCTAGGCTTCTACAATGGCTAGAATTGCATCCTGGTTCATGGGTTACACTTGCAAAGGCATGCAGTGGCTGTTATGCACCAAATGTGGTGCAGCTGAACAAAAAGCAAGATTCAAACAGGCTTTCTGTCAAAAACAAAACAAAGCAAAACCATACACAACTACAGAAGAAGAGCATTTTTGGAAGCCAGCTAATATATTATATGCATTGCCTCTCACTCATTCACTTTTCCCTTTTGAGTCTTTGTGGATTTCCTGTGCTTCCTCTCAGCTCTCTGTTATATATTCCCAGGCTTTTCTGCTGCATCATTATTCCACTTCCAGGTGACCTTCCCCATTTAATCTGTTTTCTTGTGCCCTAACCTTCTGCATGAATAAGATGTTGGAGTAAGGGATGATTCAGATTCTAACCGTTCTGTCTTGCTCACCCTGCATATTAATTTCCTTGGAATTCATGCCAAAGATAAAACACAGAGGACTTAACCGTCAAGATTCAGTTAGCCTGATACATACAGAAGTATGTTAATTCTACAAACTACTGGGAAAAATAAACATTCAAAATTGCCATCTCGGCCACTTTGCTTTGAATGCTTGCTTGGTTTAGATAAAAACAGTTCAGGAATTTTCAAATAATGAGATCAATGCAAGAGGAAATATTAGGGGAGAGTTCTGAAGTTTATGAAAATAAGCAGAATTACTGGAGATTGGGAAAAGTACAGAAAACAAACAAATACATGAGTCGGGAATAGTCAGGCTGAAAAAATATTTTCCCAATAATATGGAAAACATTATTTGAAGGATAATAAGGAACAGGATGAGTTAATTACTTGCAACAGCTCATTTAAATCTGCATAAGCATTACACAGCTATTTTTTTCATGTCTGCCCCTAGAACCAGTCACATATAGACTACACGTGTTGCTCTGGATTCATGATCTTAAATAGAGTCTCACACTCTTGGCCTGTGGCATTTTGATGAATAAATATTTCCTAGCTTGGTAAAAAATGGTTCTCTCTCTATTATTTCATTAATCAAAGCCCTTTGATGTTATGGAGCATAATTTTTCCTGACTGGGTAAATAATTGGTGTATAATTTTCCTTCTGTTGCAACAGCATTTCATTCTGCTGAAGTACTGATTGCCTAACAAGATCTCACTGTTTCACAAAATATAAGTTTCCCATTAGACACACTGCTTTCCTCTCAGATAAAAAACCTGGATCAAAGAAACAGCCAAAAGAAATGAACAATATTCAAGCGGGTTTTCCCCCGTCTTTTCCCTCTCTAATTTGTGTAACTGAAAATTAGTTCTGCATGGGTCAGAAAGAAATCAATAGATTGCTGCCAAACACTGCATACCCTTCTGGAGCATGATTTAGTACCAAACTGGAACTGAGCAATGTTTCTAGACACACTGGCTTTCAAATCAAGAATGATCATTGCCCAGCAGCCTAATAAACCCCACTTTATGTCCTGTTGGATGTGCTCTGCCTATACAGGCACTAGGGTGTAAGGACTTAAAGAGTACAATGAACTGCCTCAAACACTGGCAAAGAAGGAAGTTCTCATAAGATAAACCACCAAAACAGGAACTTAGGAAAAGCACAAATAGCAAATAGGGAGGCATCCTAAACGGAGGTGAAGGTTTGGAATTAGCATATTGGACAAATTCCACTGTGTAGACTGTGGGAAAAATGCAGATGGCAACAACAGGGAGATGCCAGGCCTGGTGAGGCAGATCTGGATAACCCATCGAGACAAAAATTCCCCCCATGGCAAACTGTGAGCAAGGAAACAGCTTTCCAAGTTGTGGGAACAGCATCTATGCCTCATGGGTACTGGGGATGTGGACCTGAGAAAGAGTGTTACCTCTCCAGATAGAACACTTAGGCACCCCCAGCACCAAGCAAACCAGAGTAAAGAACGATGAGCAGGATGCCAGAGGAATCCATGTGGTGGTGCTATCTTTTGCTGAATCTCTCATTCTGTCTTCCCCCTCTTCCTCCTATTTCTATCTCTGCCTCTACTCAACATTTATGATTAAATAAAACCCTTACTATTGATTTTGGGGTATGGTCTTGTTCGCACCTTAATTAAAGCAGAGGCATCACTTAACAATCGAATCCTAACACAGGGCAGGCAGAATTTGGATGCAGAAGTCTACGCAGTATTTATGTTTGAAATGAAACCTCAGTTCCAAAAGAAAATGGAAGTATTTTAACTCTTACAGAAACATAATGATAAAACGTAGTTTTCAGTTTGTGTTTCTAGAAATGTACCCCACTGACTCCCAGCTGAAAAAAACTCCCTATGTTGAAAAATAATTTCAAGAGTCAAACAAATACGAAGTGTAAACTCTACTCATCTACAGCACAGGTTAAAGAGTGAAATCCATTTATTGTAAGCTTCATTTTGACCATGAAGCTGTCCCTATGAGCTGGCTTAATAGCCTGAGCCAACAGAAAATCTCAATAAAAGGCAACATCATGCACCTAGCTTTCTTTTTAACTGTCTGAACACAGAGAGATCATAGAATCGTAGAACAGTTTGGGTTGGAAGGGACCCTCAAGGGTCATCTAGTTCCAGCCTTCCTGCAACGCACACAGAAAAGTCATATTTGCACATTCACGATAAATTTTTGCCCGATTGTATCCAAGAGGAAAGAGATTTTTTTTTAGATAATAAATCTTTTTGAGGTAAGTGGTTATAGAGAAACAGGGTGGAGTTTCTATCACTGTTTAACCCATATCATGGTGGGCTTACGGTTTCAGGAGGGAGCCAGGTCCAGCAGTGGCAGGATTGCCATGCTTTTGTGGGCTCAAAGGAGGAAGTGTGCAAACTTTGGGGTCAGCTTGGCATAGCCAGCCCCCCTCTGCCACTGGCAGCCTTTTCCCTGTTTCTCTGAGCTGAGTGTTTTCTGGGTTGGTGCTAGAAGACACAAAAGGAAGAGAGCAGCAGTACTGCAGAGTGGAGCCCAGCTGAGCTGTGTGGGGTGTAAGCTACAGCCACAGCAACTGCTACAGCAACCACAGCTGCAGCCAAAACTACCCAGGGCACCACTCCTGCTCCTACAGAGCCAGGCCCACGAGGAGGGTCCCCTGACCTGCTTCAGAGCCCACCACATCTTGTTTTGTCCCTGTTTTTCCTGTGTTTTTGTGTTGGGGAAGGGAAGTTAAGCTGTGACTCTCCCTCACATATACTGCTTTTGTTTTCCCAAAAACCATGTGGCACAGCAGGGGACTAGTTACCATTTTTGGCTTTGTCTGGTAAAACCACATTGGGCACTGTCTTTGGGAAGTGTTTTTGTTTGTTAAGTGATGAACACCCTTTTTTGTGCAAAACATTCTATCTTTTGTATGCTCTTTTATTAATTTTTTTTGGTTATTGTGATTTTTCATTTAAGCGTGATTCCAGTTTATAATCTTCCCTAGTGTTTCCTCCACTATCAGAAGAGGGTGTAGCTTGAGTGGGTTTAATTTTCCTGCTGTATTTTAAACTAGTATATTAAGAAAGGAAGGAATTTGACACAGAACACTTTGGAATATAGCCTTATTCCTAAATGAGTTAATTTTCTCATCAGTCCAATTTGCTGAATATTTAATAGTATCCTATAACATACACAATCACAGAATGAACTATGGAGATGAGGAGTGCAAATAATTTATCCCACAACTACCATGGCCAGTGAGCATGGACTGCTCCAGATACACCAGTCAGGAGCTCATGATGCAGCCTGCAACCACCTGGCAGCACAGCAGCCTCCTGCCCTGGGAGACATCTGGGACAGATTGAATTCAGTCACGGACTCAGTGAACTTGACAGGTATCTTGGAGGGACAGGTATTGACTAAGGAAATTGTGTTTGTGTATGTATCTCTATATATTTGTATATAGTTGGAGAGTATAGGTACAAGGTATGATGTTGATGGTATAGGATAAGAGCTGGATAATGTCTTGATTACAGGACAGCTTTAATTATTTGCAATAGCCAGGAGGGACCATGGCTAGGATCCAGAAGTTATTCTATACCACCTCAGGTCATTGCCAGGGACAGGAGTAAGGAAGTCTCTTCTGGGGAGAATGAGTTCCTTCCAGTCAAGTAAATGGGGTGGAGGGAGTGATCCTGTAACCCTGGTTCTGAGGCTGAGAGTAGTCAGGAAACACGCATTCTGAGCAATCACGTGTGAGCTGTTTGCCTGTCTTTTACACTTTGTTATTATTATTTGCTGTTCCTGTTCATTTTCTTATCACATTGCTGTTTCCAGTAAATTGTTCTTATCTCAACCCATGTTCTTAACTTTTTGTGCCTCCCTTTCTTCTCTCCATCCTGCAGTGGGAGAGGGGGGAGAGTGAGCGGCACATGCTTTGGAGAGTCTCAGTAGGTGCACTAAACTGGGGAGTACCATTCCTAAACCATGCCACACCCACAGATAGAACTATTTTTCTTTTGCTGTTCTTAGTAGTTGTATCAAAAAGTATCCAACTGTCTGGATAGCTGTCTGGGGGGTAAGAGAAATGGAAAAATGATGTGTACCTGTGAACATGCAAGACTACTGGTTCAGAACCGCATTTGGTATGGACTGATGCAGAGTTGCCAAAGCCAGTGAAGCTGTATAATTATACTGACCGTGGGTTGGCTCCTCTTTTCATTCATTCTGATGTTACACAACAGTTGAAAAACAGAGTGTTAGAAAAAGGCTCTAAGTAATTGTATTACTCTCCTTCTGAAGGCTGCATATGATATATCCCCTGTTCTTAACTGCCAGAACTGCAGAAAATTGAGCAGCAGCTTCTAGGTTGTGGCCCTGCACAATTATGAAGAAGGTGCTTCTGTTCATTTATTTTAGGAAGTAGGTATTGTCCTTGGAGAATATGATCAGATGAACCTTGCTCTCTCTTTTGCTTTGTATATTCTTCAGGCATGCAAGCTCTGATCAACCTTTCAAGTGCCCTTTTGGATGCTGGCCTCCCTCCTCTGCAGATATAGAACAGAAAGTCTTACTGAATCCTGAAATCCTTGTGATCTGTAAATCTAAGTCTCTGCAGTCCTAGGGACATTTCAACAATGTGAATCACGTTCTATTGCACTTGCAAGCTAAAGACACAAAAATGGTGATGCTACCTTCTAGATTAAAGAAGCATCAATAGAAATGTATCAAGAATCCTGGTGCTTTAATCAGAGCTGCTGTATATGATAGAATATGGATAGAATAATATATATGTGCTTTCCCCGATCATGACAAAAGGATCAGCACAAGAAATTGGTAGCAGAATTTTCTGTCAGCTCTTTTTTTACTCTATTTTACTTTTTCTAGTGAAAAGTGATCCCAGCAGACTCCATAAAGGAGAGCCATGAATGAGACAGAGCATGCTCTAAAGGTCTATTACTCCACTGTGCAGTACATTTTAAGTTAAAATACTTCAGAAATGATAAGACAGGCCATACCTCTATGTACAGAAAATAAGTATCTTTGGACAACCTTGTAACACTGAGGTGACAAGCTTCCTCTGTTGATAGGAACTCTTTAGGTCTTTGAAAAACACTAATGAGTGTTAAGAACTAGGTACCAGAGTATCATCCATGGAAAAACTGGAAAAGAAATTATGGACATGTATGAAATAGTATCTTTCAACCATACTGGAAGTGGTGAGCAAATAATAGTGGTCTATTATTATACTTCCCCATTTAAACTTGCAGGATCTGTGTGACTTCTTTTGACTGACTCCTTTGTCTCACCATTTACTTATTGTTTTATTTTCCAAGAAGTGACTGACCTCTCTTGATAAAAAAAGTCTCCTCCCTAAAATGGATGACATATGTCCCAGACACATCTAAAGAGAAATTCAGAGCTAAATACACTCAGGAGAAAGTCAGATATTTTAGACTCCTACAGTCCAGATGTTCACACATCACCTATTCAGGCTACCATACTTCTACTGTAGGAAACCACTGACTTCCCAGAAAGATTGTTGCTGTTTTCATTATTTCAAACCTTGTGAATGCCAAAATCTTGCTACGAGATGACAGTACTGGAGAAAATTGTTTGTAATGGGCTATTGCCTGTGAAACTATTGCTTATTTCTGTAGGTCAGTTTAGTTCTTCTAGTGGCCAACATGCTTTGCTCCAATCTTCGTTGGTTGCCCAATTTACTGGTATTTTTACCACTACTAAAAAGCCAGTAAATATTTAAATTGTGAGTCACCTTCCAAGAAGGAATACTTTGACAGGTGCTTTCACGTTGAAGTCGCTGATCTATATTACACACTTTCTGCTTCATAGTCTGAGTATGAATGACATAGTCTGGACATTTAAAAGTAAATTTATTTGCCCACACAGGATAAACAGCTTCACTCCCCAAATTTTGAACATTATGGGAAATTATTTTGATACAGCTGTTTTCTTTTTTTGTGTGTGTCGACAATAAATTTCAGTTTTCTGCAGCAACATAACCATTGTCCCCTGAGCACTTGGTCTGACTTGTTTAAGAAAGCCGTGCTTTCCACAGACTTACATCTCACAAGAGGAGCAGTGATAAATCTAAGGTGGCTTTTTTTTTTCTTTAAGCAAAAGAAATTTACATTTTATAGTTTTTTACAAACCAGAAAAATCCGCAACCTGAATATTTTGCTACCGTTACTGAAGTGATCCGTCAAGAAGAGTAGTGACTACACATTGAAAATAAAAAACCAAACCAGAAGGATTTATGCAAATTAGATAATTAAATAAATTATATTAAACAAAAGCTTTTTCAAGAGTTTTCTAGTATCTAAATGTAAGCCTTACTCTTTAATTCTTTAACCTAAATGTGAAATGAAACCTTTTTAATATTCCTAGAAACTGCTGTAACTACACTCTGCTTCCTATAATGTGTTCCAGTTTAAACTGTAGACTCCCTATAACTATACTTGTCTTGTTGGAAACCGAGTAAAATCGGACAATTTATCTGTCAGTGACCACAACCATTATGCACAATTCAGTGTGAGAACTCTGTATTTCCACTTTACTGTATGGAAACAAATTCTCTCTGAGACCTCCTCATTATATGCATTAGCAAATGGTATTTGATTGGCAGCAATGCTGCTTCTGAACTGTGCTTGTATCATGTCCCTTCAGTCTGCCAAGCCCAATCACCTGAAACAGAGAGGTGAAATGTCAAACACATCAGAAATATTCCAGTGGGCATCCTGAACCTAGTGAGTTTGTGCTCCATCTAGCTGGAGAGAATGGGGATCTTGTGTCTTACATAAAACTCAGGTAGTTTTCATGAACAAGAACACTGTCTGTCACGTTATAAGGTCAGTCATAAAGAAAGCATCACTGCTGGGTTTCTAATCGTGAATCTCAAGCTCATTAATAATACACAGAAGAACATCAAACCTTTCTAAAACAACAAGCCCAGAGCTTTGCTGTAATACCTCTGCCAGCACTTCTGCTCTGCACTCCTGAAGACATATATTGTGCTTTTGACAGAAAGAGTGAGTGCTTTTAAGTCATTCTTCTAAACACTACCACAAGCTTGTTTCCAAGCACAGCATGTGAATAATAGATGCAGAATTCAAAGAATTTAAAAATAGTGAAAAAAACTAATTACTAACTGAAGATCATGGCTGCAGGCAGAAGACAGGTGATAGAGTGAGCACTCAATGTACTGTGCTGCTATTTTAGTCATTGTGTTCAACAGAATCTTCAAGCACATGACAAAGCTTGTGGCATTGTCCTTTGAAGTCTTCCATGAAGGCACGAAATGGAGAGAAACTCCAACCACTTTGACAGCTTTATTTGCACTGGTGACATGACAAAGATACCCATCCACACAGAGATACACCAGCGTCAGAACAAAAAACCCCTGAAGAACAGAGACCCCTAAGTACTCAGACACCTGTCTCTTGAGACACTTAAAGTGGGACCAGTAAACCTGTAGGTACTTAAATACATACAACGCCTGGGTTTGTGAACTGCTAACACACAAAAGCTGGAGAAGAAAAGACACTACCCTAAGTACCTTGGGCAACATATCTAGGGATGTTTTTCCTTTAGAAAATTTGCCCAATTCCCTTCTCAACAGCAACTAACTAATAAAACTATAGCAGTGACATCAGAATATAGGGGAAGTAGTGAATGAGCTATTCTTATACAATCATTAGATACACAAAATGTAAGCATTTGCTTACAGTGATGTTTTCACCCCTTTGCCTAAAGTACCTGACTTTTTTTTTTCTGACAAAACTTTAATGAACATAGCTGTAACTTCATTAAAGCTAAATGGAACACAGCTTTGTCATCCTACAGATTTATAGCTGCATAAAACATACTGGGTGGGTTTTTGTTGATTTGTTTTGTTATAGGTACAGGGCAAAGAATAAACTACTTGTAAGCCCACTGTAAGCTTGTAACCTAGCAGCCTTTGGAATGTTGCGCTATGGCTTGTAAGCCCCAAACACCTGTGCAGAAGTGCAAAATGTTTGAGCCACACAGAACTTCAGGGACATTTAGGTAATTAGGCAAACGTGTACTGGTGTGCCAGGAGCAATGTATCAGAACACTTTCACTGTGAGAGGCCTCAGTAAGAGCCTCCCTTTCATCAGCTGATACAGCCTATCACTAGCTGCGGAACAAAGGGAAAGAGTAGTATCAAACTAATCACAAGTACAGTTTCCTGCCATGCAAGTGAAATAATACATTCTTGTCAGAAGCCTTTCATCCAGCCATTTCAACAGAAATGAGAACAAGCTGTAAGAAGAGAAGAGACCACTAGGAGAACAGTGGTGTTACTGTAACTTTTTATTGCTGTCACACTACTTTGTCATTACCTTTGGTATACTTTTCTAGCTTCCCCTTCCAGCAGCTGCCAATGACTTTAAAGAAGTGAAATACAAACTTTAATCATCCACTTCTTAGATTCAAAAAACCCATCCAAATAATCAAAGCTAAGGACAAAAATTAGCTGACTAGTAGTCTTAGTCATCATCATAAAACATAAAAGTGTACAGCAAAAAGATTCTGGCTTCCTAGGCCACGAAATATAACCCTTCTTCACTGGTTTATATTGACTGTTCTTGAAAACAATACAACTTCCTAATGAGGTAGAATACCTGATGAAATCTAGGAATCTGGTAAAAAAATACAATAAAAATATTTTAGCTTTGTATCTAGACAAGATATATCTACTTGAAAGTGAAAGACTTCCCACTCTGTGCTGAGACTGAGAACTTAATTTGCCTTTAAAAGTTAAATGAATGGTACAACACAACAACCACATTTATCAAGGTTACATACTACCATACTGTCTGTTGCATTATTAAAAACGGAAGTACAATGTCAAAAATGGAATTGCTATTCAAAATGTCTTAATGGTACAGTATGCTCAGATCTGCCTATAAACACCTTTCTACCCATTTTTCTTCTCCCCACAAATGCTATTTATGGGTAAAGAAAAGTGTGTATCATCTACCCCTTTGCACAGCTGCCATGCATAACGTAATGACTCTGATTTTCTGCACCTCAAAAGTGCGACCATTTCCCATAGCTACAAAGAGGAAGAAAATAACTGTAACTTGAATTACTGTACAAGAGACAGCCTGACTAATATGGCTCTTACTACCTAAGATGACATTGAATAGCTGTGGATAGCATTAGTATTTTCAATTCAGGTGGTTCTACACTCAATTATTAACCAACCCTGCCTCATGTTCCCTTGGACACTAATTACTTCTGATCATGTGACTCAGGAAATCTGACCAAACTAGTACTGGTCCCACTGAGAACTACCTACCTCAGTAAGGGGGAAACAATAAGCCAAGGGATGCATGCCATAAGTGCAGCCCACACTAACCTCTTACTCACTGTAGCTTTAGTTGTTAGAGCCAAGAGGCAAAAGAAACAAAATTCTGCAGTATTTGGAGGTTTTCCTCATACTGTCATAGCAAGTATTACTAAGCAAATCTGGCATTCAAATGAAAATGTTTTGCTTTGCAGCAAAATGCTGAAAAAACATTATTAAAAATCTCATGAAAATTGTTTTATCTGGTAAAAATCATAAGTATTAAAAAAAAGATAAGAAAAGCAATTCAAAACAGATGTTTTCATGATGTCTACATGAAATATTTGATAACAAATTTCTCTCTCCACATCATAGTTCAAAAACTTTAATTGGCAGACAGTAAAGTCTGACGGGAAAATAACTGTCTTTTAAATAACTAGGAATGAAAAGCAAATTGAATTAGAACAGTGTAAGATGCAAGTAATTACATAGTGTCAATCCTGTTTTATACAGTTCAGTCTTTAAACAACTTGTCTAGGAGAAAATACGAATCTCCTTTCTTCAAGTGACTCATGCTCTTTTCCCAGAAAGTACTCAGGGTTATTACATGTATCAGCAGGCTCTTTGCTTAAGGGTTACTCAAATGCGGATGATACTAACAGTTAGTATGCAACAATGCACAATTTCCTCTTCCTCTTGTCAAACCCAAATATCAGTAACTAGGTATGAGAGAACAAGTCCTCTTTGGGCAACTTCCAAAATTCTTTTCTGCAGAAAGAATTTCTACTAGAGAAGAGAAGGAAACATAGCAAGGAAACATAAAAGACTTACTTTAGTCTCAACAATATGTACTATGCAACTGTATATTTTCATTGATACATTTAAAATTCCAATCAAATGCAACTAATTCCCTGAAAAGAAACAAAAAAAGGAGTTTTAGATGGCTGGGGCCACAGTTCTTGACTGATGTCACTTCTCAATTTCCCACATCTGCCATTTTTGTACCATCACTTGTCCCTATGCCATGTACACTGCTTCAGCTGTATTTCACCTAACAGAATCAACAGCAGAGAAGGCTTCTATGGAAGGGGGCAAGACAGGAAGCCAGAACTTGGCTCTCGACAACTACCTGGCAGAGACTGTAGTCAGGTTAAGTGTCAGCCTCCTCCCCAGGCAACCACTGAAAAGATGAGAGGACAATGTGCTCTACAGAAGACTCGGGCTGGACACCTGGAAGAATTTCTTTATGGAATGGGCTGTTAAACATTAGAACAGACTCTCCTCGGAGGGTCTGGAGTCACCATCCCTGGAAATGTTCAAGAAACAACCGTATGTGGCACTCAGTGCCATGGTCTAATTGACAAAGGTGGTGATCATTTAAAGGCTGGACTCAGTGACCTCAGAGGTCTTTTAAAACCTACGTGATTCTGTAGGTCAGTATCAGATAACAGCTATTTTTTCTAAGCAAGATGGTCATGTGATACTGTAAGGATTCTAAGAAATATAACCTATTCATTTAACTTTGACTAATTTGCACTTACAAACTTTTAGCTTAGATCATCCCAGGTGTAAAAATTACCCAACAGCGAACACTCATCTCCATTCTGTGTAGGAAAGACAGATGATCCTGGTTCACAGCAGTATATTTACTCAAGCAAACTCTGATCATCTGCAAAGACATAGGATCTGAATCCTTTGTATAAGTAATGCACCTAAATATAAGCTCAGTAGGATCACAGACACTGAGTTGATAAAAAAATTATTTGAGAACAGCTTTTATGATCATTATTATGTTTTATGATAGGCCTCCACTCTTACTCCTAGCAGGGTGCATGCATTTAAATTACAATGTACTGGGTATCATGAAAGATTATAATCTTTGACCACTGCTCCAAAAATGGGATGGATTACATGTTTCTCCAATTTAGGTTGATGGTGAATTTTAATCTTTTCTTCTGTCAGGATAAATACAACTATCTGGAGAAAAGTATTTGAGGCTTCTTTTGCTTTTTCTTTCTCCGCTTCCTTACTGATTTCAGAAGAAGCGAAATCAAGCACTAACTATTGCTTGCTACTCAGTGTCCTTTCCAAAAACTGGGCTGAATCCCTGATAGCTTCCCAACACTTTAATTACCCATCTTATGTTCAAATCCTACTTGCTAACTTCATTCCTGAAAGTACTAAGCCATTTATACAGCCATTTTAATAACACAGTTCCTCTGCTTTCCAGTAGAAGTTGCATGCATAAATTCTTTCTTTCAATTTCCTCTTTCTTACCTAGAGCCAGAACAAAAAAATGGGAGACTATCTCCGTTTGCCTTGCTACTGCCACCTCTGACTCAATGTGCAATGTGCAATGTAGAAAGTGGATGGTGGGTTTTTCCTGCAAGGACCACTGACTGCCCACTCACCACTGTGCCAGTGACTCATTCACCTGCCCGACACCCCGGTCACTCACTGCACATACACTGCATCACATGCTGCGACTTGTTCTGTACTCTCTTTGGATGTTTCAGTAAGTTCTATGAGCTGCAATATTTATTTGTTCACAGCAAATGACTGCAGTACCAGGGCCCAGATCTTGCCACGTGGAACTGGCATAGAAACAGTCCTCGGTGAATATTTTCAAATGAAAATTACCCAGCCACACCCAGTTAGAAGAAAATCAACAAGCTGCTGGAAGATGCCAGGACTGCAAAATCATTAGCATCCACCCATGGTCCTTTACTAGCCAAAATGTACATACAAAATGTAGAGAGGCTTGTAATAAATTGCTTCAGACTTAAAACACAGTTTATTTTGAAGCAAAACTAATAATAAAAATCACACAAAGTGCAATAAAGGCATAAATATCACGTGCTGTGAAAGACAATTTGCACCCATCACTTAGAAGAGAGTCTCTGTTACACTGACTAAAACGAACCATTAACTAGGGATTTTGAAGTAACAATCGTTACGTTTGATAATTATGGTTTTGTTAACTGGAAGTACCTAAAAGGATTTCTTTTCCAAAGCTAATACATTAGTTATAGCTTTTCTTTATAGAAACTTCAAAACAATACAGATCAATCAACTGAATAACCCTTCTACAGCAGAACTACATTTATGTGGTGTTTAAGAAGTTACTGACATATTCAAGAAAAATATCCTAACTCATGAGTACCTGAAACTGGCATGTAATCACCCTAAGTGTTTCAACTCTCTGTGTCTCCGGAGTTTCTGAAGTGTAACGTAGGACATGCATGTTGCTTCTGATAAAGGAATCTGGCCTGCAGAAAAGTAGACCTATTACAGACAGAACAGTAGTGAGGTCTAAGGAGTCTGCAGTTTAGACTACTGTCCCTGGTACATAATCAAAACTATATGATAAGTAGTACTAGCCCTTCGTGAAAATGAGCAAGCTGTGATCTCTAATACTTGAGGGTTCTTGTTTACTAGGTGTTTGTTTATGATAAGAAACCTGTTCTGGAACTATAAACAATTATTTCCTCTAAGGAAAAAGAGCATGTGAATGCAGAATCAGCAAGGAAATAGAGATGCTGACACTTCCTTTTACCCAGCAGATCAGTTAATGACTGTGGCAGGCTAAGTATTTCTTGTTGCCTAAGGGATTTGAAGGCACATCTCTTTGTTAACTAGTTATCATGCCTCAGCAAAGTCTAAAATGGGACTTCTATCTCACTCAGAACTGAACTGTATAAATTCTGGAGCTGAAAAAGCTTTCTGCTATTCCAGGACATGGGAATTTTACAGTATAGGAGAGGTTTCACATGACCAAAACCACTAGGTGCAAGAACAGTAATTTACTTGTATTTTCCATAAGGAAATTTCAGTTTAGACAATGCAGTACAGAATGTAGTATGACAGACTGCCTTATGTGCAGAGGAATCATGTGCATGAGTCACTCCTATCTGCACTCCATACACTAAAAGAAAAGAAGTTGCAATCAGAGTTCAGACAATGCTTCAGTTCTGACCACTTAGGGAAAGAACCTTTCTTTTTTTGATGAGGACATTGCTAAGTTTAGCCATTTTGAGGGTAACAAAGAACCAGCTCATTCAGAGATTTTAGTAAATTAGTCAAAATTCTTACTGCTGGCATTAAAACAGGGAGTTAGAGTAAGCTAATGAGACTCTGAGCTCTTTCTGACATGACTATTCAGAATAAAGTTAAGAGAGATAAGGTGCTTGGAGAGCACAAAGGTGGTATTTGTAGAGGAAGGACTAGTTTTTATTTTTCAGGGTGTGAAAAGCTTTTATTTCTTGTGTGCTGATACACAAGAATAAACATTTCTCCTGAGAAAGTATCTTATTCAAGCATATTTTTCTATTTAATCCTTCTGGATTACATTGCCATTGATCTCCATTGAAGCCATAGGTTCAGTTTTTCTTAAACATGCACTCCATTAACAAAGGCTTCTATGAGCTTTCTGATTTACAGGCAAGCTTATCAGGTGCTACAGCTCTGCGTGAGCTCTGTGTCAGCCACTCCTCCCAGTTCTGTATCATCACACTGTATGCATTTTTCATCCATTGAGGAGTTCCAAATACAAAATTCACTGCTCCAATGCTGGTTTGCGTGTCCAAAGCTCTTTGGACCCATTTAAAAAAAAAAAAGCCATATAGTCACATCTGTAAGCAGTTTATCATCCTTGACATACATAGACAGGCAACTTTAAAGAGGTAATTCTACTAGTGTCTGAGGTAGGTAACTTATGTAAATTAGAAACACTATGCATGGAACATTTCAGCTCCTGATGTAGATTTATACTGTATCAACAGGTAAACCTACTGTCTCTGGACATCCTAAGTGTAAGATTCTCAATTAGACAAAACATTAAGCTTGCACACTGTCATTTTTGAGTATGGAACTCCAGAAAGAACACAAGCAATGGATGTAAAGCAAGTATTATATAGTTTGAAGGCTGTGGTGTCACATTAAAAAAATGTATTTCTACTTCAACTACCTCTTCACTTTATCAGCCCTGTATTATAGGCTGAACTGAAATAACATGGTGACAGCTAAAGGACTGTTTGCACGAGCTGACGGTGAAGAATAATTTTATTCATAGGATAATCATACATCTCTATGCACCAGGACAGTTAGAGTTTCTTCACAAGCATTTTTAAATAAACACCCAGTGCATCTGGACAATCACCTGCGTTGTGTTTAGAAATGGTATTCTCCAATTTAGTCCACCCCCTAAACCCACGTGCTGCCCCTCTTCTCCACTCCCCTCCACCCCAAGTGCACCAGAGCAGGGAATGGGAGGCACAAAAGGTAAGGTTGAGGTAAGAACAATTTACTGGAAACAGCAATGAGATAAGAAAACAAACAGAGCTGCAGCAATACCAATGACAGAGGGTACAAGAAAAGTAACTATTCACAAGAATCCCCCCACCCAACAACAGAAAATACTGGATGACTCTCTGCCCTGTTTATTTGTCTGGAAGAAGCCCCGCCTAGTTGGGAGACTGCCCCTTTCCCCAGCTCCTGGCAATGCTTGAAGTGGTTCAGAATAACCACGTCCAAGACACACCCTCTCCTGGCTACTGCTAAAATGAATCCTGTCCTGGTCAGAACCCGGAGAACTTTTCATTGCTATTGTTAGGGGATAAAGCAGATTCATCATGCAACATGGTATACTGTATGATAAACATGTGCATCCCAAGCAAAGAAATAACTATGACCCAGCTAATTCACTTTCTTCTTTAAGCAAAGATTGTGACTTAAATTTGTTGGGGAGCAGCGACCAAGACAAAAATAGGAGGAACAGCACTGTGTAAAGTTTCAGCTGTTTTTCTTGGACAAAACAACACAGCAAAGGAAAATATTAAAGGTAATTGCAAAAATAAAAATAAAAAAAAAAATTGTGCTGGAGTGGTCTGCTCAGCACCAGGGTATTTAGATGGAGTGTAAATGAATAGCATTTTCACAAGGAATATGTGCCCAATGTTTACCATGGCAACCTGGCATTAGACCAGTATGGAAAATTGACCCTGAAGGAACAAGGGATACTCTTCCATTATTTGAGACAGCATTGTGTGACTGGGATTGGTGTTACATTAAGCTGGCAAGTGAAGGTTTTAGAAACAGGCATGTATAGATACCAATAAAATATACCTAGCATGATTTTTTCTGCAATATCATACAGTCATCTACTCAACAGGTAGAACTTAATGGCTTATTTCAATCTCCACTCTTGAAATAAGACAGATAAACTGTCTTCCCAAATAACAAGTGACTAATGACAAAACTTGATTTGCAGGGAATGTGGATACAGTAACAGGTTACCCATCTTGAGTAAGATACCTCAATAGGAGTATTGTCTTTTACCCTCTGGTATTCAAAATTAATCTTTTTTACTTCGCTATGCCATTTTGTTCCAGAAATTCTAAAGCAACAGTGGTATTCTCCATGATAAAAACCAAACCAAACTAAGCCAGAAAATCCCACAGCGTATTTAAACAGAGTAGTTGCAGTTACTGCACAGATTCCAAAATACGCATCCACAGAACCTGGCCCAAAGGGAAATAGATTGATCTGAAAGAGCAAAAGAGAAAAAATGGTAATTAAAATCATCACTGCATAAAATCAGACTGTCAGGAAGAGACTGACAAGTTCATGCTAATGATGACCTGATGACCACAGTTTATTGATTTTGTGTAAAAAAAGGCTCAAGTGAAATATATTATAAATTATATTAATTACAAATTATATTAATTACATATGTAAATTATCACATATATAGCTAAATGAATGGCAAGAAAAGCCCCCCCGGTGGTACTTAGACACTTAGAAACTGAAAGAATCATAAAGTTCAGCAGAGAAAACATATCAGATGTCTTTTTGAACTATTTTTTTCAAAGAACCTCTTACAAAGCTTCATTGACAGTGGATGCTTCTCCTAGCCTAAGCAATCTATGGTAAATTGCTTTGAAATGGTATCTAAAAAAATCAAATAATAATTTAGTTTTCCGTGATTTTGTATCAAATCTTACTTTGAGTAAAACAGATATTCTTGTGTAAAGAATGTTAAGAGTTTCGAAGAATAATCTAGTAGATGAGGAAGAAATGATACAAAATCCCCAGCGGGGGATAAATACAATGAAAAACAATCTTAAAAAAAATTGTGACCCATCATTCATGCAAAAATGAACTGAAGAGACTTCAACCTGTGGCCTGTGAGATTTCAGTCATAAGGGAATGTGTTACAACTACCAGAGACTTTCTTTGAGTGAAACAAAAAGGACCAAGGAAAGATTAAAGAAAAGGCTCAAACAATTTATGCTGGTAAACAATTTACTCTAGTTTGATATATCTACAAATATATTTATGCTGTTTATTCCAGAGGACTTCTGAGAAAAATTGGACCTTTGCAAAAATTGCAAGTTGCTATTAAAATACTATTTAGGAACAAATGCAGCTATTTATATTCAATGCTATCATAACAACAAATTTCTGTCACAATTACTTTCTCGAAGAGCTAAAGCAGACACATTTCTGTAGTAAGCAGACCAAAATATGTATTTCAGTATAGATATTGAAATACATATGCACTACATTACAGTATGTATGTACTACCAGTGCTTGCTAAAAAAAGTTGCTGAGAGCAGATGTGGATGCCCCATCCCTGGAAGTGTTCAAGGTCAGGTTGGAGGGGGTGTTGAGACTCCTGGTCTGGTGAAAGGTGTCCCTGACCATGGTGGTGGGGGGTTGGAACTAGATGATCTTTAGGGTCCCTTCCAACCCAAAGCACTCCGGGATTCCATGAATTCACCTGAGACACAATGCAGTCATCGGTCACAGTCAGCATGGGTTTAAAAGGTAAGTTCTGCGCAACCAACCTTATTTCCTTTCAGCTTTAAAATTCAGAGTCAAAGCTGTGCTCTTATTGTTTAAATTTATTAAAAATGCATAGATACCTTTAAAACTATATAGCAAAGAAAAATCTAGTCCACTGACAACAACACATAGAAACCTGTTAATTGCCCAAGGTATTCATTTACCTCAGTGCAAAACCAAAGGGGTGATGGAAGTCAAACACAGGTCATGAGAGAGCTTGGCTGAACAACCTTATGCATTTTAAAATTTTCTTCCAAGTGTCAGAACTCCAGAGAGAGAAATATAGCCAATGTGAATAAAATGATAATGACAACAAAATATATTCTTGACTAGCTTTACACTTTGACAATTTTGGATAACCTTATAGGATTGCACTGATCAAATGTTCTCTGTTAAAGTACAAAGTACCTCCTTCATTTATGTTCTGTCTTTGATAATGTCTATTCTCTCACTGCTGTAGTCATATTTAAGGTGATCTTTATCAAGTGATCTTTCAGACAGCATATTGATGCCATTCCCTACAATGTTTTAGGCAACCTAAAGCACTAGGCAAGAATAAACACAAATCCTAGTCACATCAAGGCCTTTTAGAAAGTAATTTCACATCCATCCCCAGAGGCACTGGCACACTTCACATAAATAACTCAAGTAATCTAGGAATTTAAAAGCCTGATCTAGGTAATTTTTGGTGCCTTGTTTTCACTTCCTGAGTTTTAAGCTAGGAGAAGGGAGAGAGAAACAGAGCCTGAGAGCAAGATGATGGCTCACACAATTCCTGCCCACTGCATTTATCTGGGTTTTCTTGAGGCTGACCCCCAGCACTTCCCAACTCCACCATGCAAGCAGCGGGCAAAGATGCAGAGATCCAAGGAACATCTCATGCCTCACTGTTGGACAATGGAATACTCACAGGGGCAAATGAACTTCATTTAAGAAATTATGTTCTTTGTCTGAAAACCATTATTAGCATCCCGTGAAAGGAAGAGTTGCAATTCCCAAAAAATGAATTTCAACAGGTTATGTGAAAAAAGTGCAAATGAACTAAAAGGTGTATCTAAACATCTAAACACAGAAATACCCACATATGGATATATTAAAAAATACATATAGTTTAAAAAGGGATCTCAGTCTTTTGACTTAGAAACAGCAAGACAGCTTCCTGGGGGTAACTATGATAAAGAATTTTCTACCACTCATGTTTCTGGTGATAGGGAGCAAGATACTTCTTCAGGGTCTCCTTTTTTAGAAAAGGATAAAATACTGATTTCTGGTTTCTGACTTAACAAGAAGTCAGTTAAAACAATAAACCCAGTTTCAACCTAGGATATCTTTTTTCTTTTTTTTTCTCTTCATAAAGTACAAAATGTTTTTTAAATACCAAAATACATTGTTTCATGTCAGGTACTTTCGAAGTTACTTAGAAAACCCCAAGACAGAAATATTTTTTTCTAGCTGTGGACTGAAATCCTTCCTTTGCTTGACAAGGAATTGTAATTTGTTCTTGTAAAAACTGTGCTCTCCTCTCCTATATCTGTCAGTATGATTCTTTTTTTCACTTTTCTCCTGACTTAAGTGGTTTTTTCCTCTCTGCTCTGCATGGCATATCTGCCTACACTGTTTTTCTGTTAGAAACTTGGCTTTCAGATATGATATTCATTCATGGATAAATGTCATCCCCATATATTTTAAGTAACATTTTCTCCTTTATATTTTCTTCTGATGAAAATAATCACTACTTCTTCACAGGATGTAAATATTTTCTTTAGAGCTACAGTGTGAAACCGAAGCCAGTTTTAATCATTGTGTCACTGAAATTCTGCGTAGCAGTGAAAGAGATCTTGCTTCCCCAGTGCAGGAACTGATCATTGCCTTCAGACTGGGTAGCAAAGGAGTACTTCTGACTGTGTAAATGTAAGTGTCTACAAGAGGCCCATATTGTAGGTCACTGTTTTTAAGAGATGCCCACCTTAAGAGACCTGAACTTTGCTGGAATAACTAAAATAGCTTATTAAAGAATTTTAATGGACTGGCTTAGACTGCACAACAGTGGATATATAAATCACTTGGGAGAATAAAATGCAACCATTTTTATTGCTTCTTGTTTAGCTATTTCATGACAAGTGGATGGAATCAGAGAATTTGGTTCTGTGAAACATTAAAGGTGAGCTGCCTTATCCTCCCTTTCACTCATAAACCTGAGTCATAACAAGAAGGAATCTGTAGATACTCTGCTACTCAGCACGCCTTCCTTTGCTTCTGGGTAGCTCCCGCCACCCTTAATCTTCTGTACACAACAAACCATAGTAGCATTGGCTACACCTGCCAGCGTTAATATATACAACAACCTGAGGTTCAGCTTTTCTCTGCAAAAGCTCACTAAAAATAGCACTGTGAAGCTCCAGATGCACTTTTTCTCTCAGTAATTACCATTCCAGATGTGCTCAATTTAAAGTAAAATAAGTGGGTTTGTTTGTCACTTTTAGCTTTGTAAACACCCATAAGTGTCCCAATGGGTCCTTTTTGAATTGTATACTATCACCTGGATAGTACCTATAGAACAGGAGCTTTTAAAGCCCTGGTGACATCTGCTATTACAGTCATATCATGTGTCCCTCATCTTGTTGTGTTTGGCCCTTGGCATGAAGTTCTCAATACTTATGTAGGTGACACACAGAGATCAAGAACCCATCCATCAGTTAACAGAATTAGCCATACAATATCTAGCTCTCACATTTTTCTTGATAGCAACTGCAGGCTTGACTGGCAGTGCAGTTTCTAACAAAAAAAAATTTAAGTATCAGTTGCAGAATGTGACACACTTTTCACTCAGGCAGATGAAATATGGCTAAAGCTATGTAAGCAATTCTGCTCTTATCTCTGGGAAGAGAGAATTTTTTTTTTCTTAAAAATCATAGCTGTGGCATTTGTTAACAAAATGTCTTGTATTTGAGCAGTGACAAAAATAAACTCTGGAATTCTGAAATTCAGCAGTGGCAATTAGAATAGCCTTTTCTACATCTCCTCAGTCCTCACTAGATGGTTGCTTTTTTATCAGTTTGTCCCTAGGTCTACAATTAACAGAGACCTCATTAATGCTCACAGTACCTAGCAGAAGACTCCAGCTTGGTGGGCGTAAACTGACTTTTGTAAAAAACGTATCACAATGAGTACTGAAAGCACTAAAAGGTAAAATTTGGATTATTTTTTTTATGCAGTGTCATGTCCTACAGAGAATTTAAAAAACACAAGATGTTCGTAGACTCAGCTTTTCAAAGACAGACCATTTTTTATTTACTTCTTTCTGAAATGAGGCCAAATCACATATCTAAAAAACACAAAAAAATTGTTATCGTATGCCCATCGAAGAAAAACTGCTAATTAGATGTTAAAAGCAGAAATCATTCAACTAAATGATAGAGTGCTGACTGTATAAGGTCACATGCATTTTTATTTCTTGTTAGATGTACTGTAAAACTGCAAAAGATTATCATATATTACAAAATCTGCAAGCCATGACAACTAATCATACACTTGTTGGGGTGTGTGAGTAGCTACCAGATATCATGAGTTGTATATTGAACCCCAATGATGCAGAAGCCACCTCCAAGGACAAAGAGGTGGATTTCCACTTGTACTCATGTTCCCTCCCTTACATAGGGTACATCTGTACATCTAAAACTGTAAATACACAGAGATTTGTCTCTATATTCCTTTGACCACAAATTCAATTTCAGCATTCAATGACTGTCGGTCAATAATCCAATGATTATTTCTTAGCATGGTTGTTACTTATGCTGCCATGCATGCAGAATGAACATGTACAACGAAATTAAGCAGGAGGCTTGATTCTTTAAAGTTCCATATTAGGTATACTCTTGTGGATTTATTACATGTATATTCGCTAAGTTCTGCGAAGTTTTCATTAAAATGTCATGAAGAGGAGGCCAGTTTCTATTAAACCAAAGGAAAGGGTAGTGGTAAGGAAAAAGGATCTTTATCTGCCTGACCTGTGGTCCCTCAGGTACACATTTCACTTTCTGAACAACAGTTTCACGTGTAAAACAGATCATCACCTGTTTATTTTAGAAATTCACTAAGGTACTATCAGGTAATACAAACAAACTAAAAATATCTAAATATCGAACCTACTTTATTTTGAACTGACATAGTTACTGAGCTCAACAATTTAATAAATTAATTGCTTTGAGGGCTTACTACATACAAATAGCTATATAAACAAAGTTATCTGTAGAAGAAAAAGGTTTTAAAAAGCAGTAGGAGAAAAGGATGGTAATGATGTAGTATATTACAGATTCTTGGTGATATTTCAATCCATCCAATATTGCTTAACAGTACTTCTCAGTCATATCATTCAGTAAAAAAAAAATCAGACCCTGGAATTTCATAAAGAACAGAGGTCCATACAGCTCACTTATGAACACTTTTTACCACATTTTGGGTATCTTAAGAAAAAGATTGAAGAACAACTCAGTGAGCAACATAGATAATTTTAGGAACAGTTCACAACATCCAGGGCTTCCTGCCACTCTGGAGAAAAAATACCCCCAGATCCACTCTCTAAAATACAGTGGACTTTGAGGATTCTTAGTATTTATACAATTAATATTGTATAGCTGATAAATTTTAATAACTCCCAGAGAAATGATGGTACTGAACACTCACCAGAGGGTGGGCTCAGTCATGCCCACAGTAGTAGACAAATGAGGTCAAGCTGCCATTGCACATTTAATCACATTTGAGTTCCTCAGCTCTGAGATTCAGTTTTAATGCACCTCAAGATGCTGCTCAACTTGCTTTTTTTTCTAGCTGAGGAAGAACACTCTGAATTTGAAAGGTCCAGTAAATATGAATTTGAGAGTCACGTTCACCTGTACATCTCTTTCCCAACAGGGATGTCCTCTTGGAAAACAAGAGAGGACACTCTGGACTCATCCCTAGCTCTAGGAGCACTCCCAATCTCTTTTGGCAATTTTTTTTGCTAAGTGCCCAGGAATCTGGTATATGATTTTTTAAGATCCAGTGACTCTGGAATCCCAGTGATCTTCCCAGTGCCAACTAAACAACTGGATGATGATGAAAAAACTGTAAAACGGGCAGCACCTAAAATATCTCTTGACTTTCCAGTATTGATTTTGAATACAGAACAACACCTGGAGTGCCTAAGCACATGGCAGAGCTTGATAACAGAAAGGAAAGGTTTAATCTGGTCCAACCCACAGGCCTAGAACTGTCATGCAATACCAAGCCTAGGAGATGTGCTGTTGCATCTTTCCTCTAACAATTGTGATCCAATGCTAAATTCACCTACCTATTTTTACTACACCTAGGTACATTGCTTCAGCTTCAAGCGCCTGAAGAGTCTCCTGCCCTGTCTTCCCTCCAGATCCCATGCTATATTGGTATTCAGGCTTGCATTCTCAGTGCGAAGTGGAAAGTATCACCTTCCAATTTGCAGTCTTGTGTGGATTCAACCATAGAAAAGCAAAATTCAAGTGACTGTCACCAGCAGTACTAATAAAATAAATCTATTGAACCAATGAATTCTAAATACCTCCACAGCTCACCATTCACAGTGTTTACATACCAAAGGCTTTATTTAGAGATGCAGCCTTTAGTCCGTAGAGGAGTAGGTCAGGTAGCTAATAGCCACAGATTAACATCTGAAAATATTTAGCAGTGAAGTCAACAAGTTAAAACTCCATTCTGGAATATGGACCAAGTCTGATTCAGTGATTTTCCTCAGGGATTGGTCAAAAGAAAGAAAAAGTTCAGAAACATTTTCAAGCAAGAAATTACACTCCGTTTATCAACTCTACCTGATTATAAGCAAACATGTTACTTTGAATTTTTACTCACAATAGGTGTCCACTTTTTACTAGCATTTTAGGTAGAGAGAAGCAAAGTAGATAAGGAAAAATGTTTACTTTGCTTATAAGAAACCCCAGTTACACCTTAATTCTGGTTAAGGAAAGAAAAATTGCTTTATTCCTAGTATTCTACTACCTAAGATCAGGTAACTACTACTACTAACTTAAATCTTCAACATAAGAGGATTTAACACTGAGAAAAATTCTCTGTAATTCTCTTACCTCTGTAAATGGCTCCAAGGTGCTCACTGAAGGAGCTGCTTTCACCTCTTAACCATGGGTATTCTTGAATCACATTAATTGCTCCACCTTTTTTTTTTGCCTTCTTTCACATTCTTAAGGCTTTAGACTCACTCAAATCTTTTTACTGCAAATCAAACTTTCTGCAGGACCATCCACTTTGTAGGTACCTGTTGCTGTTCTAAACAGAGGGCTAAAAAAGGCTCATAATTAATGATTTAATTAATCTGTTCTCTGGATCTTTTATCTCCATTGGGCTAGAGAAGTAGCCAGATTTGAAAACAGAAAGCCAAAACATGGAACACTTTGCCACTTGAATGGTTATGTCATTTTCAGTGTTATTTATCAACTAGATGTATTTAACTTCTGTATTTTACTCCAGTATCTTCCAGGACAACTGTGGAACTTTACTTGTGCTGCAGCCCTGGCACAGATGGAAGGCTCTACCATACGCAAAGCATAACCCCAGGCTACAATTCAACTTTCCACAATGTCTAAAGGAAAACCCTAAAGTAATCACCACATGGAAGCAAAATGCAGAACTCTAGCTCCAACACAGCACATTCAAGGATGGCAGGATGCTATGGATTTAACTGTTTTCAATACAGCAATTCCACATACCGCAAACAAATCTCTCTATGGAACAGAAGTTATTTGAAAGAGAATCTTAACTTTGAAATACTGCTCTAACAGGAAGGAAAATACTCCCTTCTCCTCCAAAACTATTAGTTTTGCTATAGTTTTGTAGAAGGGATGGGGAATAAATAAATGTTAAAATTTAAAAGTAATTAGAGAAATTATGTGAGGACAGTAAAAAAAATGGTATTTTCAAAAAAATAATTATACCTCCTATAGTTCTTACACTGCACTTTCAGAGATAGATTTTGGTATATTGTGGTCAAATAAATTGAATTGAATTCCTTTGTTTAGGATTGAATTACTTCAGGATTACCAGCATAACCAAGATCAGAAGCTGATGAAGTAACTTGCCCAAAGGCTGTCATGAATACAAAATACCAGAGAGGAAATCACAGCTCTGCAGGTCCAGTCTCCTCTTACATTAGTCTTCATTAATGGAATATGCAGAATATGATCCGATTCACAGAGGAAACAAAATACTGTATTTTCTTAGAGTTCCTTACTGAATATTTGGACCATATTGAACCATCTCATGGTCTGATAGTGTCATCATTCATGCCACAAAATGTGCACAGCACACAAGAAGAAGGTTCAAGGTATCTGAAGACAGGAAATACCAGAACCAATTTTCCCCTCAGGTGTGCATGCATTATGATACAGCTGTGAATTACAAGGCTCAATTATTGTTCTCCACAGAACTCTAACTCACATAATAGACAGGGTGGATGCTGTTCACTGAAAAACAATGAGTCAATAACTTGTTTTCTGCTAGCTGTTCAATGTTTGACCTGGGGTCTTATTTAGTACACATATTGCATGACACTGCTCTACAAACAAAATTCTTAATTTTTCTCATCAGTGTTTTTTTTTTTTTTAATATTCACTGTTATTACAATATTTAAAATTATGAATATACTTCTTTTTACAGTATATTAACCAGATAAGCGTATGCCAATTTTAGAAAGCAGCAGCTGAGGAATAGGGAGACTAAAGAAAAAGAAGCAAATTTCAGAAGCTTCCTTAACTAGATGGTTTACTTTCTAAGGTGCTTATTTGTCAGCTGATTATGAAAACAATTTTGATGACACCTAAAGGATCTGTTGATTTTGTCTGCCATTTCCTGACCATCAAAATCTACAGAAAAGCTAGCTACCAGATAAAGATGACCCTCAGCCGCAACAAAAGAAGGGAATGTTGCAAGTCTCTTGCACACCTCAGGCAGGCAACACCAACTGGTGAACAAAAATTCCAAGCAACTAGCCATGTACTAACCATCAAGCAGTTGTCTCTACAGCACATGTGCAAAATATGTTCACCCTTGGGGTGAACGTCCATGGTAAGGAAAGGATACGTATGTCTGAGAATTAGGGAACTCTTACCAAACCATCAGTGTTTGACAGAATATATCAAGTTGGAAGGGACCTGTAAGGATCATGAAGTCCAACAGCATGCTTCTGGAATGACTATATAAAACTAAACCACATAGGTAAGAGGGTGTTCAGAGGCTCCATGAACTCTCGCAGTCTTGATCCTCCATTCCATGTGACTGACATGGTCTCAGAGAAGTACCTTTCATTCACATCCAAACTTCCCCTAACTCAGTTCCTTTCCTTGGCCTTGTGTCCTGTTGCTAGTCCTCAGAGAGATAAGACCAGCGACTGCCTTTCACCTGCTCTAAGAAGATGTAGATGGTGATGGGGTCACCACCCCTCAGCCTTCTTTTCTCCAATGGGAATAAAACAAGTGACCTCAGCTGCTTCTCATGTCTCTGGCCCTTAAAGACTTTAACTGTTTCAGTCACTCTCCTCTGGACATGCCCTAGGAGTTTGATGTTCTTCTAGGAATGAGGCACCCTTACATAGTACTTAAGGTAAGGCTGCACCAGTGCAGAGCAGCTTGCTGCAAAAGATGATGCTAAGGGTTAAAGAGCATTTCCTCACTCTTTCCCCTCTTATGTTAATATGTCTAATGATTTGGACAATTAGATGTACAGCACAGTTCTTACAAAGCAAAGTCAGGATATTTCAGGAGTCAGGTGAATTGCAGCATGGGAGCATGAGTGCCCTGATCAGCTCTGATGTAGAAAAAAATGTCAGCTGAGAAAACTGAAATTACTGGATTTGGTTCCAGGTATGCTCTGGGACCCCTTTTAAGCTGCCACAAACGTGTTACATGTACCTGCTAACACACCAGCCATATCTACGTTCAGGGGCAAACCAGAGCAAATATGATGAGCTTGGTTACGCAATAACACAGTTTAGTTTTGGTCATGACTTCAGGTTGGACAATATGGTATACTATTCTCAAGCCTTCATTCTGAAAGCCAAATTCTTTACTGAAATTTTCCAGGAGCACTTATTGATAAGGAAATAATGAGTTTTGGGGAAAAACATTGGTCCAAATTATTCAGGGCTATCATCAGTTGGAGTCCTATGATATCAGGACGTAACACTCATTTTATACATATATATTAATGTGAAGTGTGTTTGTGCAAACAAATGAGAGGTGTCACATCTACTAGGAATACAAGTATTTCAGAACATTAAATTATCACTGTAAGTTAATACTGATATGTTGGTAGAGGACTATAAGGAAGCAATTCAGTTTGAATGACACATGTATAATTTGGTGGAGAATTACTGCTGGACTTATCAACAGACCTTACAGAGGAAATTATTACTGTCATTGTTATTCTGTAAATGGAGCCCACCTCAATCACGCATTATGAAGCAGATTTTAACATGCTCTTTCCCCAGAAGACCTCACCTACATGGACAGGTTTCCAAAGTGACCAGTAAGTGGAACACAGGTGAAGGCAGATGAGGCAGACAGCACACACTTTCCACCTTGCCCTGGTGGGTGCTTCACCAGGAAAGCCTCTGTGTTTGTTTAACTGCTCACTTGACAGAGACCAGCCCTAGCAGAGGCTGAGTGCTGCAGCCTTGGCCAAGGCTCCTGGCTCCTGAGGCTCCATGCCCTCAGCCTTCAGGCTACCCCTGTACTCTGCTCGTGTGGCCAGCCACGCACCCACCGGAGGAGCAGGCACCTGGGCAGCTGCCAACTGCACACTCCTGGGATGTGCAACACCCACCAGCTCAGCACGAGGGGCAGTGCCATTAGGACTCGGGGCTCACAGGATGGATTTCCCAACATGATACCTTGTTCTGCATGTTGTTATCTGCTGATGCAGTTTCCACTGCTCGCTATGCTGCAGAGTGGTTTTATAAATCACTTCAAGAGCAATTGAGGACAAAAGAGCTACTTGTACTTCCTCTCCCGTTACCCCCCCCTTCCAGTAATACACAACACATTTGTTCAGGGATTCATTAGCAAAGCATTCCTTAACATTAATCTAGAGAAAAAATCCAGCAGCGGTTCCTTAAGCAATTGCTCCATTAACATTGGGAGTAACTAGTCTGCAGGCTGGAGATTGCAAAATGCTTTGTCCTTCCTACTTTGCAAAGCATTATAACTCATTAACAAGCTCTTGCTAATTGAATTTGATTTAGTGTCAACACTGTCACAATCACACAGAAGCACACGACTAAAATTTCAATCCTACTTGCTGTGATCATTAAGTCCAATTGTCAAACAGAAGCTCTGCCTTTGTGGTGAAGGTTGTCAGATCAGACTCACAGGGGCTCTGCATTTCAGCTGCTATGTGAAATACATAAAAAGTGACAAAAGCTACCACCTAAAATGTAAGATTAATAGAGAAGTTCATTAGTTAAAATTACATGAATAAATGCTGCTGTTGGCTGCTTCTTGTGTTTCTGATCTCAGTTATCCTCTTCAAAACACAAAACCCTTTAGACCAATAGAGATTTGAAAGAATGAACGTGCCAGGAAAATGACTGGATATTTTTCTTCTAGATAAATCCCCTTTCAAATAAACAGAACAAAAATATGGAAGGGAAAGGTGGATTCAAAGTACATCACTGATAACTACAGATTTTTTTTTTTTTTTAAATTGAGCTTGATGGTACATTTAGGCTAGATTTTTTCTTCTTTTGGCTCTTTGTCCTAATCAAGTAGATAAGCAGCAAAAAATTGTTTCAAATACTGTCTCTACGGGCTTTTGGTAAACAGTAATACCATTGCTAGTAATAAAATGAAACAAAAGAAAATTAAATCCTAAGAACAAATATTGTTTAGATTGCAACCCTTAATGAAACCAGATGGAAAATATTCAAAGTCTGAAGGTTCTATTCAGAGTTGTACAGAATCATTCATAGTACTGACCATTCAAGCTGATTTTTCACTTTGGCCCATCACCAGCCTAAGGAAATACACTCTTCCTTCTTAAGACTAGTGAGTATTTTATCACTTGCATAAAGCGGAATTTCTTCTCTCTCCTGAGGGAGAAGTTCATGAACCACTGAAGTTCACATCATCTTTTCATTTTGGTATTTTACATACAGGCACAAATCTACCCCTCACCAATGTACATGTGGGGGGCCTCTCCACCTCAGCAGCAGCGTCATTAAACCTCTGTCTCAAAGATCACAGTAGAGTGACACAAATACTGAAATATTTGAAAACTATGAAGTTGTAGTCTTGTAGCTGGGGGATGCCTACCTTATTGGCACCAGTCAGTACTGTGAATCTACTTTAAAACTCCTCCTGAATCTCACCTGAAAACAAAACAAAACAAAAAAACCAAAACCAAACCAACCAACCAAAATAAACAATTAAAAGACTCCAGAAACCCAGAGTGGAAATACTGAGATATGACAATTCATCACTTTACGTTGATCATTCTCCTAGTCATTTTCCATAGCTAAGTTCCTGCATCACAGCAATTCAGTCATAATATCTTCACTTATACACTATAAAATTTGTATTACAGAATTTCATCCCATTTTAATTCCAGTTATGGCCATGTGTGTTTGCCCTATAGTAGATCCCACACATTCTCCAGATTAATAAAGCTTCTCAATTTTGCTATGTCAGTACATCCCTAATACTCATGCCATCAGTCATTGATAGAAATATTCAATAAGGTCAGCACACAAATTGGTGCCTGAAGAACTCCCCTAGAAAAATTATTCTATTCAGTCCATTACTGTAATGTCCCCGTCAGCAATACAGAAGTTACTTTCTCTTACAAGGAATTCCAAAACCCTGAGATGAAATAAACCCAAGTTCATATCCTAGACAAATCCATCTTCTTCACAGATAACTGCCTGTTTATTGTCTACTTGTGTTTTGCATTATGCTTATCAAACACTTAAAATTAACTTAAAAAATCCCAAATGATTTCAGGGAAACATTTCTCTCACAAGAATACACTCTCAAGAGTTATCGAGAGGTTTCTGTCAAGAGGTGGAGGCAAAACAGTTCTCCCCACAGATGTACTCTGCCACACCCTTATGTGCAGTTTTGGCCTCAAGCTGAGCTCTTGTGGAGCTCGAACCCACCACTGTTCTATGCGGCGTGGACATGCCCTAAATGTCTCGACTATGAAAAAGTAATGGCTGATTTTTGAGAGCTTCCTTTCTAAGATCACTGTTCATTGGTGCCACACACAATAATTTCCAGTTGTGTAGAATTTCCTCTGGCAAGTCACAGCCTCACATATTCAAAAGCTTTGGTTATAAGAATATTGCAATAAACTATTGAGGAATATTTTGATATTCAGAGGACAGTCCATTCAAAAGCTGCTTTGCTTAAGTGTGTCTGAAAATACTTACTGCTGGTCCAACATACATAGTTAATCTTGCAGAAAAATAAAGCAAAACAATACCCGAGCAATCTGCATGCTCTTCTGTCTTGCAATTTAAAATCATTGGGGTTAGCTCTATCTTTTTTTCCATTTGTTGATACTAAAATGCTATTGTGTGTTTTTTTAAATGCAAAACCGCTCCCCACATCCTAGGAACTTGCTGATCATCTTCTTCAGTCTAAAACACATGCTCTGATGATCCTGCAGTCTGTCCTTTCCAGACAGGCAATGAGTCTGTCCAACACCCTTGTCTGTTGGACAGTTCTTTGTCTGGTCTATCAGATTCCAAATTTCTTTCTTCCCTGCTGAGCTGGAAAAGAATCAGCTTTGATAAGAGGCAATACTCTGCTGCTTACAGATTGCTTGCACCCAGGCTGGCCATTTCCTTCCTCTTTTCATGAATTCTATGGACCCTTATTCTGTGCCTATGAGAATATCCTTCCCTATGAAGGTTTTAATGACAAATTGCTTTCACTTCTCCAGAACTGTCTTGTAGAACCTTAACAACCATCTCTGTGTTCCCTTTTCCCTCTGATCCACCTTGAGTTTACAAAAGTGTGATCTTACTACCCAAGGTCAGAATAATGGGAATGATCACTTGCTATCTTTTGTCCCTACCCTACTTTGTGCATAGAGAGACTCAAGATGCTTCTGAATTTTTTCTCTTTTCCATATCAAAATCACTGGGTAGGAGAAGAACTCAGAAACCTGTTTAAGCATTTGCTCCCCCAAACTGTGTGTGGGCTGCTGCCTCACTTCATTCTTGCCACCGTCTAGACTATTCCGTGAAAAAATCTAGTCCTTATGTAAAAGAAACAGACCAGACGTCTCAGTTGTCTAGTATCTATTTTTATATTGTGCAACTTTGTGTCATTCCAGTTAGCAACAACTAAATGAAGTATAAAAAGATGTCCATTTTTAAGCTGCTGAAATCCAACCACTTACATAAGACATGACTAATTACCAAGAGGAAACCAAACTTCCACGGTACAATTTTGCTGTTTTAAGTTCTGCACCATTCTCCCCATCGTTTGGTCAGAGGACCTAATTGCCAATTGCCTGACTGGCAATGTAGGGATACAAAGACTTGGGTTAAGATGAACAAAGTCATCAGAAAAAAGGCTGCTGTTTGTCCTTATTCTGGTTTGATGTTTTCTGATGTTTCTAAGATTTCTACACGTAATGACTGAATTATCTTTACACTGGGGGATCACAACTGCTCCTATGGCACTACAGTTTATAAGCAGAAAGTACTTTCCGTTACATTTACAGATAAAAAATAGTACACAGCCCAGATTTTTTTCACTAGAAATGGCTTTCAAAGAATCGTGAGGGAAAATAAATGTTCTTTTCTTCCGTTCCTCCTAAACATGCATACTCTGATAGTCTCTAAAAGGCCAGAAAGGATCACAGAACATTCTGAGCTGAAAGGGGCTCACAAAGATCAAGTCCAACTCTAAAGTGACTGGCCCATATGGGGCCTGAGCCCACCACTGAACCTGGTGTTATGAACACCATGCTCTAACCAGCTAAGTTATCCCTGTTTTCAGAAGAAAGATGATGAAAAGACCATAATGAGACTATTTAGTATAGCTCTCCTGATCTGAGAAGACTGCATTAAATGTTTACTGCACCAAAACCTTTTTCTGTAAGTAAACAAAGTCAGAAATTTACACATACATTTTAGTTACTGTCTCAGTAAGACGCTGGTATTTCAACATGACAAAAATTCAAGACAAAGTCAGAAGTGCAGTAAGTCACAATGATCTTATGCCCTTAACACTGAAATGGATGTTTCTAAGACAATTCCTATAAAACCATATGTCCCTTCAGTGACTAAAACAGCAATTCTTAAAGAGTAAGCAATTTCAGACCTGCAATCTTTTGGTCATGGTATTAGTGCTCAAGAAACATGTTAAAGAACTGTACTGTATGGTCAATGTATCATATAAAACAGTGAAGATGTATTTTTGCATTCAAGTCTTAAGATTGACAGCACCATGGAAAACACTTATGTCCATAGTTAAAATAGTGCAGAAATTTCAAGAGAACTGCAATATGAAGTTTTACATGGTTGCATCTCAAGTTATGTATTTTTAAGCAATGTGGCCATTTTTTGAACTTTGCATGTCAAGAGTTTTGGCACTGCCAAACATATTCCTGAAACTGTTTACATTTTAAAGTGTTCACACGGTAGTTCTAAGGTAGCTACCACTTCAGTTCAGCATCACAAACTTTTCAACACAGCTGCAATTTGTGGTATACAGCTTGTGCAGTTTTGAAGAAAGTGAAAAGAGCCTGGAATGACAGACTGATTCACAGGAATACCTGCTTGGATTGAAAAATTCCCAAAACCACAAATAAAAACATATGGCTTAATCTCTCTAGTTCTGGCAAACATCATATAAATATATCTGTTCTAAAGTGGGGAACACACATCCAAACCCATGTACAAAATCTTGAAACTGCCAACTGAACTCAAGTCACAAAAGAAGCTGATGTAATTCATGCCTTGCCAGGTACCTGGCTTCATCTACTGCAATCCACTGACTGCAAAGGATTGCTGAATTTGTTTTACATGTGCTAGGAAGGTATTTTTCTACCCTGTGAAATTTTTGGGCATTTCACAGGCCTTCTCATTCTGTAGTAGGAAATGACCTCACACAATCTTCTGAGCTGGAAAGGACCCACAGGGATCATCAAATCCAGCTCTTCAGTGAATAGCCCATGCAGGAATCACACGTGCAACCTTGGTGTTGATTAGCACCATACTCCAACCAACCGAGCTAACTTCTGTGGCTTAAATTCAAGGTCCCTTTAGAAGTAGTCCATGAAAAATTTGTCAGATATATCAGCTTTACAATAGCTCAGGACTGGGGTAAATCACTAACACAAATATAGCAAAATTTAATTCTCTGTCCTGCTTCTTCCAAGTAAAGATAAAATCTTCTTTCTTGTAATGAAGATAATCTCACTACTCATCAAGTGGCTGTTCTGTCCCACTTAGGGTTATAGTACCTTGAATACTGAAATACTCCTGCAGTAGAGACTCTTAACTACTTTACACCAGAAGTCCATCTGGCTAGTTTACCTTCTGGCAAAGATTGTTTGCCACAGGAGAAGGTTTTGCTAGTTCTCACTTTCTGTCTTCAGGTCTTTTCTTCTGATCCAAATATTCTGTCCTTGTAAATGTGGCATGCCTGTTCCCATAGGCATTTTTGATTTTGAATATTAAACATTTTAAGATTGAAAACAGTCCCAAAAAATCACAGGATACATTTCATCAACTCAGAAATTTAGGAACCTCGACATAACCAAAATCAATTGTCTTTGAAAATAATAGTTGTCAAACTTACTTCACTGGTATCATCACTGGTGCAGGGAAAGTAATTTCAGTACAGTCTATCTCACTGAAATGTTACCTTACTTCATAATGCCATGTCCCAAATTTGATTATAAAATATGACAAAATTGAGGACCTAGAGGTGCAATTAATTAATGTAGAGGAACATAAGGTAAAGGTTCTTTTACTCTCTCAGACTTTAAAAGTTTTTTTTTTTTACTTGGGCTTAATATCACTTCACCTAATAGTACTGCAACTAGATCTGCCCACTCAGACAAACAGTTTTGGCTCCCAATTCACTATGTATCAGCACAGTTTCTAATCTCTATCTGGTGCTTCTGTCTGAGCCCCACAAGTTACTAGGTGAATTACACTGCAGAAAAACCCAAAACAGTCTACAGTTTTCCATTTGCTCTATTTTTCTGCTTTAAAACTAAGAAGCTCTCTGAATGACCAAAATGCTTCTGTATTGGGTCCCAGCTTAATTCCAGTACTATCCCTCTTTCCTTGGGCATTCTCAGAGTTTGAAGACAAGCCCAGGCATATCCCATTACTTAATTAATAATACATCACAGTTATATCAGAAAACGTCTCTGATTTCTCTAGGCTATAGTGTTTCTGTTGTCTAATAAGCTACCATGCACTACAAGCCTTAAGAAAAGTGTGGATCATCCCCATGTTGTATCTTAATGCTATGACAACACAACAACCCACTCCATGTTTCTCTCCTGATGTTATGTTCAAGAAAAACTCTGGGCCATACACTAAAAGAAAAAAAAAAATTAGAAGAGAGAAGAATCAGGCTCTAACTAGAAATTTACAATGGTAAAGCTCAGTCAGAATTATTTTTTCACAGACTGGGTATCAAGTAGAATAGAATGTACCCATTTCAATGTTCTTATGAATGCATTACACCAGCTGTATGAAGCTGTATGAATCACTACCAGCTGTATGATGTCACAGGTATTTACACAATCCTAAATGTGAAATTCACAAAGAGGCATGTAAAAAAATAACCTGTATGTAATTCCTTTATTATATTTGTTGATTCTTGTTGACTATTCATGATGGAAAACTATTTGTCTGTTTGTTTTTGTTTTGAACCTGAAATTTTGGATTGCTCTATCTCTTATGCTTTAGCACCCAGAAATCACCAAAGATGCTTTCAGCTGTTGTCACACAAAGCATATACTAGCCATTGAATCTACCCAATGGGAAGACTGTCTCCATCCGAGTAATAAAACAAGTACCTGTGTACCTGCCAACAAAACCTTGGCGCGCCTAAGACTACAGTGCAGTGTGATTATTGATTTGCTGATTTTACCACATAATATACTCCAGTTATTAATCTGTCCAGCTGCAACTTGAAACTAATTAAACTAACTTAAAACTTATTTTCCACAATTACTCTTGGAGAAGGCTAAAACCATGCCAGGAGAGGTCATCTATTACTAATGAATAGCTTCATAAATGTCCAACGAGCTTCACTTGACATGGTTTACTACAGTACCTTAAATGCCTTTTATTGATACAGAAGCATGCAGGAGCCAAACTGGTTCCATCTAGTGGAAGTTACTTGACTTGCCTGTAATTTAAATGCTTATAACACATTACCAACCTTATGCTAATTTATGTATCTGACCATAACTAAATAAATCATTAAGAACTGGCTAAATGCATCTGAATATAGGCTAAATAACACATGACAGAATATGAGAAAGCAGAAAATTACTTAGGATTCCTGGAGATCAAGCCTAGATCTACAATAAGTAGTTTTCGCAGAACTAGGTTCCCTACCCTGCTCTAGTGACAGGTTGAGACTAATTAATACTTCTCAAACGACAAGCACACCATTGGCAGGAAACGACAGGAACATTTTCCTAAAGGTCCTTTTTTGACTTGTTGTGCTTGCATCATAATATTAAAAATCTATGGTAATTTAAGAAAAAAAGAGTTATCATATTAATTAGGCAATGCAAGTCTATGTGTTTACTTTAGGTAAGATGTGTGTATGTGTCTGTGTACACTCTTACACGTGTCCTTCACCGCTCAGCTGCAACAGATACGAATCCCTGCCTTGGGTGAGAGGAGTGAGGTGCTGGTCTTGGCCTTCTCAAGCATACACTGCACTGCCTGCAAGCATTCCCTACACGTGGAGTGACTTCACAGTGCGTAAGGCCTGTCACCACCCAGCTGTGTGCACCCCACCACAGGTATCTGACCTGCAAAGCCCATGCCAAGCAGAACTCCACACTCCAGATTTGTACTTGTAGTACATTAATGCAACACTGACCATAATGGAGCTACTAACTTGCCTCAGCTGAGAGCCTGGCCAAGGTTGCTTCCATCATTTCACATTTGAGAATTACAAGATTAAAACTGTAATTTATATATTTTTTAAAGTGGTATAGAAAGTATTAACACAATGTTGCATAATTTGTTAAACCAGTTACTTGTGAGTTCCACTTCATACAGGATATTTATTAATACCTATTTTACATTTTAACAGCATATCAGCTGTACAAGGATAATTTTAAAAAACATCTCTGATGACCACCTCACCTGCCCTGCAAACATTCACTACAAAGCACCCTCACTGGGCTCAGAATGTGATGGTGACACCTTGGATGTCTAGAGTAACACTTGCTTTTTTTCTGAATTTTTCAGTTGTGAATACACAACGCTGAGACTAATGAATGTGGTTGTTTGGATCCATAGTATTAGTTCCAGAACACTGGAGGTTTAGAAATGCTTGCAATATATTTATTTTTATTGACTACTCCAAGTAGTATTTTGTATTCAAAAAGTTCCAGAATGTTAAACAGCAGAACATTTCTAATTTGCCTTTTTCTAGTTTCACTTCAAATTATGAACAGAAGATTGAAAGCTACAGGTTACTTATTATGAAAAGAAATCTGTTATGTTCTAATTGGATCTTCTGGGGAGAACAAGTGATAGTTCTGTTTATAGACACATTCATTTTGTCACTTTCCTGTATCACTAGATAAAATAAGAAATATTATCATCATCATCATAATCACATTGACTTTAATTTCTGTAAAATTAATGTAAATTAATGTTGCAGCCACACATAGAAATGAAGCAGTTTTTATCTGATTCATTCGTTTTTCAAAAAATGCTGTCTGTGCTGAAATAAATTTAATTTTGCATTCTACCATGTTATACATATTCAATATCATAACTGAATTTTGATACGTGTTTCTAGGAGCAGAGATGGGAGGACAAAGGAGCCTACTGCCATACATCAAAAAGGATTAGTGGGTTTTGCTACTGAAACATCATAAATTGTTTCCCAACTCACCACCTATGGTGCAGCTACACAAGTTTTAATAGACAAAATGAAAATCACTAGTTCAAAAACTTATGAAAGCCTTTTCTTAGCAGACACCTAATCAGGTATTCTCTACAGCAGATCAGCCAAAAAAGTGCTTTCTGGAACTTTCAGTCCTCACACACAAAACACAGTCTTATTGTAGAAGAAATACCAATGACCTGCAGATCCCTAGCTTTCAGGATATTTTAAGAGGTAGCTGAAAAGTGAGATGACCTGGTCAAAATGGGGGACTGGAAAAACCCCCAAAGAGAAATCCAGATAATCAAAGGCATCAGATTGAAGTGGGAGGGAGAGTTGTTGGCTGATACCAACGTGGCAACCTTAACCACGATAACAGACTTTTATAAAAGCAGCAAGCACACCACCAGGGACCTGAGGGCTGTTGTACAAGACGCCTTATTAATTTTTACATTCCGTGAACTGCAAAAATTGTTCCTGCATTACAAAATAATTGCAGACAGATCTGCTAGGAGTTCAGAGACTGCTACCAAATGCAGCACTTCCTCTGAATATCTTTTACTCTCATACTAGGAGATAACATCAATTTCTGCATTCCTGTAAGCAAAAGTGATTTGGGCATTACATAAAATTGTGTGCCTGCTACACTGTGCATGATTTTAGCAGTAACTTTCAAGGTCTTTAAGGTCTTCAAATGGCTTGATTTAGTTAAAACTGGGGACCTGAAATACCAGATATTTCCTAAGGCTTGTTCCCNTGTATTTCTACAAAATCCATAGAAGAATCAAGATGCAGCTTTGAAATCAAGCTGTACTTTTGCCTGCCCTTCTTTTAGGTGTTGGGATGGGTTTTTTTCCTTGATAATCATAAAATCTGAAATTGCTTAACAGTACAGCTAAATATAAAAATGTACAAGTGTAACTTAAATTCGTTATCAAAGCACTTCTTTAAAATATCATTCCTAATCTTCTAACTGTTTTAATTAAATTCAACAAATTTTCATGGCCCTAACATTTCTGGGATTATACATTTTGACCCCAATTACATGACAACTATTTCATTACACAATCACCACAATAGTAGCTGAAATTACAGACCTGTAGGAATGTTGAGTAATTTAAAATAATCACAGACTTCATTAAACATTTTAGAGGATTAGAAAAAAGGTAGCAGGCAGAAGGTAAATTCAAGGCCAAGTACTATTTTTAAAGGAAAAAAAAGCATTTCAGTTAAAAAAAAAAAATCTTAAGTATTTAGAAGTTTTGCTGGACTTTTTTAATTATTGTTTTTTTTACTATTTGTTCTTCAAAAGAAATTAATATTTTTCAGCTTATTAGAGTAGGTAATTTTGCCAAGGTTTTGCCAAGATTCTAAGTCAATGTATGAGCCAGCTAACCCTGATCATTATCACTGTACCATCCGGAAAATAAAGCAGATACCTTGGCTTTTTCTGTATTAATGTATATGCACACAAACAAACATCTACATTACACAGGAATGTGGGTTGGTGTTCAGTCTTCATCCAGTGATTGGTATTGAAAAGTACAAACTGGTAAGAAATTTCAGTTTCTGTAGGGAAAACTGAAACATGCAAGTTTAGGTAAAGGTATTATTTATGCTGACATTGTCCAGCAGGCTTTATTTAATATGGCATACCTAATAAAATCAAGCAACCAGATGAACATTAAGTTCCCTAAGAGAAAAAAAGTCACCCTAAAGCTCGTAAATTATAATTAAGCACTTGAACTTTTACTTGGAAATGCATTTCTAAGGCTAAACTTAGAAAACCCCACTTTGTGTCAATATGAGTTAACATCAGTAACAAAAATATCCAGTATACAACAAAGTTATGCATTGTAATCATTTTTTTTCTGTGAAAAATTTATACAATCATCCCAGTATGAGTGTAATTCCTATCTTTGCATGAAGCCCACATAAATAACAAGATAAGTAGGCAGGGGAGAGATGAATGTTTTTACAAATTCAAGCACTGTAGAGGGATAATCTGAAATTAACTCACTTCAGATGATTATATAAAGAAATGAACTCTAAAATGTGTTAGGAATTTCAATATTTCCCAAAATCTGCATTCTAATGTATAATTTCATTTAAGTTTGCACAAATGTCATTCACCAATTTATAAAACAGCATGTATTTTAACCTAACTACTGAGCAAACATTGATTTCAATAATCCTGTAGTTTTTCTGTTTTCACAGCCTCTCACCAACTACAGTTTTCCCACCACTTTTTCTTTGTATATATTTGTAATAGGAAAAAAAAACCCAAACCTTTGCTTTGCCTATAAATATGAAAGTATATGCAAAACACATTCTCCTGCATTTTCACATCTTCATAGAAAAATTAATAAACAACCAAGAGGAAACTCTTCATCCACTGTTGTTTCATCACATTCATTTGCATTTTCTGCTTATTGGAGTACTGTGTTTAGAGTACTAACAGGTTTTGTCTTAGTCCTTATGCCTTCTTTGAACAGGCTTTTGAACCACCCCGAGGCTTTCTTCTTTTCACTGTGCAAATGAACAAAACATTTCTTTCACTAATATTTGTAATTAAATCCATATTCAGACTGTTTGAGTGTAAATGGGAGGTTTGCTGGACTGCATATTTAGCCTAGCTGTCTGCAGAACAATTGACGGACCTGTGCATGTTATGGATCAATGGCAACATTGTCAGTTTCTTGACCATTTATATTTGCAACTCATGTAATGTAAGGAGGAACAAATGTTCCAATGGCCAGCTAAGTCTTATCAGTCTGCAGAGATCAGGAAATCTAGCCTGTGCTTCCAGGGAGCCATTGGCATTAAGAATGATAAAGACCATGACACAATGTTTTCAAACTGATCTATACGAAGCTTCTTAATGGCTCAGAAATTCAGTGTAGAATTGGTTAACTCCATGGTTTAATTCTTCCAAAATGCTTTTCTCAGTAATCTAAGTTAAAATGACATATAGCAGAACATAGATGACACTTAATAGCAATACAATACATGATCTTAGTGGAGTCTAGCTAAATCTTGACAATGCAAATACAGTAACTGGCAGGACTTTCAGGCTTAAATATATATTTTTAAGTGCCTAAACTGTGTATTCAGCACTGTTGGTTTGATTGATGTCCTTACAAAAACTTTTGGTAGGCTTACAGATACTAATTCCTTCTTTCTTTCTGACACAGAGAAGCTGCCTTGTCAAATCCACATTCAGAAGCAGCTAAACATGGCATTATTTGTTTACAGTTACTTAAAAAAAAATTAGTCCAAGCCCTGGTTCGATTTTGTAGTACTGTAAATAGTAAAAACTTTCAGGAATTAAAAAGCATAGCTACTGAACAAAATACTGCCTTCTTGACCACACAGCTTTCATAGTTATATCTCCAGTAATTAGCTCCAGATCTGTAATTTGGTAAGCAACATCTGCTCAGAATTTTTGCAGTAATCATGAAATAAATAAAACTTGTGATCTGTTTCTATTTCTTTGTGGGTTTTGTTTGTTTGTGTGGGGTGTTGTGTTTTGTTGTCACTGTTGTTTGTTTTTTTTGTTAAGTAACAGAGTTTTACCTTCTTTCTGCACTCTCCCTGGACTAGTGAAGTTCCTCCTGAAACAGCTCCTGAACATGAGTCCTTTTACAGCTGAATAAAACCTGGTAAATCACAAGGGACTAAGGTCTCAATCACAGTATATGTAAAAAGAAGACAGCCAGTCCTATGCTGTATTAAGCAGCATTGTTGAACAGAATATAGCATACTGTCTCTTTGACAGGCTGAAAGAAACCACACGCCAGCTCCGATTTTAGACTTGCACCGTGTTCTATCTTCAGCACATCAGGAAATCAAACAGTCAAATAAATAGGGAAAAGGCAAACTGGGAAAAAAGGAAAGATTGTTGTCCTACATAATATTCCCAGCTGCAGCTCTTCTCCATTTATGTGTTCCCTGGAGTATTATATGGCATTTTTTCACTTTTAACATGGTAACATAACGAGAAACTACAAATAAGATTTTGTTTAACACCATTTAACCCAAACTGTCTGGGGAAAATGTCACTCAATCTCTTGTTGCTTAAGTACTTTTGGATCATCAGAACAGGCAGGTTAGTTTTTCAACTACTTTCTGTTTATTCTGGAACTATCTGCTTTAATTCATTCTTTAACAAAAAGGGAACTTATCTTCAAGTTTCAATCAGATAAGGATTCTGTGAAAGGAATAATGGCCTGACATTTATTTCTTAAAGATATTCGAACACAATTTTCAAAGAAATTAAATCTCAGGTGGCAGCATGTTTTGTCCTCACATTTACTAAGGACTGCAGGACAGGAAGGATTTAAAATTACGCCACCTAGGTGAAGCTGTGACTACAACCCTGAACATTCAGGAAAAAAAAGACAAACAGCAGAAGAAAAATTAAAATGTTTAGAAGCATACAGGACATGGCAAAACAAGAAAACCAAACAGAGTATTGCCTGACCCATATAGTCTTCTATGGGACAAGCATAATCAGCAAGCATGATGGAGAGAATGTATGGACTGTTCTTAAGAATGCATACTACTTTTCTAAAGAAATTTTGCTAAGTTTTACAAGTCTTGCATGAATCTATCTTGTATAAATGACTTCACGAGTGAAGCTGATAACTGATACATCACTGTACTGTCACAGTACCATATGGCCAAAATGGCACTTGGAGGTCTTAATTAACCTCCTAAAATGGAGACATTAAAAAAATTCTGTCAACTTTTTAGTAGTTTAAGTTGTTCATGCTTACTCCAGGGATGACCACATTTTATCTAAGTAGCATAAAAATTAGCTCAGGTTGTTTACAGAAATAGTTTATTTCCAGCCCCCTTATAAAATGATAGTATTTGTTTATATGTATTTATTTTAAAGTTGAACCACACTCTAAATCCCAGTTTCAAAAAGACCTAGACTTCAGCAAAGGATTTGGGAAGCTGAACACAGATTTTGACTAAAATACTATCCAAAATCCTTATTCTCTCTCTCTCTTCTTGCTAGAACAATACATGACCTTTTGATGCACAGACTGTCTTCATTACAGGCACGGTGCAGAAGGAAAATTTTTAAAGAGATAACCATGCCTCTGTAAATGACACTGTACTCACATCTTTTCATAGTATATCATTTCCTCTGATCACATCCATGCCTCCTTTCCTATGTCTGCATTATGCATGATGACAAAAAAGGATTGCATCTTTTGAAGCCACATTGCATTGGTTGAATTACAGAGAATTGTTTAAAAAAATGAAGTTATGCAGGCAGCAACTAAACTGCATTACACTTAGGAAAATAGGATATGTCATGCAGGATCAGAGAAAAGAATCCAACATGCTTAATATCCTCCTTCTATACAGGACAGTCCTAATTCTTTAGTGCAATGTAAAAGCATCCAGAATTTCACAAAACTCAGCCCTAGTTACAGAGCTGGTAGAATCATAGAATCATTCAAGTCAAAAGGAAGCTCTGGAGTCATCTTGTCTGACCTGCTTTAACAGCGAACTGAACAATGCCTTCCTGACTCCCAGCACCATTTAGTTAATAAAGGAAAAGGGAACTTTTCTGGCGGCCTCCTGTAAAGTATACAGACGAGCTATCGATATTTCTGGACACCAAATGGCCCAGTATCAGGCAGTACTATCTTAATAGGGGCTTAGGCCAACCTTGTTTTTTATCTGTGAATGATGGACAGTTTATCTCCATCAGCATATGCCAGCTCCTGGCACAATATAATGTACTTAAAGGCTTCTACAGATCAGTTCATTGGTTGGGTATGACTGTGTGAATTTTATTATTTCATCTTGGAAAACATTTCAGCTCTATGCAATTCCCTAAAGTTGTGGACCTGCTACGTTTCCCCCAAATTATTGTTACTTATCTGGAAGACAGAAAGGAGCTAAAGAGAGGTCCTATCTCATTGAAGGTCATCAAAACTTAATTTAACAAGTACATGACTACAGAAGAATAAAGACAGCAGACCTGATTCCCTTGTACCTAATGCCAGTATAAACTGATTTCCTTAATGTAGAAAAAGATATTTGGGATAATTTCCTAATTTATCTTTTTAGGAGCACATACATAAATCAGACTTTCAGTTGCATCCATTTACAAATCCAATTCTATCTTTGGTTTCAGTGTAATCAGTATAAAATTAAAAAGAAGAATGTAGCACCTTGACTTCTCTCCCCTTCTCCAACACAAACCATAAAGCATTTCTAAGCACACCAGTAACTTGATTTCTTTTATTTACTTCGGGGTTTATATTACCAACTATTCACTGACTTAGTCCAATGAAAGGGAACTAAAGATATTCTCCTAAGTAAAGATTTCTGTTCCCTGAAAAAGCTTAACAAGAAATGGATACTTCAGCAAGGGATCAAGGACAAGAGGCGTTTCACATTGCATGGAAAAAGAAATCTTTTATAAACAGTTTACGTTCTGCCTAGCACATCTCCAATGACTGTTTGATTGTGTACCTGCTATTACAGAGGGCAGTCAGTAGTTTTAACTAAACCTCTGTAGAATGTTCTCACAGATTTGCACAATGACTAACAAGATCACAGGCAACAGGAACACTGCCTCTTTCCCCTACATTTCACGCTCTTCAAGACTCTGATCTTGCCCAGGCATCTCCTTGGGAAGGCGGCTTTTTGGACAGTCCTGGAGCAACTACTCAAGTTTTAGATCCTGAGCAGAATGCTACTGTGGACCCTAGCATTTGTTACCATACCTTGCTTTCTTTGCAATAGCTGACCCTGGATGCCAGGCGGAACTGGAGCTCTTCCCCATACTCTGGTTGGGGAAGAGTCACAAACACTGCACATGGTAAATAACCCTTCTGCCAAAGACATCTTGGAAGTGCTGAAGTCCCTGTGTGTTTCTCAGTTTTTCTACTGCCTTCAGTGCATCAGAGGGCACTGTGATAGCTCTTTCCCTCTCCCTAAAGGAAATAATAGATGCAGAAGTTGCAAATATAATTAGAAGAAGTAGCAAAAAATCCCAGTGAATCAAAAAGCCCATAGCGAGCTTAAAATACCTTAGACTGTCCTTCAGAAATAAAAGGTGAAGCAATTAAAGAAGGGGTTTTAACTACCAGAACACCTGAAGATAAGAACACTTTGAATACACGCTTACCTTTTGAAACTAAAGACTATCTTGAAGAAAAATTATCTCATGGGTTACTTCCATCTTACTTGCAGGCTAAGAAACTACAATTTTGTTTACCTTAACATTGTGATATGAAAGAACTAGATTTACTTTTGACTCAGCTTTATGATTCTGAGTGGTGCTTTTGCTGAATCGTATCTACTTGGCCCCACAAAATGTGAAAAGAGAAGGGTATGTGGGTATCTTCCATACAAAACTACACAGTATTAATACACAACTGCTTTTTCAAGTCTTTCATTACAGCCTGCCTGCAGGAAGGGCAAGTAAAACTGATCTTGGACACAGAAGCTTGCTGAGTTACAGGTAACTAAGATTAAAATGGAGGTCCTTCGAATCTGCTATGGCAGGTTCTCAAGAAATTATGCTTTTGTAATTAGTAAGTGTTTAAGAACAATGTCTTCACTGTGAATTACATCATGGTACCTTTGAAAGGAAGAAACTATGTGGTCATTAGGATTCCCTCCATTCTCTCACATATTGGCCCATGTTTTCTGAAAGCACTGGCATGCAATGAACATCCATCTCTATGTCTCTCCTCAAAAGATGGTTTCATGGCCATATGCAGAAATATTTCAAGCCTTATACCTTCGTCTTCACTTTGGACTCATTTTTTCCTCCACCTGCTCAAAGCAGATCATCCTCAAGAACTGAGGAGAACAGCATGAATAAATCTATATTCACATACCCTGTAACACCTCTGGAGGCTGTAACTCGCTTACTTACTTTTAACTGCTACCCTCACCAGTGTCTGAATTGCATGTCCCTGGGGTTCTCCAAGTCCAATAAAACATAACTGACCAATGCCTTGCCACCCCAACTTAAAAAAAATTTTTTTTGAAAGTTATGTACTAAAACTGTTATGGAGGGAAGATGAATCGCAGACAGCTTGCATTCTGGAAACTCTAGTGTTTAAAACTGACTGCCTTCAGAGTTACTCCTTGTGAGCTGCCTCTTGGAACAGCATGTGGACATTTTGAACACAGCCATATCACTTCAGCATTTACAATGCTGCAAAAGCATATTATTTCTTATAATATGAGAATCATATTGAAAGATCAGCAACAATTTCTGAGTTTAGGTCCTATTTTGTATCAAATAAAAATATTATTTCATTTCTATCAAGGCTCCAGAATTAGGTATATACCAAAGTATGTTGATGAACTAGGTATTTCCATCTGTCATGTTCATTAAAAAGATTAAAGCTTTGAGGCTTTACCCTCTATTGAGGGAAGTAAGCTACTGCATGCCTATGTTGTCCTCGCTTCACTGATAGCCCAAGCCAACATTACAACCAATGCCATTTCAGGCCTAGCAAACCAGGGATCCAGAACAATACACACCACATAATTAATACATTGGATGGTTTCAAAGTTGCTATTATTCTGACACCTGAATTTTCTAACACCAAAGGACTGCCCAGCTTCCATGTCAGTCTCAGTGACCAATACTGTGATGTGTTCTTTTTATTAGTCACTCTCATTGCACAGGCTGCCACAGCTGAGTGCCATTTTCTGAAATCCTGCATGCTGGCACTTCAGAAAGCAGCAACCACCTCTTGAGCAGATAGAATTGTTTCATGTCCAACTTGGAGCCTGTGATCTCCACCAACAATGAAACAGGGTTTTCAGACAGTGGATGGCAGGAAACTAGCTAAGCCCAGATAACTATATACAAACTGTAAAATTAAAAAAATAATCTTCAGATAAGCAGTTTCAAGACTGACATCTCCAGGTTAGTGGGTGGTCTTTAAGTTCATGCTCAACAGCTTTCAGCTACTCCAAAGCAGCTACTACTTTATTTTCATTTAAATACAGTTTTAAATTAAAAGTTTAATAGAATAGTCATCCATAAAAAAAACTTGAATAACATTCAGGTACAGTGATCAGAGAAAGTCTGAAAACTATCATATGAAATGCAATGTCATTAACAGTCTTTACTTGATAGTCCCATGCTGTAATGCCATGGGCAGATCTCCTGTGATTAGATTCACATCACATGACAGAAAATAGAACAAGTCTAGCATGGAAGGAAAACTTCTAAGATTTATAACCTTATTTACTATTTTGTCTTTTTATACATCTCCTCTCAGATTTCTGAAGTGGCAAATAATTTAACCAATGTTTTCAGAAGAGACTACAAAACTGACACAACTATTTTTTAATATTTTCAAAAGTCTCATGTTAGAGAGTATAAGCACATTTTGTTTGTGCCCCATAGCTTTTGTCAACAATAAAAATGCTTGAAAGTCCTTTTAATTCTTGTACTTATTTAACTGAAGTTTTACACATTTCAACTCCATATCCCTATTTCTATGGTTACTGATATCTTCATTCAACATGAAAACATACAAAATTCATATGTTCTTCAGCAGCTCTTTGAAATATCTTGTTTCCAGAGTGTTTGGTCAACTGCCTCTAAATGAGAGCCACTGCCTTTAACTGGGATGGGTTTTCTGGCATGTCCAAACATTCTAATAGTTCAAATTCTACAGGCAAGAAATGTAACCTATAAAGCTACTTAAAAAAAAAAAATCTCTTATCCATGTCACTAGCTTCTAACTAAGCCATGTATTTCCATGTGAAAGATAAGAATGGTACTTATATCTGTACAATTATTCTCATGACTAAATATCAATTCACACACCTAAATCTTTATCTCAAGACTGTGGTTTTCAGCTTTGCGTACTGAAGTAAAAATAGTAAGGAAGGATTTATTTTTTAATCAGTCCTGAGTTGAGAGAACAAAAATATGTTACAGAAAACTAAATAAACATTACAGAAAATTCATATTGAAAGGTTTGTTTTCATTACTTCCTTGTTTTCCTTCTTCTCTACTGAGAGATACAGAAGTACATGACATCTTCTTGAGAAAGAATGTTTTGGAGGAATTAAGAGGGTGAGCTAAAAAGTATCAGAATGGAGAAGGTTGCTATTTTCTTGTAAAAAAATTGAATGCTTTACCTTGTACCCTGGCCTTTGAAATTGCCAAGCTTGTGATGTGCTGTCACAACTTATGCATGATTGACTGGTCACAGAGCTTGTTGATCTATATGGAGAGGTGGGACTTTGTCACTGTGCATAAGCAGAGAGATCAGTCAGATATAGTGATAGATCTGTTCTTTGCCTAGGTTCCTTTGCTGCTATATTACAGTAGCTCAGTGGCTGCCGAATCAAATTCTGAGCCTAGCTTTCTGGTTGCAAAAAAACAGGAAAAAGAGATAAGGATGTCCTGACACAAACACTTCTGGAAGAAAAAACCTCTTAGAACCTCTGTAGTGCTGTGCTTTATCTTCTACGGCAGCCACAGTGATCGTGGAGTTACTTCATAATCTCCTCCTGTCCCTGCAGTACACTCACTACACAGTCCAGCACAGCACAATGTGGAATCAGGCATCTACCTCTCCTGAGGCTGTCAGTAATGAAGGTATTTTGTACAGCTAAATGTGTCACTTCCAAAACATGCAAACCAGTAGTGTAACACTGAAAAGGAGAACCTGGAGACGGAGAGCCTTCATACTGTGTTTAAAGTAGTGAACAACGGTCTACTTCATTTTTTAAGGCTTGTCTTAAAACTGCAGAGCCATCGCTGCAAGAAGGCAAGCCCTGAGTGGGCTAATTCTCAGACAGAAACACCCCTGTCTAGAAGCACTGTTAGTGGGGTGTTCAACTTGCAATGACATTTCTGGATGACACTGACTTTTTAAGTGCCACATACTGACATAACTCAGCAGACTGAGATAGCTTATGCCTGTCCCAGTAGAGAGTTCAGGTAGCAGTGAGAATGAAAGAAAATCAGTCTCTGCTCAAATCTGACTCCCTAGGCAGGACCTCATGTGATGTGCAAGAAGAGCCATTGCTGCCTCTCCAAATCTACCCTCCCCCTGAGGAGATGCTGTGTAGTCTGTACTAAGGATGAGGGTTACAGCTTATAGGAAACCACACGTAGCATCCACTCAAAGTCAAAAATAACGCACAGGAGTGTAAGAAGGGATGAACAGTATAAAGAGGGATATGCTGGGTGCCCACATATTTAATGCTCTATGCCTGCCTCTGTATGCTCCTATCTGTTCTCTCTTTTGCAGCTGGTCCTGTGACTCTCTTGACTGCAATCTCTCAAATATATCATGCTTTATCAGAACTCTTGACCACAGGCCAGTTAGACCTAAAAGCTGAAAAGTAAACTTAAATACCGTAACAAACAATTACATCAAAATCACAATTATCTTGCAGATAGAGATATTTCAATAGAACTATTGTAGCAACAAAGTGAGGTGTCAGGCCTATGAGACTTAGAGAAGCCTTCCCCAGCTCACCTCTGTGCTTCCTCCAGAAGACACATCTGACACCACTGGCCTAATGTAGGTCAATGTCTGACCCTCTCCAGGGTTTTTAGACAATGCTATCCATGCCCTTCTCTGCAATGTGGCTGCTGGTCGCCTATTTGTGGTGATGCTTTATATTCTCAGTAATTACTTTTTAAACTAAAAATATAAAAGTATCCTTAGAAAGACAGTATCCACTCCATCAAGTGTATTTAATCATACTGCTTAAAGGCTGCTTTTTTGCTGAAGGACACTATACTCCATTCAGAATATCATGCTCCTCACCACTTATCGAAGGAATAGCAGTAGAATATATTTTACCTTTTTCCCCCATTGTGTAAGAGCAGCTGTATTAATTCTCATTTCTATGGATTAATGTGACTTGTATGTAGCAGTTTGTAATGATGGGACAAAGAACCACTGTTCCTCAGCGACATTTCCAGACTTGACTCTGACTTAGGGCTTGATCTTGGGCAAGGTATTTACCACATCACCCACGTGGACAACTGTGCTAGGGCTCTGGGAGCAAATTCAGCACAGCTGGGATGCTTCCCACTGCCTGAATATCCCTGCTAGTCTTCAAAGGAGACACCTTGCTGCTAACATAGTGCACAGACTTGGTCATCAGTTTGCTAGATGGTTTGTGTGTTACTGGCAGACTATGAAATGGGCCAGGCATTCACCACTACGATATAGCTGAAAAGCAATGTACCAGAGTGAAATGCCACAGAGTGAATGAAATACTAGCTGCTTGTTCAGCACTGCCTTCACACCTGAAGCACAATAATGTTACGAACATTGTAGTGTTCACAAGACTTTTTATTTGGGGTTCCAGCGGAAGTAAAGAGAACACTGTTTTGTAATAAAATGAGAACAAACCCCCAAACAAACAATAAACAGAGTTCTTCAGTACTCCAACAAATTCTGAAACACAAAATACTGCACATTTTCAGTTTCCCTGAAAGCAGCAGCAACAGACAGCAAATTTGTGAACAGTTATTGTTATGTTTTTGTGCTGTTCCTTACAGAAGTGTTTGTTTGCCACTGCTGTCTGTTTAATCATGCCTGTTATGCTGGGTTTTAAAGCTTAGTAAATACTTTACAAATCCACTCTGGTTTTAGAGAGGCTTGTCCTTTGTGAAAGCTGAAATGACTGGATTCATCAAGGGCAAACCCTGTACACAGTGCAGGCCTAATCTTTCTGTGTACTGCAGTATGATGAGGAACCAAGGTAGCAGGAATTGAGTACATCAAGGAGACCAAGTTACCCGGTTCGTGCTGTTGCAGTACTTTCTTACTTTTCTTTCATATAGAACTGAAGACTGTGCCTGCCATGTAAATTAGCTGTCACAGAAACTTATTCTTCCTGATTATTACAACTGACATGCAGCACCACATTTAACCAGAGCTTACTGAGTCAAGACAGCAGAACAGGATCAGCAAAAGGATTTGTGTATAAATACATATATTCACCCTAAGAGAAGACGATGCAGTTTTCCACAAATACCGTGCACGTACAATCACACAACTTAAGAAAAGAACACTGTGGCCAAGTCTATAGTATTTTTGATCAATGCAGAACTTCCATTATTTTGGTGTTGATATAACACAATGAATTACTAATTAACTGTTCAAACAGAGAGAAAGCTAAGGGAACATGGCCAAAACATGATCTGCGGCTATATAAACATGTGTACCTCTCTGTGTATACATACACATTTAAATACATATTGTATATATTATTTGTAACTGTAGATATATAGATAGATACACATACACATAAAAAAGTTACTGATAATTTCAAGTAGGCCTTTCTAGTATGGTGACAGATTTCTTTGAACCTATAATTTACCAGTGATTAGATGTTAGCAATAGAGAATATTCCCAATTCACTTGCTATCATTTGCACAAATTAACACCAGTAGATGCATTATTATCTACTGCACTGTATGAGTTTTTTTAAGACTTGACTATAGATTGGGAGAGCTGCTTAAGGAAAAACAGCCTTGACAGAATGCACAGCCTAGAATATGGTTTCAGCACACTGGGTGCTTGGCCTAATTTCCAAATGAATCAGTATCTTCCACTGAAAATGTTTGTTTAGATTAAATACAAGAGTATCTGAAAGCAGGAACATCTGGGGCTGACCTTACAGTTGTTACACTTTGAAGATTAGTAAACCAATATGCATTCAAGAAGTATGCTATGTTCAAACATCTGTATTTTATATTCTATATGCTATACATGGTGAGAAAGAAAACTCCTAAAATCCCAAAGCAGGTACTGAAAGTAACTAGTGCAACCACTATACAGGCAGTTCAGTTTGATTAGTTGTCATAAGCTTCGTAAAATAATTAGAAAATGTGCCAGTGTGCTGCTTGTCAGTTTACAGCTTTAAAGAGGTGTTACCTCATACTGATAGACAGAACTGCTCTTTCCCAGTACAGCAAATGCAAGAGTACACTATAGCAAACCCATAAATATTAATATGTATCATCAGGTTTACCACTTAGGAGTGTCACCTTGTGATTAATGGGCTGAGAGCCTGTGAGCTGTAAAGCAAAGCTGAGCTGAACAAGATGTGCTTGCAGACTGAAATATAATTCCTATTGTACATTTAAGCACATTGGCAATTTAAAAAAATAAAATAAAAAAACTTAGTAACTATTAATCATCATATACAGAATGATTAACTGTATTGTACTAGCATACAGAGGAAGACTCCTGTTCCATTTCAGACAGTTCAATACAAAAAAATCTTTCATGCACAGGCTAAATTCTTACTTGCTCTGTGCAGATAATACAGCTGCAATGATATTTTTGGCAAAAGCCAGTATTTGCCAAATTTTCCAACAAGCAAGCTCCTCTTTCTTACTGACTGCTTCTTCAACTGCACTAGGAGGTTTGATCAGTGCATATGTGCTTATAAAACCTCACATGTTTACATGAACGGGCAGACTCAAACATAGTGACACAGCCAAATTTCAGGAGATTTCCAGAACTTTCTTTAGTCCTGAATGTATGCCATCGGGTGAAGAACTACTTTATATAATATGCTTTATGTAAGACACCCTTTATGAGTCAGATTTCTCACAATACAGCCACTGTGCGTAGCAAGAACCTGCAGAGGGTTCAGCTTCACGTCTGGTCTATTTCATGTTAAAGTTTATCTATTTAAATGGTGGGATCTTGTAGCTTTCATGGACTATTATGAGAGGGCTTCTGATTACTGACTTCCCCACCACAAAGTTCCAAATGCCATACAAAATAAACTATTTGCTGCAACACTGTAATGTCTTTTTAACAGGGATTTGTTAATGGAAAACTTAATTTTGTGTCCCTTAAAAAAAAAAAAAGCATATTACTTGACATCTAATACTCTTGTTTACTACCAAGTGTCCTATAAAACAAGAGTCACAAGGTATTCGTGCAATCCCTTCCATCCTATTTTCTGAAAAGAAAGGTTAAAAAACTCTCTGTGAAGGACAATGTGGAAAAATTAAATAATGATATCAAAGGACCCAACAGGAAAAACTTGCTCTTTTTACTCATGCCATGCCATCCCCACTGGCCATTATAAAAAAAAGGAACCAAATAAACCAACCACAAAAAATAACACATTTCAATATTAGCTGAAATGTAACAGCCATATCACATTCACAAAAGCTGATGTGCTCCATGAAACAATCCAATTATTTACAACAAGAATGTGAGTCATGTATCAACTAAAACTTTTCTGATACATCCCCATATCAATTAAAACCTGGAAATTTCCCCCTATATGACTGAAATTTCCCCTTATATATGACTCTAAGAAACATGGAGAAGAAATGTGCCCAAACCCCTTCTTTTCCGAAGGAGTGTTTCAGCCTCTGGCTAATGCACTGCCTTGATCCTAGCAGAAGAAAAGAATGGACAGCACACTTGTTTTAAAACAGGGTTGAAAATAATTACTGCTATATGCTTCTGAGATACTTCTGTAATACTGTTCTGCCATGTGGAAGTCTGACTTAGAAGCAAACATTGGTTTCTCTAGTTCAGCCTGCATGATACTAACAATGCATCTGTGTTTGTGTATGAACAAGAAGAAAAGCTAGGATGTGGATGTACACACCCAGACACTGAAATTCAATAGCTCATCCACCTCTATATAAAAGTGACAGATCTGTGTAGCTACACATGCCTACATATTCTGTCAGGCATGCATCTGAAACCTAGAGTCCTAGTATTTCACTATTAGCCATCTGGAAACAAGAGGATACTCATATTTAGGAATGAGTGTCCACAGCGATCTGTTAAATGAGGAATAGCCGGTGTTTGGTTTACCTTCAACACAACCAGAAAGGAAGTTTAAGATGTTCCCTTCAATACTGTAAAAACTTCTCCCACCTTTGCACATATGTAAATCTGTTTCCTTCCCTTTTTTGTTTCTCAGGGCCACCTCAGCTAGGTGTCGATGATCATTGGGGTGAAATCACCCATCTTGCTTTTTTACCAAGTTATTCACAGCTCCGGTGTAGCCAGGCTCTTTATTAGTGCTAGAAGTACTATCCTGATACAAAAGCATGGTGCAGACATTTGGTAAAGAACTCACTTTAGATGCAGCCGGATAAGTTGCAGAACTTCAGGTACATACCTATAAATACAAGCACAGACCTCACCGACAACTCCTAGGTTACTGTGTCAAAATAGACTTCTTCTATACCATCTAGATCTCCCCAGTTTTCTTTAGTTCAATGAATTAATAATTATTAATTTCTCACAAAAATATTTTCTTCTATCAATTAAATACAATCAGTCTAGCAAAGGCAAAAATTGCATTTGTATTCAAGAGATTATTATAGGGCTTTTTTAAGCCTCTCATACAACATTACTATCATGAGTAATTTTGAGCAGCAAGTTTTCAGATTTCTTAATCTCTCTTCTCTCCCTCGAGCACTCATTTTGTTGTTGTTCCGTTTTTTTCTCTTTCTTTCAGCAACTTTCGTCTTTTGAACTAATTTTAACATCAACAGTTTCTTATTAATTCTCCTCCCACTATTTTGAGTTCTATCCTGCCTGGAGCAGTCTTGCTGTCAAAATACTGACAAACTGTCAAAATACTTCTTTTAGACTTCTACCCTCCCTACTGGAGCATCATCCTGGATCCTTTCCATTCAAAGTCTACTGTATGGGAACACTAAACTACATCAATCTGGACCACAGAATTAAGCACCAAGAGCTGTATTTTTTAGTCATTTAGTAATTCAGTACAAAACATGCATTATAATGACAAAATCAGTATAGTCGTACTGACTAATAATGTCAGAGGTAATTATACAGCATAATTTTAATTATTCCGTATTTTCCCTGTAGCAAGAGTAGGGAAGCGATGATAATATTGAAACAACTCAGATAATTTATCTAATTGCAAATTGGCAAGTCTACAAGCACGGCCAGTATTAAAATATTGTCACACATATAGCATTACAACAGTGCATTCAGTATTACAAATATTTAATACTGCAATACTCACTTTGGAAGACAGCCATGTTCTGCATTTTAAAGTAACTTTTTAATGTAGCTATAATAACTTTTCAGCCTAGCATTACATATGTAGACCCCACAGATTCATGGCAGAATATAATCTTTATTGTGATTCTTCTAATATTCATTGCACTTGGTCTGTGCATATGATAGAGATTGCATTCTACATTACATTTTTGAGGTCACTGACAATACTTTTGAAGGGTAAAATACAACGCTTAACAGGGGATAGAGAAAACCAAACTGTCCTTTAGTACTGAACAACACAAGATCAGTTATAGAATTAGATTCTACAGGGTAAAAAAAAAATCTCAGTAACCTGAAGAATAACAGTTGTCTGAAAACAGGAATGCTTGAGAAATAATGAGCATACTCCCAGAGTAAAATCTCCCTTACAAAAGGCCAAAATGAAAATTTAGTGGGGAGTGTCTAAATGGAAACCATATCTAAACACATGCAGAGGTCAGCAACGTCACTCAAGTTTAGGATTTTGGTTTTGATTTCTTTTGCCCCTTTAGCTCCTTAGCAAAATTCATCTGATGATCAATGCCTCAGCAGCTCGACATGACTCAAGAGCAGTCTTCAGCTGAAGAAAAAGACACATGGCTATTGATCGACACCTGATTTTTCCCTCATGCCATGGGCTTGGACTCTAAAAGGAGCCAGTCAGGCCCTGTATCTCACCTGAGAGGACCAGTACAGCGGGGGTGCTAAATGACACACCACACCCCATACAGTTTCAGGCACAAAGCTGGCAGAACCTGGTGCCATGTAGGTTAAAAGTCTTTGGTACATAAATAAGCTACCCAAGGAAAACCCTTCTGCACAAAATTTAATGCCTGCCTCTCACGATATGGAAGTTGAGGATCTGGGACAGTAAGTTCAAGAATGGGTGTGTCCAGCCTTGTTCTGTGTGGGAGGTCTGGACACCCAGACAGTCTGCATCTAACCTACTGGCAGAAGGCTTTTTTGTGCCTTCATTTGCCCCTGCACACTCTAAATAAACCGAAAGTATTTGTGGGTTTTCGTTCCAGTTTTTGTTGTTGTTTTCTTTGTTTGTCATAACTGACAGATTTCCTGTTATTTGAAATACAATGCCTGAAGTAAAGTTTAATAACTGTCTCATGAGAGCTGTTCTTTTATTCAAAGGGAAGCCAAACAATGTTTGTTCAATTTTTAATAATAATCTCATTTAGATGATAAAGCTACCAGAAAAAATGCTCTTAGGAATATGCAAGTGTCAGGAATGACTTACAAACTGGCAAAAACAACACACAGCCTCAATGTTCTGAAAAGAGAGCACTAGCAATCAGAACCCTAAGACGTTCAAGATATAGTTCCATATGATGCTTCATGGGGTTTGATTACCATCCCCAGCAGTGGCTTTGTAACCTATGTGGCTGAAAGCTGCACAGCTAAATTCATGGAAATTCCCAGGGAAGCTTGGCAACTGTCATGGGTTTTTTTCTAAAAAATTAGGCATCTGTATGGACTAGGAAGTTTTCTAAATACAAATATGCATAAAGGAGCTCAGTGGGTGCTTAAGTCCTTTCAGAATTCTATGGGTACACATCCATTATACCCACAGAATTCTAACTGTATTGGGAAATTAGAAGCCTACACTCTGATCACTTAAGAGTAAGACTATATAGCAACACAGATGGTTCTGCAACATTCACACTAAATTGTAAAAAGGTATTTGGGCACTAAATAATCTCTCCCAGTGAAATAAACAAGATTTAAAGCATCTTCCTTTCCTATTACTGTCCTCAAGTTCTCCAGAACAGCTATTTTGTATGTGCTTACAGTGAGCATGGCACGAAGTCTGTGTATCAAGATGAGAACAGTTTTATTTTGTTGGCTCGTTTATTTATTTATTTCTGTTAAAAATCAGCAACTCAGCAACCACTGCTGGTGCCAGAAACAGTCTGATACAGCCCCTTTGATCATAACTGAAAAATTAAGTAAGTAACTGTTCAATGAAGCAAAAGGTTACTAGTCCAGAATTAAATTTATGGGGTCTAACACTGAAAGACGGTGATCAATCTCATGAGCAAGCTCACGTACAACAGTAGCAGGTCACGGAAACAACTCCTCAAAACCACCATGTACAAGATTGGGTTATTATAACTTAATTCTTTCTTCTTTTTCTTTGTGTATTATCTGTCTGTGTGCAGCTTTGTGAGAGAGCTATATAGAGATACAATATGGACAAAAACCTAGAAAATATTTTCAAAAATTATTTTGGAAAAAAGATGTATTTAAGTTTCTTTGTGTACTTTCCACACTCACATTCCAAAAATATTTTAGGAAAAAAAAACCCTACTAACATTCACTGAAAACTGACTTTAAATAAATATGAAAGAATGTTACGGAATTTTGAATTTATGTATATTTACACAAGGAAGTCACTTGTTAGAATAACCTTCATTAGCTAAAAAGCATGTCAGATTTTTGAAAGGGAATTAGCCCACCTGGAATTTTAAACACCAAATATTTGGGAAAAAAAACCTTTATGCACACTCTAGAGACTTTAGATTATTTATAGAGGAAATTCAGCAACTAAACGTGAATAATTGAAGAAAATTGGAGTTCCATTTTGTGTGCTTGAGATACAGAAAAAATTTCTTTAAAAAGGGTAGTTTGACTTGATTCTGTAGACTTAATTACAAATATATACCAAACCAACCAAACATACAACAAACCATTTCCCACCCATGTCCTTAACATCAGAAATTAAATAGTTTATCATTACTATCTGTACACACAACACAAACCAGAGAATGAAGACAGATGGGTGTTCCTGCTTCTGTAGCTTTCCACAAAACGATTTCACAGCCCTTACCACTTGCTCCCAGTTTTTCAGCTGTAAGCAAATCTTTATCCAATAAGGACAAATCAGTAAGCCACTCAATTTTTATGTTTGTCTTCCACTTCACTGAGTTTTTAACAATACATGTAATGCAGGAATTTATTTGCATTTTTTCATTCTTTATCCCAACTATGTGAACTACATGATGCTTCTGTAATTACAACATACTGATTATTCTCATTTAAGTCACATGCAAAATTATTTTAAAATTACACAATTACGAAAAAGAAATCCACTGCTTGTTTAACATTCATAGTTACTTGAGTATTAAAAACTGCATTGCCCGCCTTAGCTTTAGAATGTCTAGTTTGGAGTCTGTCAAGGCTCACTTATGTTGCCTCTAAATTAAGAGACAACACAAGTAAGCTTTGACAGACTCTCAACTCCCATCTTAACTATGTTACATATTCTACATACTACATGCATTCATGGAACTTAGAAACCTATGTTTTCGAATATCAACCAACTTTCTAATTTGAGACAAGTAAATTTGAGTTACTTCTAGTATTGCAGCTGAAATTGAAAAGGGAAAATTCCAGCTTCCTCATGGTATGAAAAAACGTCTCTGCTGAAAAGTTAAAATATTGGTTTTACAAAATGAAGTCAGTATTAGGTCAGAATGAGAGGCAACTAAGAGAATAATCTTTCCATATTCCCATACCCTGACTTGAATAAACAACTTGATCTCTTTACACCAGAGTGTCTAAAACTTTATTTCATCCCAACAAAATCACTGCAGTGGGAACTCTTATGTACAAGCATATGATGCAGTGGTAGACATACAAATGATACAGGTATACTTACATGAATTACCAGCCTGAACCTATTCCTCCATAAAATAGTTTCTGAAGTCAAATGAGACATGTAAGAAACATCAAAGGTATCTGCGTAGCTCTCTTGATGGTAACAATTATCACAATGCAGATTTTTCTGTGCCAGAGTCCAAAGCTATTAGCCAAAACCCACAGATTTCAATGAAAATTCTGAGAATTAACAAAGACATTGTGACCAATTAAGAAAAGCAATGGGAGACTATCTGTGCAAATGAACTCTAAAATTTTTAGTTATAAAACTCTTAATAATTACGATGACACACATTTTTGGTTAAAATAAAAAAAAAAAACCAAAAAAACCAAAAAAAAAAACCTCCACCAATGTATTGTGGTGAAAACACAAACATTTTGACAGCTTTTCTACACAGTTCTCTTTCAAAATATTAATGGCCTGCAAAAAGGTCTTATTCTGTACTGCACTGAAGGCAAAAAGAGTAAATGTGCCAAATATGCCGGGAAAGACTCCAGAAGCTTTTGATGTGTAATGAGCCAAATGTTTTAGACATGATTCTGGGAAAAGTCCCAACAGTTTATTTAGGGCAGTACACTAACATCAAGTAAAGGCAATCAGATATCAGATGACTTCATTGTGTGGTTTGTTTCAGAAATATTACGACAACTTTTTAATTTGGCACATTCTTATTGCCATGCTGCCTATTTCAGTAGGAACCTTCTCTCCTTCCTACAACTCTTCCTCTTCTTTTTTGTAATCACTCTTCATTTGTATCAGTGGCTAATATGGTGTGGGGGAAAAGTGGTGACTGCATTTAATTTCTTCCATTGATGTTACAAATGCCCCGAGGGAAAATCTTGTATCTAGTAAAAGAAACTTAAAAATACCCTGACATTGATATAACAGTGTGCAGATCTCAGCAAGTGAACAATCAAATGTCCCAGGAGTACAGGAATTGTTACTCCTACTTTACAAAGGAATAAAGCTAAAATGTGGCAGGTAAAAGAGCATTAGGAAGTTGACTCCTGTGCATCTTCAGAACATACTGCCCATCACATCCAATTTAATGAGAAAATTTGGAGAAGAGTTGGTAATTCAAATACATGTGTGAGAAAGAACACAGGAAAAGGCTCACAGCCTTTTTTTGTTTTTATCAGCTGAACTAAGTTACCAATGCTCAGTTACCCATCATTCATTGACATATGACAGGAATTGGCAAAGTGACCATGAAATGATCCAGCATCTTAAATAATGCATTATAAAAAATATCACAGGGACTGATGTACATTGAAAGGTATTGGGAAATTGACTTTTCTTTGAGGAGAACTAGCAGCGAAGACAGCTTTCTTACCAAGTGCAGTTCAGGCATACAAGTGAATAAAGGACATGTAAGTAGTGTAAAGTATTCATCGAAACTAAACACCCACAGAAAGTTTAGAAATAAAAGCAAGGACAAAGAGGCAGCAGATGGATCAATAAACTGTTATTAAAAACCCCTACAGAAAATTTGTGTTTTCTGGACTGGAGGTTCTTACAAAGGCTACTGAACAGAAAAGTTTTATTATCCAAATACTTCAGGCTACTAGAGACAACACAGTGGTAATATTTCACGTAGAGACAACAGAGCTTGAGACACTTAATACATCTCTGATTTGGTCAGAAAGTCTTTATTTTTGCCATTATATTTCTGATTGTGTTTTGACTATTTAGCTGTATTTCCCCAACAGGAAACCAACAGGACAGGATACCTTTCGAAAAGTAACAAAGAGCAGAGCTAGCTGGGTATGCACTTAATTAAATTCTTGTGATTTATCTAGTAAATGCTGCCAACATACAGAAAGAGATGTTATCTGTTAGACCATGTATCATCATAGCTGGAGAGAGACAACTAGGATACAGTTTCCAATAGGTCCATCACAAAAGCACATCTGGGATAAGAGAAGAAACAGAGGAAACTGCTGCTAACCTAGAGAAAAGATCAAAAGAAATAGACTAAAGGCCTGGCAGGACACATTCCATAAAAGATTTACACACAGAAAAGTAATTACTATGTGGTTAAGAACAGTCCTGTTGTCTGAAATGGTAGGTGAGGTGTGTTGAGGAAAGAGAAATTAGAGAATAGTTATAGATTTACTGCCAGTGCTGTACTGAACGAGTGGGGGCAACACAAAATACAGGGTCAGGTTTGCATACATTACCCCAGTGTTATCACAGCTATGCATAATCTGAACAACAGTCTTAAGCAATGACTTTTCCCCCAAATATTACCTAACTAACAGCAGAGAAGTGATGTCTAAATACAGGCTGTGTTGCACATGACATAAATGCTTAGTAAGAAAGAGGTATCACTGGCAGAGGAGAAATCCTTGGGTTCCAGTTTGTTTCAAACCTCAAGGAAGTACGTCAGAAACAGCTGGAAACACCCAAATAACAGCAGTAAAGACAAGATGATTGCTGAGGGGAAAGGACCTAAAGTAGTGAGACTCACTGAAACAACTTGGTAATGCAAGGAAACGTGTTTGTAGAGATATTCAGGGCTAAGTAAGAGAAAATGTAAGGAGTATGCAAGCAGAATTCTATACTGCATCTCTCACTCCTGCATGCAGACATTGTTCTGAGTATTAAAAAAAAGGGGGCTGAAACAACAACAAGAAGAAGAAGAATACAAATTAATTTCTAGAAGCCAGGCCTTATTTCTTTCAGAAGCAGAATTTTAAACAAAACAACCCCAACATCTTCAGTCATCTGTGTTGAAGTCAGCTGTACAGCTTGAAGGATCGGTGTATCTTCGGATAGTCTCTGTCTTTGTCTTCCAATTAGTAACATGAAATAGATTGAGTGAATTTACTAAGAAGTCAGACATGAGGATCAAGTTTAGTTTACACAAAAGAATAAATTATTCAATTGACTACCTAATATTTCAGGAGAAACCACAATGACCCCCTTGAAATTCTGTGAAACATCTTTATTCTACACATGCGACAAACTGAGGGACAGAAGTAACAGAGACTTTGAGATGAAAGTAAACCTCATTCAGTAATACTTGCTCTACCATCTCCAGTGAAACCAAGGGGGACAGTTTGAACAACAATCTGCTACGCAGGATGGCACATAAATTAAGGTGTGTTAACTTGATTATGTTCAACAGTTATCAGTATGTGGCAGGACAAGAAGCAACTGAGATGCTAACCAGTTGTGCTGCTCTTCTGCTGAACCACTGCCCACAGCAAGGCCTGCTACTAGGGACAGAACTGTTCCACACTGCAGAAGCCACTGCTGATCCATGCCACTTAGCACAACACCTGTACCCAGCCTAAGTCTGTGAACTTGTGATCACTGTGGATACAGACACCGTACACAACTGGGAACTAAGATGCTTTGCCTTGTTACAGAGAGTGGGAAAAGAAACGGTGGTAGCAAAACACTCCAAACCAAACAAGCCACCCTTACCTAGCTTCAGTTTTTGGGACTTTGATAATCCTTTAACATCCTGGTTTAATGTCTGGCATTTGAAGTCGTATATTTAGAAAACACCCTAATCATTACAGTAAAAGTGAATTATGACTTTTTGACACAGATGTCTTAATTACTATTTTTAAAAACATTAATACAACTCATCCATTCATGCAAATTATCAGCTGGAGAAAATCATCTCAACTTCAGCATTTTCAGCAGACTAGTGATGACTAATACAAGTCAAAATTGCAGACAATAGCTTTTACTGCTTTTACCACATGGTATAGCAACTAAGGCCTATACGTGCTGAGACATGAAGACACCATAATACTCATCCTTACAAACTCACTGAGGTTTCAAAGACAGTATGAGGGGCCATAATTATTCTTAGTTTTTCCTCATGCTGCTGTTCAATTTTGGACTACCCATTACTTAGTAAAAAGGGGAAGTAAGGTGAAGATCAAGGGACAATGAAAGAGAGCATGATTCTTTAGCACTGTAATCAAGTCTCTTTAGGAGGAAGATCCTGCTTCAGTTCCAGACTCAATAGCTTTTTATCCAGTTAGCTTCCAATCTCAAAAACAGATCTAAGATTTGGGCATGGAATCAGATGTTCAGTCTTGCTCTTTGGGGCTAATGGATCATGCTTGCCCTATTTCTGACCCACTGAATCTTCAAAAGTATTATAAATGAGGAGCATCAACAAGACGGAAACCTAACACCTCCACTCCCTTCTTACTACAAATTGCCCTTGTTCCCCCCTCTTCTGAGGGGAAACATTAACATACTTACTAAGGTCCCATGGAAGCATTTTTCACTCTGCCCTAATGTATAAATGTCCATTCATCTCGCTCTCCACTTGTGGTCAGTATATAGCTTACTCTGTTAGGTGTATCTTTATGTATTTATGGATGTGATCCTCAAAAGAGCACAGCGCAGAAGAACTCTCTGCACTGTAGGGATCATGCTGAGGGATACAAACGAAGGTAGGAGAAAATAGGAATTTTTAATTTCTGCAGAAGCTAAGTGTGAAAAGTAAACGGGCTCACAGAGCTTAAGGATTCTGCAGACAAGAAGAGGCTTTTAGAGTCATAATTTTGTAGCTGACCACCTATCATAGGTGCCGAACTGAATTTATAATGATTTGGTGGATAATAATCTAAGTCTTTATGGTATTAGAAAAATATTGATGTACCTGCACCAGCCCAAAAATCACCTTCAAAATCAGTAAGGCATTACAGTGAAATCAGTAATTTATTTTAATATATTTAACCTCTGTGGAGACAATATGAGCTGTGTAAAACCACCAAAGAGCTAGGCATGTCCAGGATAACCACTGAGTAATTTTGCAGACACATCCTCAATGATGAAAACATTAAAGAAACTAACTTAAACTCATTAAGTTAGAAAGCCTGAACTGCATGCATGACTTTTGGAGACTCAGGTATTTAGGGAACATGACCATAAAAGCTGTAACTAGTGAAAAGTCATACTTTTAATGGCTAGAGCTATAAAGGAGGAATAATTCATGTAAAAGGAGAAAAGTTGACATCTGGAGATTGAAGAGTACAAAGCAATTGAAAATGGAGAAAAACATAGAAACATCAGATGAAAGCAAGAGACTAGTAAAAAGAAACACAGGTAAAAGTAGAAGAAAACTGGAACAGATGGCTGCTCTATCAGAGGTTGGCAAGAAAACATTTTGGCTCTAAGTTATCCTTTTCCCCTTTCTCCCACAAAGTTAGGGTTGGGAAGGAGTCCTCAGACACACAAGGTAGTGACTGCAGAAACAGTATTATTCTCAGAAAAATCAGACAAGAGAGTAAAAATGGGGAACAAACACCTCCTGCTCAACTTCAGGCTATGCCTTCCAAGTGTACACTCCAGAAACTTTTAACACATCTCCTCCTCTTAACTTCTTCTGGTTAGAGTAGGTATCACAAAATCATAATGAAATGGTAAGTAATAAGCCTTACTATAATGACACTTGCTCATCGTTACCAGAGTGATCCTGTCTTGAATTTGAAATTCTGAAAAAACATTGTGACTATTTCTGACAGACAGCGGACTCACAGAATTACCTCCCCATCTTCTAGTTTGTTTTGTGTTTTATTGAGCAGGTGAATATAATGTTTCTCAGTACAGTTGCCTTCTGTATGAACCCTAATTTTGCTACTTTTACTTGGGAAGTGCTTGACTGATCTACTCACATAAAAAAAGAAGAAATCTGTACCATGCAGCCACATGAAGGTCAGCATTAAAATAATACCTACATTCTTTAGTTAGGGTTCTGATATACACTGTTTTCACATTCCCTGTTTGGTTTTAGTTGGTCCAATCTGTCTGTCAATCACAGTTCATTCTACAAGTGCCCCATGACTCTCCTACCAAGTCCTACTCAGTTTGCATATTTAAGAGAATCTAAGATATTATATAGCAGTGTGATCACCAATAATATTTCTAAACTGCATCTACACTGTCCTGAGATAACACAGCTGGGAAAGGTCCTCTGGGCAAAATTTGTCATGCATACTGTCTTTGCCTTGGGCCATACCTGAAAGCATCACTTCCTCAGCATCCCTAAACCTGTCAAAATGCTTACCACAGACAGCAGCTCCATAGATACATCCCAGAGTGATGCCCAGAAACATATCTGTTTCTACCACAGTCAGTCTTTCCTGGCCTATCTACAGCTGGCTTCTTGCAAAGCTAAACCCAGCTTCCAAACAAGGATCATTCTGATAGAATTCAGCTAGGGACTAAAGCATGTCACGAGGAGAAGGCTGAAAGCTGGGCAAGGGTGAGCATAACACTGACTTCATATGATTCTCTCCCTCCAAGATAATTACTGTAGGCCAAAAATCAAGTCAGCAGTACCCATTTGATGATCTTCACATCACAATTCGTACAAGACATACACCATAAGATATCAAGCCATTTCTACAAAGAATATAGCAACAAATTTTTAGGGAAGTTCTTAACCTAAGAGATGGAAAGACATGAGATACCCTCAAAAAAGTTATTGACTATTCAGAGATAGAGATGATACAGAGAGTATTTAACTTAAAAGATAAGGAGACAAAGTGACTTCACAATGCATTTTGAAGCCGTGTTCCTCTCAAGTTCTCTCAGAGCACATCACAGAATATGAACAATGGGCTGAACAGATATATAAAAAAAATTCTCTGAGTCATTTGTAGCTACAGCACCTGATCTGACTCCATTCCTGACCTTCTACATCCTGGTTGCTCTCCTTTTCCCTCCAGCTTTTCTGCATAAGGAAATAGCTAATCCATAAGACTTCATGGGTCTGACCATTATATAAGCCTCTCCCTGCCTAGTACATGTTAAGTTCATCATAATTTGGCCTGCCGTGATACAAGAAAAAAGATATCTATCCTTTCCTCCTGTCTGTGTATAAATAGAGGGAAGATGGTATTTGGCATGGTTCTATTCCAGACAAGGATCTTCCTAAGATATGATCAACACAGCCTCTAAAAATATTTCCCTAGTACAACTAGTCTGGTGTTGAGCTGGACAATAAACATGCAAGCTGGGAACACGGCAATAACCCTTAATCCATTAGAAGAGTCAGCATGTAATGCTTTTTTGGCAGAGAATTGTCCTGGTGGTTTTTTTCACCTGTCCAGTGTTCTTTTTCATCCAGAATTAGTGTCTGGAAAAGAAACCATTATTTTTGAACTGGAGTGAGATACATCCTTTGATGATAACAGGGTTTTTTTTAGCATTAACTGTTACAGAGACAGGGGTACAATTAATTAGTCAGTCTTCTTGAAGAAGAACATAGTGGAAGATGTTTATTTTGCTGCTGCCCATTTTTTGCTACTGTCCATTTTTCACCTTATGCTCTTGGTGGCTTCAGTCTCATATTTCAAGCGCTGAGTATTACAGCATTTCACATTGTGCCACAAACACATCCCTTATCCAATACTTCAAGCAACTTTCAGAAAAAAGCCCTTAAACAGCAAAAACAAAGCAGATATTTAAGGAAAAGCAGGGTTGTCTTTTTTTTTTTCTTTTTTGAGGATGAGAGGAGTTGTAGTGATTCTTAATCTACAGCCTGAACAAGGAGAAACAAAGTACTTCATCACTGTCAACAAATAAGTTTTATTGGCCATTGCTGAGTGTTAAGTGAATATATTATACCAGAATCCCTCTCCCTTGATTTAATGTTCTGATAATTTGTCTTAATACCCCATATTGCTCTGTGACAAACCCCTTTGGTTCTAGTGAGTTATGCTGACATCCAAAGGGTTATGTGAAGTTCACATGGTGGGGGGCAGAATACAATAGAGGAACCTGCTAATGGATGGACAATGGCAGTAAATGAGACAGCAAACATACACTGTGAAGTAGATCATAGGGGTATGTATGGAGCACCAGCTTTGGGCAGAATTATGATGATCTCAACAGAGATGCTTGGAAAGCTCATGAATTAAGTATCCAGGCTAATGGTGCCCCAGGGACCATCTCTGGCAACTAGAAAGAGTGGAAGAGAGAAAAAAACCTCAGGAATTCTTTAGGAGACCTAAAACTATTTAGACATAGCAGAATAGTTACTTAAAAATGGACACAAGGCATCTTTTTCCTTGAAGAGCATAGAAATATTCTTTGCATTTAGACAGAACTTGGTGAGAAAGCAAGGCCATGGACACATTTATAATAAAACAAAATACAGAAAATCTCTACAGTAACATTGGCAAATTCAGGGAAACTACAGAATTGCATTCTGGCAACAGAGATCAGAGTACAAATTGTAACAAATTTTACTGCATTGCTGTGAAAAACTTTGTAAGATGTACTCCTCTCTATGATCTTTCTATGTACTCTCTATTATCTTACTGCTTCTTCAGTAATGTTTCTCCATAGAAAGACTAAATAATAGGTAAGGCCTATCCATTATCAGGATTTGGATGAAAACACTAGTGAAGTGTAATTCTAAGAAGCAAATTCTGCCCCACCTTCTGTAGAAAAACGTTTATTAAGAGAGGGTTGAAGAACAGAACAAGAGACGTATTTCTAAACATGAAGTAAATGGGTAAATTCTGCCTTACATGCCCACAAACATGATGTGTCATAGTAATGTATTTACATTTTGGTAGTGCAAGGTAGCTGCATGTTGAAAAAAGCACCCCTTCAGTCTCTGCTTTAGATTGTGTAACTAATTTAACACAGTTAAGCTAGTAGAACTAATCCAGACTTTTATCAAATGACACCATACCAAAACCTGCTTTTCTCACTTCTGTTTTTCCAGCCATGACACAACATACATAGTTCTAATATAATTTCCTTTCATAGATTTTGAGTTCCCAGCTAACTCCTAAAAAAAACCAGACTTTAAAAAAAAATATTTTAGAATGGCAAGGTAATATGTTAATCCCAAAGCTTCTTGATTATTCTCCATTTTTGCTTAAGATGTAATACTTTCAACCAGATCCCAAAATGTTTTTGAAATTGTCTAATACGCTTCCTTCTCTGACAGTAGAGAACATTGGCACAGCGTCTTTGAGGGATTCCTAATCACAGATTAAGATGGGATTTTCTGTTGGTTCATGTTCAGTTGTTTTTCTCCTCAACCCACCACAGAGGGGATAAAATCTAATTTGAAAATGAAGG
>VXAC01008004.1:39949-104621 GCA_013399225.1 Rhipidura dahli | reverse complement strand
GGGGGGGGGAGAATCAGTGCAAACACTACCTTCCCCTGCCTGTTGATGTGGACAAGAGAAAGCAGAAACAGCCTTATTATTTGTTTAAATACTTTTCCAAGATGCCCACAGGGAATTTACTACAGAAAACCTTAAGGAATCAAGCTGTTGCACTGCACAGTACAGCTCTGGAAGCTTTTCCCTTTTACTGTTGGATATGACCAGCCAAAGAAACCAGCCATATGTCCAGATCTTTAATTGAAATCTACTGCTGAGGGGACTTGCTCTGTGCTCTCAGCTGGCTCAAGTGGGGCTGCCTAGCAACTACAGAAACTAGTTTCAGTAAGGCAAGGTAGCACAAGCCAGTGACTGCCTTTATGGGCACAAGTTTGTTGAAGCAGCAGTGTATTTACTACTCATCAGACAAGGAACAAGAAGCAAGTCAAAATCCGATGATAAATAAAGTATAAATACGACTTTATTAGTAGTATGCGTTTTTAAACGCCTGGTTTTGAGCTGACTGAAATCAGCTTTCCATATGTTGTTGAAAAGCCTATGTTTTACTTACCAAATACACGTTGGCAGAAATGTTAATATAAGACATGAACCTGCAGGACAACTGGATCAGCCATAAAAGTACCAATAAAACCACAAGTTAAATCAAGTAATGGGAGATTTATCTAATGTCATCTAATTTTAACCAAAAATGTATTACTGCATCTGTCTGCAACTCTGAACATCAAAGCAGTATTTCTGTGTTGATAGCAGAATGCTACATTGCTCCAAAACAAACTTCCCCACACTGAATTTTTCATATTCTGTTTCTGAAATAACCACAAGGCACATTTGTAATGTGGTGAAATCAAGAGCTGGTGGTGATACTCAAGGGGTAAAGGGTTCTGCTGGGTAAGATTCACAGGGGTACGTAAACACACAATGCAACTTCAGTCATGATGAAAAATTTATGCAAAACATCACAATAGCCCTAAATCCAGAGGGCCAAATATGAACTTTGCAAAATTATGTGCCAAATGAAGGCAAAACCATTCCGAACTCTCAAGCAGAGAGAAGTTGCTTAAATAAAGGAATAAGAATGTCATACTCTGAAGTTTTGAGACTCCTGAGAATGAAATTTTGTAGAGTTCAAAGAACTGGATCCAGTACATGCTTCTAACAGTACAAATTAATACAAATTGTATTTTCAGAAGCAAAAATATTCTGATACACTTTTCCTTGTCTTTAATGATTTTGTACTTCTTATTTAAGAACAATAAAGGCACTGCTGCCCGACAATATGCATTTATACCACCTCCTCATTATCACAGCTGGATAATGAAACAATATACATCTCTAAAGTTCAGTCCTCCTTTAGCAGAAAGTCCAAGTCAGGAGAATTTCTTCTAAAGAATTTACAAAAGCAACTACAATACCAATATTTGTGGTGCAAACTTGCATCTTTGTTCTGTTCTCTTTTGCTCACTCTCTTTTTGAATTTGCTATAAAAGCTAAATTAGATCTCAGGGGCACTGCACTACTAAACAAAGACCTCTTCCAGCCCATTGTGATGGAAGCAAATGTACTCAGGGGGCACATGTACTGAGAGGCTAAAGTGTCTTCTTCCCCACATTCTCTCACTTTTACACAGAACTCTCTACCCCACTTCACAATATCACTCACACAGAGTCATATACTTGCCCCTCCTGCTTCTAGTCTATCTCCTTCTCAGAAATGTAGCCACATTAATGTACTGAACTGGAGCAATTTTTTTTTTCTTTGGTAGACTTTGCTAAGATATTTCAACATCTACATGACTCTTTTTATATATGTATTGAAAATATCTCTAATAATTACTCTTTTCAAGACACCAAGACAGCCATTTGAAGAGGATATATCCACAGTCCAATCTGCAGCCCTATTATGATCTAAAAACAAACCAGTTCTGCTCTCCCTGTGCTTTCCTGACTGCTGCTGATGGTAATAAAGTTGTAATAATTCCCAACTTTAGCTTCATTACCACAGGATTTTAAATTGCAGACATGCTTAAAATACACCTCACTATAAAGGACCACAGCTTTCACTGGTGGGAAAAGAAAAACAAAACACAACCCAACCAAAACCTGAACTGCAAAATCTATTTCCTCCTCAGTTACGAAAACAAATGAATAATTTAAAATATCAAAAATACTGCAAAAGCAAAAAGTTAAGACTGTTGCATTGAGCTGACAAGTCTAGTACACACCCTCATATATGTCACCTGCAATTTGGCATTACAGATTTTAATAAATGCAGACTAGGATACCACTTCTACGGAATATTAATAAAAACTCGTTCATGTATATTTAAAAGTAGAAATAAAAAGTAAAGCAACTTTTCATCTGACAGAAAAAATAAAAAATAATGTTTCAGAATGACTGATTTAATCCTGGGCTCCACATAATGCTAAAGAACAACTTCATTTTTCAGGCTCAGTCTTCTATCTCTGAAAAACCAGAAGTTTGTGATATATGATATATGTTTAAATACCTTTGACAGAAAGGTCCTGGTAAACTAAAGATGTCCTAAGATCACTTATGAGATGTATGGAACAGAACAGAGACTCTCATGTTTCTACATTAGATTGCAAATCTTATTGTAACACAGAATTCTCTTTATTCTATGCAAAATTCTAATGCTCCTGTCATTCCTGCTGTTCCCTTTTTGTATGCCTGGTTAACTCTTCAGAATTTTCATAAATTTTGTGAACTTTGTAAGAGCAGAGTCAAATTCAGCATATAACCATAAGAAGTAACTTGAGATATTTTAGGTATTTGTTACATAATACTATGCTTTACTCACATACCTTACTTCCGAAGCAAACCTCTTCTACCAAGCACAATTTACAATTAATGGTAGACACAGAGACTGTATACAGATTACACCTGAAGGTTCAACACCAGGTCAGTAGTGACTGAGCAAAATAAAAATGCCGTGGCACTTGGTGGCCTGCATGAAGTAAGCTGGTGGTGTCAATCCAGTCCTCAATGGACTTTGTTCATTAGAAGGGAAAAACAAACCCCACCACATAGCACTAATTGGCACCCCCGTGGTCATTGTCAGCGGCCAGGCCAAGGTTGTAACAGCCACAGCAAAAGGGTCTTTCGAGGTCACTCTTGAGGCACAATGGGGAAGCGGCATGGGACAGAGCGAGCTCCAGTGCCATGGGCAGCTCAGCTCCAGGACCTCCATCTGAACCAAACAAGATCAGCCTGACAAGGATTTTGCACATCAGTCACCCCACCCGTGAAAATATCTGCATGTCAAAAATCCCTTCAGGAACAGATCCTAAACCTCTGCAGGGTACAGAAGAGGCATCAATCTGGCACCTTTTTCAACAAAAGAACATGTGTGAAGGCACTTGAGAGCAAAACACTTAGGAAAGGTTCAATTTAACTGATTTGACAAAATTTCACTGTACAAAAGGTTTCTGCTTCTTTTCCTTCATGTACAAGATGCTGACCATATCTGCAACAGAAGGAGAACCATCATCTGTCACACAGGTAGAAACCATCACACAGAACAAAGTAAATGAAACAACATAACTCAGCAGGCTTTCTTGTATATCAATAATTGCTAAATGCCACTACAGAAAGCATTAATGAGTGCCTGTAGCTACGGATTAGTCTGGTATGGAGACTCTTCCTGAATCTGCCTTTCTAATGAACACTGCGAAAGGATCACATTCCAAGTTCATCCTTAACACCTCAACAGCTCTTCTCCCATTGAGTCTGTCAGTATGCCTGTTACAGAACCATGTCACAAAATTAATAACTACAAAGACCAGAAGAACATGGATGTACTGAGGGGCAATGGAGATAGGAGTTTAAATGAATGCAGCACAAAAAAATCTAAAAGGTGAACTGAGATAAAACCCAAACCCAATAAACATACATTATAACAACTGGGCAGCTCTAAGAGAAAAATCTGATATACAAACAGGATTGCAACACGGCATTTTATTTTCACTTTTCAATATTCATTTTAAACAACAGAAATACATAGCTATTTATCTCCTACTGTAAATGTTTTGGGTTTTTTTTAATTCACATCATGGGAAAATAATATTACTTAACTTTTAAGGGACTATTTGACAATTCTACACATAAATGTATCAAAATACCACCCATCCCCTCACAAAATAGGAAACATTTCTATACACACATCTAAAATCTGAAGCCTTTTCACTTAACTTCTTGAGCAGCACATAAAATATTTATTATTTAGTGCTCCTTAAAATAGCAACAGTTGGGCTCTAAGCACACACAAAAATAGCCTTATTCCTTAAGTGAAATAAAACTCCTAAACAACTCATATTGTTCCTGACAGTAAATTAAGACATCATGCTCTGTCTTGGTTTCACAAGAATCAGTGTTATCAGAAAAATCCCAATATGTGTTTAATAGCATTCATTTCCTGAAATTATTTTATCCTGCTGCTCATGTGCGCCCAAATATATAATGCACAAATAAATAATGCAGGTTAAAACTAGGTTAAAATCAGATGTATTCCTACATATTTCAGTAATAGCATAGAGACTCTGAGACATATACACTCCTCTAGCTCAACTGATCCTGAGAAAGGATTAAATAGATGCTAACGGATGACAGCTTGGCTCTCTGTCTGTTTTAAGCTTTGGACCTACAGAAAATTCCAGGAGGGATGTGGGAAATCAAGAGATTTCATATCAGTGTACCTCCTACACTTCCGGTGTAGTTTTCTGAAAATTGAGATCTTTTCCTTTTTGGTCATGGAGAGTTCTGCAATTGTTTGGTTCTGTAATAAGTTCTGTGGGGATGCTACAGAAAGAAAAGTTAGTCAAGAAAATATATTTAAAAATCACCTTGGTCTTGGAGAAATGGAGAGCATTGTAAGAGCATTCTCCATTTCTCTTTTTCTTCTGAGCATGGAGAAAAGACCGAAAGATGTTCTTTCTGTCTTACAAAAAATATTATGCTGCAATCAGACAGGATACTATGCCTTTATTGCTATGTATTTCCACCATTTCCAAAAGCTAAAATCTACGTAACAAATTGGAGGTTTTTTTAAAACAAAAACAACCCTCCCAGAAGCATCAATCCCCCATAAAACAAACAAAAAAACAACCAAACAACCCAAACAAACAAACCACAACACTCCACCCCCCCAAAACAAAAACAAACAAACAAAAAAAATCAACCCAACAAACAAATGAAAGATACTGGCATATTCTTTTACCAGACAGGAGAAAGAGCAGGTGCTGGCAAGCAAGAAGCAACAGGGAAGCAGAGAATCAGCTCTCAAGCACCTCATCTATTGCCAAGGCTACAGACTTACAAATGCAATAGAGGTACCTCACGGAGATGTAACCTGGCCGAGGTTTAACATACTGCTTATTTCTTCCTTGCAGCACAACCCAAGCAAAGCAAATCAAAAGAAACAAAAGGTTGAAAAGAACAAAAGAACTTTCTGTAATGGGGTAACAGGGATGTATGAGTATGGTTTAGGGAACCCATTACATGTTTTCTAATAAGTGAATGAATTTCAGTGTGAAGCACTTTTCACAGTGTATGCCTATTCAACAAAAGTGACTGAAAAAAAATAGAAAAAGAAAGAGGAACAGAAAAAATAATTGAAAGATAGGAAAAAAATCCAACTAAACCTAATTTGATTTGATCCAGGGTTTAAAAAGATCAGGTTTGGATGTATTCTGCAAATGATATTTCAATTTCACAAATAACTAACTTGGTTGAAGTGCAGTGAATGCCAAGCTTGCACAGACAGCTTACATAACTGTATATGTGATGTCCCAACTTGCAGCATTCCTGAGTAGCACAGCTCTAGATATATGCAGTAAATGAATGCAAGTGGATGCCTAATGTTAGCATTTAACTGAATACCAAATAGTCTGAAGCTCCATTACAACAAATCTACACGCAACAACAAGTAATAGGAAGTAGCACAGTAAATATATTCATATAGTATATTTGTTCTCTTCCTTATTTTTCTTCTCTTTTTCTGTTACTTGCACTTCTCTCTTTCTTTCTCATTTCCAATAGCAGGCCCACTGCAGTTAACTTCACCTGCAATGAGTGGGAATTGAGAAGTCCAGCACTTTGTACTACAAGACTGTTCACACCAAAATCCCTTCCATTCCCTCACTCTTCTGTTTTATATTATGTTCTTTTCCTTTATTTCCCCTTACTTCTTGCACATAACTCTTCCAAAACATCACCCTTTCTATTCAGTTTGTTGTTTATACAAATCTTTTTTCCTCCCCATTTTCTCTTGCTCCTGATTAAATTCCCTCTTGAAAGCATACATTTCTCTCCTTCAGTTTTATGATGCAGCTGGTACAATCTTTTTCTCCCCAGTCCTGTTGAAGCCTGAAAATAGCTTGCTGCAAAAGGTCTTATTTAGCTTTCTGTTTTCATGGCACTTCCACTAGAGTTTGTAGGAATTGCTGATTTAGAACACATCTTGGCAAATCATTTTCAAAAATGAATACTGAAATTTTGGTAAATGCAAATCAGTGATAAAGGAATTGACTTTTGCACAGGCACCTGAATTAGGACAGCACAAGTTCTCTTCCCTCTTATCCACTGAACTGGAAACTGATTAGTTCTCCCATTTTCTAAACACCAGTGGGCTGTAAACAACCAACAAGAACATATTGTACCATGATTTTTACATAAAACATTCCAGCAAACTCTATAGGAATTCTGTTTCAAAATTAAAGGTACACAGCTCTGCAGACAGATTTCACTCGATGCACTTTGCACTTTACTGTAGTATGCATTTGCTTGAAATACTACCACATATAAACAGATTCTCAAAAAAAAAAAATCTTTGTGTGATTATTGTTGCTTCTCTAAATATTAGAGCAGATATTGCATGCAATAGCCTTTGTTCTGATCTTTTAATAATATATTAATTATGAATTAAATTATGCCTAAATTATGGATATTGCTACATACTTCTGAAGTCTCATCTTTAATACTGTAACAGCTGCCACAGCATTGGTAATGCCTTTTTTCTCAGCCAGGTCTGAATAAGGAATTTATTTTCATAAGCACATAGAATTGCTTTATAAATTGTAGTGGAACATGATGTTGACATTCTTCAAGCTATGGAATAATTTGCAGTTTAAATTACTCTCAATGGATGTTAATCAACCATATTTTGCCTCCACTGACATAGTTGTTTTAATCTTCCTCCTTATTGCAACTAATCATGTGAGAGATTAATATAAACTGAATTTTCCAAAACTGGTTATGGCTAGGAGGAAACTAGTATTCTGAATAAAGTAAGTGGATTTTTGAATGAGAAAATTGAAAGTGTTGCTAATTTTTTACTGCCTTCACATTAATTTTAAGTGCTAATCTCCCAGTATTCTAACAGGTATATCTAAAAAAAAAGATTCCTGGTACAGCACTACATACATATTACCCATAATATAATATAATATAATATTTATATTGGTTTCAATACATTAAACAAAACAGTCAGGCTTGTATTTCTTGTATCACCTTTCCATTTCCATATATATATCTACAGAGAGTGTGATTTGTGCAATTAAAAGAAGTCTGGCTTGCTGACAGACACCTCCAATGACCAGTACTTTAACAGCTGCATAATGCACGGAAACAAAACAATGACAATACAATTTCCTAAATAAACTAAATTAATTTCTCCTCAGTCATCAGTGGCACTCTTTCCAAAAGAAAACTTTGTTTTCTTCATGAAGATGAAATCAACGCATGGCACTGCGCCTTATTAATATGTCTTCTCCAATGCCATTACTTCTCTGTGCCACTAGACTGTGCTGCATTTGTTCACATTTGTGCTGCTGCTGCATTTGAATATCTGGCCTCAGTTCTTGCACATGGTCTCTCCTTTCAGTTCATTCCAATTAATCACCGAATACAGCTTCTTGTACAAATATTGTACAAAATCCCCCAAACAATGTTCATCGAAGTAAGCAATGTTTTTCATAGTTGCTGCTTCACTCTTCTTCCAGACAGACAAATACGAAAAGAAACAACAGAGCACCTGTTTCACTACTCAGCTAGGACATGAAATGTAATATTTGTTTTCATTTTGCCATCTTATTTAGAAAAGCAAAATCAGTTGCTGCACTGCTGACATACACAAATGACCAAGGAAAAATGCGCCAGCAGGGAAGTCTTAGTATTTTCAAAACACATTTCTCTGGCAGGTTCTCAAATCAAAAAGTTAACTGGAAGAAATTTATCATCACCTAGTAAAACTAGACATATTTTTCAAGAAGGAAAGAGAAGACAACACACATCAGTGTCTCTGAAGTGCACTTTTAATGAAAACATGGTCCTTAATTTTATTAAATTCAGTTTTTATAAAGTTCACATACAGTAAAATCACTGAGCTGTCCTTCTCTAAAAGATCCTTATTTCCAATGAAGCTCTTGGAAAATTATTTGCTCCACCGTTCTCAGTCATCTAGCTAACAGATACCCACCATCAACTTTTGGACTGAGTCTATAGACCCCAAGTAACTCTGAAACAAGTGTAAACTTTTAATGTGTAATGCACACTAAATAATCTAAACTCTGCAAACTATTCAAGTGCATAAAGTCTATCACTCTTTACCTCCTGTTGTAATGGGAATAATAATTGAAGACTTGCTTATTTATAAGCAGCTTTGTCTTTACTTTTTACATTTGAAGTTTATTTTAAGAAAACCATAATTTCACCTGAGACCAACAAAACTTAATATGCTACCCTCTTGACAGCTCATTATTTTGACAGTAAACTGAACTGCAATTTAATTTCTTTTTTCCTTCTTTTGATCTAACTATTTTTCCCCATGAATGTATTCATTCAAAAAAAAAAAAAAAGCAACAACAAAAAACCCCACAAAACAAAGAGAAAAAAACAAAACCAAAAAACCATCAACAACTGAAACTTGTAACAAATGCATTGATTGTAGGAGTAAAGACATTTTTCCTCTAAAGGATTGCTTCAGAGAGGGGGGAAAAAAATCAAATGCAATGGGAACACATGTTGTTTGGAAGTGTTACTCTGAAGAATAACCTCACTTATGAATACCACGGATTAATGAAATAGAAATACAACTCTTAAAAAGAGAAATTTTGTTATGGAAGGAGTTCGCTTGTTCAGGAAGCCTAAGTGACCATAGGTAACTGAAACAAATCAGTTAAATGTAAAACAGCCTCAAGAACATCTCTAAGTAGACAGACTTCATTATAGACTGACTTTGTAATAACCACTGAAATTACCCTTAAAATTATATCACTTTTTAGCTATACTAAAATATTTATTACTCTGTGTAGCATATTCATGCATAAATATATTACAAATGCACATATTTTCCTAATCTTTACTTAAAGATTGATTTGGCCACTATTTACTAGCAACAAGAATAAACCTAAAAATTAAACAAAGTAATTTATTGGTAACTGGCCAATGTTTTTGAATATTTTTATGTGTTAGCAGAGAAAACATGTAGTGTATTAACAAACATTTCTTTCCAGCAAATATTTATATAGCCAACAGCTGTATTCAAGCACTAAAGAGTAGCAGACAGTAAGGAGTAGAAGGTGATTTTATTGAAATTTTAGAGCAAGAATTTTTTTAATTTGGCATGCTTCTTATGATGTTGATTCCCTGTGGCCTTTATATCATTCATGCTGCTTACAATCTTAAATCAGTGGGTTTCCAAGGGACACTGAACAAGCAGCCTTAAATTCAGCTTGCCTTATTTCGGTGAATAGTTCCATAAAATCTAACTGAACTACTCACATAAAAAAGGCCTATGATAACTCTTTATAAATTAGTTTTTCTGTCAAGCAAACATAATTACTTGATGTTTACTCTTTAGTAAGTATGTGGTTTTAAAATGGCCATGATCCAGATAAACAAGATTTTTTAAGAAATTATTGCATTTTTGTGCAGCAGTAAAAGCATAGATCCTCCATAAAAATCGTGTACATGCATTTTAATTGGCAATTCATCAAAATAATTCACAATTAACAGCAAAGTAACAACATTTATGTCAAACTAAATTAGTGTATATACTTGTAGCAGAGGCAGGAACAGCTGTTATTCTGTTTGCATAAACTTCCAGCAGAATGTGTCTGGCAAAGTTAAGCACGAACATTTCTGCTTTACAAAAAATAGTTCCAAGACTGCAAAAATGCAGAGGGCCAAATGTCTCATTAATAGGACCACTCAAGTGAGTAAGCATTGTTCAGTCAAACAAGGACCAGGCCATCACAGCTGTACTGTATTCTCAATCCTGTGCATAAATTAAGAGTTCTTAATATGCTCATGAAACTAATATTAGAAACAAACAGGGAAATAGCACAATCCAAAAGGCACCTTCTGTCTGCCACCCCCAGTGACACCGTGTGATGTCTTATTCTCCAAGCTGCACTGCAGACTTTGCCACACTGCATACAGAATCGGAAGAAAAAACAACATTGAACTTTTTTAAACATGGAGCACAAAGAACAACATTTTGACATCTACAGCTAGTCTATGAAAGTCATTATGAAAAGCCCCAACTGTGCTAAATGTACAAAGCTGTTAAAATTGCTCTTTAAAGAAACTGATTTTAAATTCAAATGCATCAGTTTTTTAAAATTTACACTTTGATTTAAGTTGATATAACAGATTTATTACTAAGCTCAACAGCAAGTGATCTAAGACAGCATCTTAGAACTGTTAAACAATGTAAGCACTAACACACTACTGTTATCTCGTGATTGTGCAGCAATGCTCAGACTTTCTTCTCTTTTAACATCTTTTTAATTATTTCCATTTTGTCCTATGGAACAACTACTATATTTAGCCAAATTTATCATAAATGCCATTGTAACACCTGTGATTTCTCTCATTAAAAGCAAAATGGATAGGGTCATGGGCTGAAAGGGCAGGGTATGGACATCAAAAGGGCTAGTTAACATAAGCCATTATACTGCTGTACTGATAAAGCTCATTTCTATTCAACAGATGAGTAGTTCAATCAATATTTACTCCTGTGTGCATCTTCAGCTACAAAGCATACATTCTTCAATTTTGCAGCACAGACCTTGATTTCTGTGAATTCACTGCACTGTTTGAGAGGTAGGAATTTCTTGCTAACTTGGGCATCTTTCACCCCTTTGAATTGCTTCCCTGTATCAAGGAACCAGTGCCCACACTGTGGCAGATCCTGTGTCCTGGAACTGTTTAACAACACCCAGTACTGTTGAAGGAGTACCTTACCCATACACTTCTGAGTAGGCAAACATCACTACGACATACAGCAATGCCTTCAACAGCGTCCTAAAGACTTTCCACAAATTATCACAAGGACATTTTAAACAGGAATGATCACTTCCAGAATTCTTGTTTACTCAGAACATTTGTTTTTCCTCCTGATAGACTTACTCCTCAAATTCCAAAACCAGCTTTTAACCACAAAACACAATTTAAATGACCTCTGCTACTGTACTGCCAAATTAGAAAATAATACCAAACAACTGCTTGTCATTGTATTTGTACAAGACCAAAAGTGGAAATCAGACATTTTCCATACCACAAAGGAGAAATTATTTCCAGCCAATGCACATGGTATTTCCATAGTTTTTAAATTAACTGCCATCAGACTTCCATACATGAGAAAGAATAACTTCAAAAAAAATTTAATGAAAAAATTCTTATATAACATCTATATTACATTAAACCATACAGTTATCTATTGATGAACTTTCACTATGTACTCTCCTCTGATCCCCAATACCACAGCATATTACAATTAAAGATAAATGGAAGATACCGCATGGAATATAAATATGATCCAATGCGAAGTAAAAGTATTGCTGAGGTACAAATGGGCTCTCATGCTTTCCATTTTACTTTTGTTCCTTCTAGGTGTCACTGTTCACTGACTATATACATTTGCATTTTTTATTACGTGACACAGTTTATTACTGACTCATGATTTTCTAAGCATTTACTGACATTTATTACATTTTACCTGCAAAGAGCCAACACCAGTAACTTGTGTGTTATCACATATCAAGGAGTCCCAATGAAGTCAAATAACATTATCCAGTTAAGGAATAACTGGATGCACTACACTGTGAAGACAAACTGCCTTTACATTGGCGGGGTAAGGTCCTAAGTCCTTTCTTTAAATAGTCAGTGTGTTCATTGACATATTTTAGGATATTAAAGTTACACATTCCAAATAGAGATGTATTTACTTTTCCTGGAATAAACTGCAAAATAATTTTCCCTTAAGTTAATGGGTCTACAAAGTTCCCCTGCATTCATCTACTCAATTAAACAGAACTTCTTAGTTAGCCCATCTATTTGTACATGTTACTCAATAAACTCACTTAGAAATGCTGTAGATAGAACTTGTTTGATCAAACCTTTCTAATTTCATACAAATATTTCAGTCATGCTAAGAAAATGGAGTAACAACATCATATAAAATGCATTACAGCTCAGTCCTGACACAAAAGAGAAAAAACTATGCAGAAAACTCACTTAAAATAACTTGGCTTCAGGGGTTTGTGGTGCTCATTTCTTAAAAATGTAACAGAAAAAGCTTTTTAGTAAGATTTTCAACCAGAAGTTTAAATATTACTTTTGTAATTAATGAAGTACTTGGGTACTAATGTCACTTTCACAACTCAAATAGCTAAGATCACAAACTTGCCTTTTTTATGTGTACGAGTAGCAAGTTCTCAGAGTGAAAGTAGCTATTTTGACATCTTTTTTTTTTGCCCCAGCCAACCTTACAGGTTTGCATAACAGCTGGATTACAGGCAGAATTGTAACAGCTTTAAACTTTACAAATCATTTCAGTAAGAATTAAAACTACAAGGAAAAATTTAAGTCTTCTTTTTCAGTTAAATACCACAATCTTTTTAGTGCGTCTTCTGTTCTCTTTTTCTAAAGAATATACTGAAGCACACATTCTGTGTTCTTAACTCCCTCACAGGATGTTGCCAGGAGTGGGACAGATGGAAGGAAGACTCTAGTGAATGCTCACTGTAAATTTTTTTATACCTATGTTTGCCTCTATAAAATAGTGGTATGAAAATCATTAACTTCATGAAATTCCATTTTCCATTCAGAGGCAAATATCTGCACCTACTGTAACAACAAGAGTACCAAACCAACAAATTTCCAGTCTCCCATACATTGTTCTGCTCTAAGTCAATATGGCTACCTATGCATAATGAGATTTAAATCAAGACTTAAAGTGCAGAAAATTATTATTTTGGATAGGAAACGACCAATGACTCTAACATTCTGGCACAACAGCAGAAAATATTAGCTTGGCTTCCACAGGATGGGATGACTGAGTGACTGTCCAGTGTGTTGGGATTCAGCAGGCAGTAATACAGGTTGGGTATTTTCAGGCTCTCTCTGGCCTCCATCTCCAGCGTGGAGCAGTAATGAACCACAGCAATCCCTGCACATCCCAGGCATGCTGTGCTAACTGCATCAACTGCAGCTTGGATGAATCACAGCTCAGCTGGGAAAGTTTGCAGGAACAGCTTACATATTCAAGACTGAGAGTTTCCTCCCTGAAACCAATTGCAAATACAGTTGAAAACAACAACACCTTCTCAAGAAGGCTTACAGCTCTCTAAAAACACGAATTAATGGGAGCTCACAACCTGTGAATTGTGACACTCATTTCTTTCCATTATTTGGTAAGCCACAAACAGATGCTCAATTAATGTATAATGTTCTTCTCCATTGGAGAGGGTGTGAAGCACTGCTCTTGCCTCGGACACACAACTGTTGTAAAACTTCACTTTACTAATCTCTTGCACATGAGTTTTGAACAAGGATGAAAGCTGCCTCTATCCATCCCAGCCCTTTTTTCCCCACCTGTAAATTCCTAAATGAGTAAGCATAAATACAATGCAAATATTAATTTGCATTCTAGGGGCAGAGCTGCACCTCTTCACAGGAGCTGACAGCACAGCTAAAGGGGTGGCAGAAATTACTACAGAGCTGGGGCAGATCCCAAAAGAGATGCTGCCAGATGTGCCCCCCTCAGCATCTGAGAAGAGGGAGGACATTTCAGCTTTGCACAGATCACCCGAAGTCACAGGAGGAGAGGCATAGGAGCCATGGCTTGCATGGATGAAGTGCCCATGAAAAGGGGAGATGAGGCTCCTGACCAGGGGTCACAGGATAGGCGCGTTTTGAAAAACAACCCCTGAGATGATAATGATCGGCTTTACTCAAATTGGAGGCGCTCTAGTGTGCAGGGAAAAAAAAAAAAAAAAACAACGAAAAAACCCAAACAAAAACTACAAACAAAACCAAACCCCGCAAACTCCCCCACTCAGATAAACAGAAAACCCCCAAGCCAAGCAGCAAAGCTGCAACAGGGTCCACTTTACAGAATTGAGTGTTTTCTCTCTGTTTCCTGTTGCTCTTAAGAAAAACAAACACTGTTTAGCAAGTTCTTGCCAGATGCCCCACAGCCAGCACCCTAACAAAGAACGCTGGGGGAAAAGAAGGTCTTTTTACGTTGATCTGCGCAAATGTCATAGTTACAATCAATTCCTTTAAAGCGAATTACACACGTGTGCTTTGTTAGTGCTGTTAACACACGCTGTTACAGGAGATGACATCGAAAAAGCTGTAATTCTAGCTGAAAGTTCTTTCTAGCGTGTGTCCCCCGTCCTCAAACTGAACAGCCAAGAAATCTCGCTGTCAACCCCGAGCGCGTCCCACTCCCCATTAGTCCTCTTCCTCCGTTCCAGTGCCCTGCTAGAGACTACTTTTTGTCCCTTTTACCAAGACATGGCTGAGACAAGCAACCGGTCTGACAAACTGGGTGATAAAGAGCAGTGTAGAAGATGGGGGCGGAGGAGCTGTTTAAGCCCCGCGGATGCCCGCGGCTGGCAGGGGTTGTTCTTGCCTTGGTGCCGGTGTTCGCCTGGCCCGGGAACGGGGCCCAGGGGAGTCGGGCCCTGGGAGACACGGAAACAATGCATTCCCACGTATTCCACAGCCCTCCACACCCACTTGGGTGCCTGGCGTGCCAGCGGCAGCCTTTCTCCAGCCCCATCGGACAAGCACCCCAGCAGTTCTCCATGCCGGATGCTGTCCCGTCGGTGACCATACTTGGTTCCCCTGCGGGACCCTCACGGGAGGGGCTGCAAGCCCTGGAGGAGGCTCTCACCGCCACCCACGATAGGGCTGCGCAGGCAGCACAGGCTCGGGGCCAGAAGGGACCTGCGGGCACGGGGATCCCGGGCAGCGCAACCCTTTCCACCCAAGTAGCAACCCATGGGGAATGGGGGCCTCCAGGCGACGTGCCAGTCAGGGAACGAACTCCAGATAACTTTTGGGGAGCAAAAGGGGAGCCCTTCTTCGAGCTGGCACCGACCCGGGACCAAGCGGCAGCGGGTTCTGCCGTACGGGACACCTGCCGCGCCCCGCGGGCAGCTGCAGGTGGGGAGTGCACGGCACAGGCACTGCCAAGCACCTGAGCCTCCCTGCTGCCCGCCCGCCACGGGCCGGGGCGGCACCGGGCTTCCCAGGACAGGTACGTGAGGGGTGCCCGCCCACCATCTGCGCGGAAGGCTCCGCGGGCTGGGTCGCGGCCCCCGCCGGTGCAGGAATCACACCGTCAGCAGCCACACCGGCGGGCGGGCACGACTCATCAACTTTCTCCCCCGGACCCTCTCCCCTACAACGAAACATCTTCTCCAGCCCCTTCCCCAGTAGCTTTCCCAAAAGAGTGACGCCCCCCGGCCCGCTTACCTCGCATGGTGTTAGTTCCCCGCTCCGCGCAGTCATGAAGCTAGGAGCCCAGGAACCGCACCGCACAAATCCCGTCTCAACACCCGCGAAGGTGGCAGCCGTCGCAGCTCTGCTCCGCCGGGAAAACCATACCTCCGGGGCGGCTCCGCGGGGCGCGGCTCCGCGGGCTCCNGTGCTCGGGGTGCGCGGGCTCCGCGGGGCTGCGCGGCTCCGCCGCCCTCCGCGCCCGCCACTTGTGCTCGCCCTGGGAGAGCCCGGCCGCCGGTGCGCCCTGCCCGGCAGCCGAGGCTGGGCGTGGTGGTGCAGGAGCGGGACTGGCGTGCGGAGCTCGGGGGCTGGTGGAGAAAGGCAGTGGGCGCAGAAAATCACCTCGTGTGGCGTTGTTAGTGAGGAGGCGGTGTCTCCGGGGAGAAAGGCGAAAGCGCTCGGTCACCACGGTGTGACAGTCATCGGTAAACTGCATTTTCCGAAGGGAATGGGAAAGTTTGGTGGTGAGTCATTTTCTCATTAAAGAGTCAATCTGGACGTCGAAAGCAGTTTGTTTTCCGATGTAAGACTAGCAGAGGGTTATGCAGAAACCGGTGTGTTCTGCGACCAGCAGGATTTTCACGACTCTCAACTCTCTGATTAACTTGTGTTTGTCTCCGAAAAAAACAAAATAGAAAAGCCAGCCAAACACTGCCCCCCCCCAGCAAACAGAAAAGGCAACAAAAAACACCCAAACAAACAAAAACATTTCGGGATCTTTTCAATTATTGTCTTGGTTTTTTTTTCCTTTTATGATAGATCATGGAACAAAACCATAATACATCTCAAAGAGTTACCTTAAAAACAAGTCCCTGTTAGCAAGGTTTGCCTTTTTTAACTCCAAGCTTAAAATGAAAAAGAAACCCCTGATTTAACTCAAATGTATCCATACAAAGTCATTATATCCACCTCATAAATTAAAATGGGGATATATATTTGATGCTGTTAAATTAGGTAAGGACATGCCAAAATAGATACTTTTGTTACACGAATTATCAGACTAAATTCTATTAGGTCTGTTTTGCAAGACATCATGTGTGTGATTTTCATCTCTTTTGCTCTCTTGAGATGTATTATTCGAAAGATACAAGATGAAGTGTCCACTGTTAGTGCAAACTGGCAAAGCTCTATTCTTGGGGAACAAGGTTACAGGTTTAGAAGAAGCAGTTCTTGTGGTCAGCCTCTTTCAAAACACCTGTTTGAACTGCAAGTGAGCACGACATGAAAGAATCAGCTCTGCCAGTATTGAAAACGTCTAGATTTACCTGACCATGGTGAATTTTAACTGCATTCACTGTAGTGAAGACAAAGTCAGTTTAAAAAAAAAAAAAAAATCTTAAATCCTAGGATACTAGATGGGATTTGTATTCTTGCCCATTGTATTTATGCAATTTATATACTGCAGCCAAAGTTGTTAATACTCACGTGGGATATACTAGGATCACATCCATAAACTTGTACCAGTTACTTGGCTTTTAGTCTACTTATGTCAGCACAGCTTTCGGTAACAGTTACCTGCTCCCCATCTTTACACTTCACAAGACCTGTAATTTATAGTGGCATGTTTTCTTTTTAATTGGGATTTTAGCAGATGTGATTGGCAGCAGTCAGGCTTGCCTCCAGGATTATCTTCTATGGTTTTTCCCACCAACCATCTCTTCAATCTGTTCCTCATGTTGAAAAGTTTCTGAGGTAATTGCAGTAAAACAACACTAACACATCACTTTGCAAAGCATGTTAGGAAGTCTCATCTCATAATAGGTATAATCTACCCACTATCTAGTTTGGAATTTAGTAAATAGTGCTTATGGCTTTTACAAAAGCAACTGGGAGAGAGAGCAGAGATTCCATTTGTTGTATTTGAACCAGAATATTTTTCCCCCTGCTGGATATTCACCTAGCAGCTGGAACAAAAGACAGGTGAATTTCAAGAGGAGGCACGCACTCTTTTCATATTGTCATCTTGTTCTTGCCTATTCCAATATGATTTTTAGATTTAATTGTTTTAAAGCTGCATCTTAACACCAATCAAAACGTTATTAGGTAAGTAACAAGCTATCTACCTCCTGTGCTGTGCATTCAAAATACCTTACACCATTACGGTGAGTTCTGGTTTGTTGTTATGTGGGATTTGTATGGTGCTTTTGACAATGCAGAAAAAAGCTCATTATTCTACCTTAGCATAATTTTGATGAAAAGCTTTTTTTTTTTCTTTCTTTTTTTCTTTTCCTTACAAAGCCCGCATAATTTGGTCCCTGGAATTAATTTACATTTCTCACTACCTTTTGGAGTGGCAATTTTTATTTATCTGTTTTCAGAAGTCCTGGTAGACTTTTAGTTTATTCATCTTTCTTGATCCAATATAGTCTATGTATAATGATGTCTGAGCTAGCTAAATATAATCTAATGATGTTCTTCACTAGCTAAAGCCAGTTGTTAAATTTGAAATTTTTTTAATATTTAGGATGCACTATTGTCTGCTAAGTACTAGTAAGGGTGGCGAAAGAATTAGACATATTATAAACATGAGTGAACTTCAATGAGGGCCGGACAAATTATAAATACTTTATTTTAAAATCCAGGGCTACTTGAAACTGCTATGTGTTGAAGCAGGTAAACAACACACAGGAAAGCCACATGATCTGAGGTCATACAGAAATTTACAGAATATCTAAAAACTGAACACATATCTTCATCAGTTAAATAAACTGAGTAGTACAATTTAGCCCACTATTCTTGTAAGATGTTAGTTACCCTAGGTTTCAAAGAGAGCCTTTTCAGGCTTTTCTCATTTCAGATGAGTGCTTCAGAGCAGAAGTTTAGAAAACACGAGACAAATTGAGTTAGAATACAGCAAATATTTTTTTTTGCTTCAAAATATAAACAAATATTTTATGGCCAAAGAAGGATATTATTGCTATTATATTTTCACTGCAAAATAACAATGAGAAGTTGCTATTCAGATTATACACTTGCATTAGCACCTTTCCAAGGCTGTTTGGATCAGGATCTTCTAAGACAGTATTTAAGGCCACATAGTTTTATCATTTTAATAATTTGCAATATGTTCATTAGAGCTGTAGCAAGCTATGCCTAATTTAGTTGCTTCATTAAAAAGTACTGAATAGAACATAGTCAAAACAAACTGTGTCAGGCAGGTCCCATTTCATTCCCCTGGATATAAAGGGCTAATTTCTGTTGGCATGAAAGGAAGCCAGATGTACCCCATAGTCAAAATTTATTTCTTAGATTCAAGAGGAGTAGCATTGGTCACAATTTTCTTCATCTCATCTGTCTCCAGCTTCATTGCCAGACATTCCTAACTTCATGTAAGTAATAAGAAAGATTTTCTCATTTTTCATTTTATGACTTTTGCACAAAGTTATTGACAGACTTGGGAATCTGGGCTTCTCTCACAGGTTCTTCACTTTAGATTAACTTTCTAAAATTCTTCTTATCTCTTTATGCTGCCTGCATTCTGAAAGCATGCACATGCACTATATTGTCTTTGTCTCCTATAAAACCTTAATCATTATACAATTTCAAACTCTTTCCACAAAATAATATTTAATTAACAAACTGTGCATTTTCTTCCAAAATAGTACAATTATTTTAAAAGCAGTCCTAGAAAATCCTGACACAATCAGAAATGACATTTAACAATTGAAAAATATTTAATTATGCCAATTTAGTTTTAGAAGCTAAGAATGTAATGTATCAGGCATGACAGGATAACCAGAAACTTGAAAAAAATAAAATGAAAAACCATGCTTGACTTTTTCCTCTGTCTTGTGAGATGAAAAGCAATCCCTAGCCACAAATAAGGAATCTCAACTCCTGTAAATACTTCATGACATCTATTTCATTCTGTATGTTCTTCCCTGCCTCAATGGCAGAAATTGTCTTGTGACTTTCCCTGCTTTATATGCAGTGCCAATCACTGGATCATTGGATAAAATGTCCCAGTTAAACATATCCTGGAAGAGGAATGGATACTGGCTGAGATACTCGATGCTATCACCACCTCACCTCCCCTCCCCCAAAATGTTCAGCGCCTGAAAACACTGTCTCTAAGGATATAATTGCTGCATTAAATCTAGAACACCAAAACTTAGAAATTATATTTTGGATTCTAAAACCTAGCCAAGGAAGGAGCTAAATTTGGCTAAATTTGACAATAGTGCCTAAGCCCAACTCCTAACCTGGAGTTTGCTCTGGAGAAACTACAGCAAATTTGAATGTTGATGAGAGAGGAGGCACAGTGAAAGACTGTCTTCCTGCTGCAAAAAGCCTGCCAAGAGGCAGTGACCTTTCAAGATTTGTGTCCATGTTCTCTGTCCTTGGCAGGTACAAGTGTTTCTAAGTTGTTTTGAGGCAATCCAAGACCAAGAATGGGCTTCAGTAAAGGAGGGAAAAAGATGAGAGTTGGAAGGAGTACATGGGCAAAATAAAGTGCTCTAGGAAAGAAGTGTGAGGCAGAAGACCTACCTTCAGATCAGCACTTCACATTTTCCTCCTGACACTCTAGCTTGGGAACGAGACTCTGAGCATCTTCGAATGTGTACCGCTCTCATGAAGTAGTTTAAAGTTTAAATGTGAGGATGTATTACAAGGAAACATTTTTCCCTTTAAATGGATACTGACCTTCCAGCTAAACATTCATTTGGCCTCATGGAAACTGTCTGATTTTTCACAATTTTTTTATTGTTTCACTGGAAAAATGCAAATCTAGAATACAGTTTTTTTATTCACCTGGAAATTAATTAATTTTCTGGTGGGATCCCAGTTTTCCTATTCTTACTTATGCCCTACAGTTTTACATTTTAAAAGCAAAGAAGTTCAAAATCTTTATTCTAAATTCTTTTTCATTGTATGCAAGAAATAGATCACTATTATTTCTGAGCTAATATCTATTTAGAAAATGATAGTATTTAGTATATAACAGTTGTTTACACAGTTTTAAAATACTGATCCTTTGCTATGAGTAGCATGTGAAAGAATATGTGTGTTAGTAATTCCCCTCTAAAAGAGGTAAAATAAAGGCAAACAGAAATGTTGTGTATTCATTTCTATGTGGAGTATCACTGCAACTGGAATCTTGGATATAAAGGGTGACAGGAAAATGAAACAGCAGAACGTAGAGGGTCTAACATTTTGAATTTTACAGGAACTATGAAACATACTGACAGTGAGTAATCCATAACCTTCTCTTGACCATTTAGTTATTTATTATTCTGTCACAATAAGTTAGTAGTACCTGCAGAACAAAGATAGGCTGGTGGTAAAAGGTTAATTTGGACTAAGCAGTTTTTAAGTGGCTTCATTCTATGGTTTTGAACTGAAAAATACGTATTTATTTCAAATTTTCACTCAACTGAGAAATATTTAGGTTTCAGTATGCTGCCCTTCTTCCAGCTTTTGGGGCATTCATATTTGGTGTTCTGTTTTAGGTTTATCTCCCGTGCACATCAAGTCTACTGCTACACACCACAGCTTTAGCTGTAGCTCATAGCAACAGCTACAGTTCAGGATGCTCAAGGGCTTCTCTTCCAAAGTGCCTTTTCAGTCCTTTTCAGTTTCTCTNTTCCTTCCTTCCTTCCTTTTTTCCCCACTATGTTTGTAAAGAGCAACTAAAAGAAATAAATATCAAAATCATAGGGATATATTTAAAGAGAATAAGTACATTTAAAGAGAATAAAATAATGTACAGGTTGCTTACCCCTGTTTTTGGCATGATACATTTACAGGCCAATGCAAAGTAAACAAGATAGTTACCTCAGCTAACAAAAACAAACTCCAAAAGCAGAAACTACTACCCATGCTCCCCTTTCATTTAAAAGAGCTCTTTCTCTTACAGAGCTATTAGCACCAGTTTAATTTATGCAGTTAATTTTTCCATCCAGTTCTTAGGCCAATCCCAAGAGGGAAAAAATGGCCCCAGCTCTACCCCTTATACAAGGCTGGCAGATTTAGCAAGTCTTGATCTGAGAAAGCAGTAATGCAAATGCTTAGGATTAAACATGTGGTTATGTACTTTTCTGAATTAGAATCTGTGTCAGAATGCTTATTTAGCTACAGTTCTGATATTAAGAAAATCTTCTTGTGTTGGCTGACCTAATACAGAAAGTGCCATTGTTTTGAATGTTCCTTTTGTTTTATACATTTATGGTAAGATACAATGAATATATAAATATTTGTATGAGAGACATATATTAGCTAATAAACATTTTGTGTTTTATTTCCAAAATTATTTTTGCTGTGCCTGTTGTGATAAGATATGACTATGACCGAGACTAAGAGAAAACTTGTAGATACAGGGATACAAAAACCCTGAACCACTCCTACTTGTGAATAGATGTGTACGGACAAGTTCTCATAGGATATATTTGAAACTAATAAATGCAGGTATAAATTGAGTTCTTGGAGCATTTAACACCCCATGGTATTGTTACTGTGTATCACTACAGTATAAAAGTGGAAAATATTTAAGTAATTCAGCTATTAAAGATGTTGGTACCTCCAGCCATAGCTGTCTCGTGGGTTGATAAATGCACTGGTTGAACACAGATAAGCGAGACCAAGGAGCTAATATTCCTTTAAATCTCTGTCCTCCAGGACAGCCAATTGCACCTGACAAACTACAAATATTCTCCACTGGCATCTTTGGTTGAAATCCCAAGAATAGGAAAATGTAAAAGCCCAGTAGGACAGAGTGTTGCTTAAAGACGAAAGCCAGTTTTAAATGAAGTATTTTGGGTACTGGCAACAGTCAAGCTGTGATAGCAGAGAGCTTACTCCATGCAAGAAGTTTATTCTGCTGCATGGGTATGTTTAGCAGCCTGTTCTGCACTTCATGCTATTGTGAGATGGCTGCTGTGCAATATTTTCCATAATACCTGCCATGCAGAATATATCCAGTAGAGCAGAGGCACCTGGCAAAAAAACCCACTTAACTGGGCTAGAACCACACTGCACAAGAATATTTATAATACACATTGAACATGTAATAAGGTGCTTTATACACTCTAAAACTATATCCATGCAGTTTATTCTAATAACTTTTGCCTGTTCATTACACCATTTCCCCCTTACTCAGAACTTTCCTGTGTAAAATGTGGCTGGTCTCGAAAATGCATGCTCTCTTTGTCAAAAAAGAAAACATTCTGATGACATGAAAGAAATTTCTGAAGGAACACTACTTATAGTGGGACATGTGTGCAAATGAAGAGTAAATCTCTAAACACCTACAGTTATTGCAAGACTGAGCTGAAATGAACAACTTCAGGACTGCTGCTGCTAACAGGACACAGCAAAAAATCAGCAAATGTTGCTCTCTTTGCTTTTAATGCCAGTGACAACAAGATCCTGGGTCCCCCAGGCCCATGTAGGTTGCCACTGCATTGCAGGGAGATAGCTGATGTGTCAGAACACATTAACTTTCTTGGCAGGTGGGCAAGGGACAACTGTATAAAGAGGTATTAGGTGATTAAGGAGTATGAAAACATGGTAGTTATTTCAATTAACAGACAGAATGTGGAAATATTTGGAAAATGTTCATGGAAGAACAGCAGTAACACAATTTTCAAGACAGCAAAAATAAGAAATAAAGGATAGGTTAAAACCCCTGTAGTCACATATTAGGGATTATAAACAAAGATTAGAGCTACATAGAGAAACAGAAAAGTACAAAAATAATTGCCTTGTAAACCACATCAAACTGAAATTAATATAATGTTTATTCTCCTGTTACCTTTCCAAATATCTACTGATTTGGAAATGTTGCCATTTTAGCTCCACAAAATAAGCGATTTACCATATGTGGGATAGAGAATCATATTGCTATCTATTCTGCATAGTATTTCAGCATTTTTATTAAGATCACTTATTTACAAGAAGAATGATAGAGAATAATGAGGAAGATAAGTACGAACAGATACAGGAACAGAAATTAAAAACAAATGAAATTAAGAAATATCCTTAAAAGCACTATATGATACCTTGGAGCCTTACTTGATACTGCATTACATCATGTTTTGTGTAACATGTTTTCTGTAACTCTGCCCAGGACACTGCACACATTGCTGTGATAAGACCAAAGAGAGGGAATACTGAGGGGGTGGGAGGCTACATAAGGCTTCTTGCAAATCTTCTGGGTTTTAGAAGAACTTGCAAATGGTACACAAGTTCCTTATACTCTGTGCAATGGCAGTAGTCTGATCAGACTGAAAATGCTTGGAATCCACAGAAGTAGTGATTTTTTGAAGGCTGATAAGTGCTACGTTTTGGAAATGATCTTGAAACTTTTTCTTTCAGTTCTTGAAGAAGTCTATAAACTGTTGAGGTTTTTATTTATTTACAAATAAAAAGTACAGTGCTTGCCATTTCTGGAGAAAAAGTATTGTCTTAGATCATTGTATGATGAAGTGTGATAATTCCTATACTTCTAAAGACTCAATAGAATGCGCAAGTACTATGCTTGTATGACTTTGTATATGTCAAAATAATTTTTAAATGCTTTAGGAGGAAAAGTGTTATGTTAGAAAACTTTAGTAGTGTGTTGTCAATATCAATTAGGTAATTGTTATACATTATAGACATTTTTAGACTGCCATATTTATGTTTCTTTTTGATAGGGAAGATATTAAAACAAGAGAGCCCTCTATGAAGAAATAAAAGAAAATAATGTTAAACACTTCCAAACCTCTTCAAATTATAGAAAGTGTCAAAAGAATGATGAAAACAGTATTCAAATGACAACTGTGGAAACATTATTCAAATGAGAATCATGTCAGGTTGTTCCTTGCGAGTTCTCAAAGTCATAGTAAGTCTATGTTTCTTTTTCTTTCATTCAAAACAAAGAAACAAATAAAAAAGATCCGTACCAAAACCAAAAACAACTAAGCAAAAATATACACCAAAATTCCAAAATTAAAAACACATTTTCATTGCTTGCTTGGTGTATGAACTATGCTATTGAAACAGACATCTTTAAAGAACCAGCCACTCTTCCAAATACAGAGAATCAAACACCAAACAAAGAAACAAATCAAATCATTCCTCTGTGCAAATCTCCCTGGCCAGCCAGATTGCATGTCACACATTTGGAACAGCTTCTATGCCGAATCAAACCTCTCATTCCCAAATATACCAGTGCAGAGAAAGCACCAGATTTCAGTGTCAGTCTTCAACTGTTTTGTTTCAGAGCAAGATCAGAAGTCAACGGTGATAATAAATGTTTTGTCCATGGACATTACCCTCTTGCTCCACTAAACCTCTTCTAGATCTGTTAGGTCTTTCTGAAGCATTTTACAGCTATTCATTCATGCCACTCTTGCCTGTGAAACTGCATCTCTGTCAGTTGATGCCTGACTTACAAACTTAGGCCACACAAGGATCAGTTTTATTTCCCTTCAGCTTCCTACATAATTTATGCAAACCACCAGAGGAGCAACTAAGTGCTGGCAGCAGATAATGTGATGTTCAGCTCTAGCTGTCCTACATCTTATTATGACCTCCAGCCTGGCTAGGAAGGAATGAAGTGGTCAAAAGCAGTCAAAGCCCAGTACTATCTAGAAACAGCAGAGAAAATGATTCTGAGAAAATGATGTGGGCAGTTCAGCCAGTGTTCTGAAAATGAACATTGGTTTGTGTGCAGTGTATGGCTGTTCCTGTGTTCTTGCTGATGCTAAACACGGACGAAAAAGTATCAGTTAAAATAGTTGTCAACAATGTCATTATATCCAGGAAATTCCTTCCAGTTCTGCCAGAAGAATGACTTTCAGCAACTCAACTACAGCCTAGAATAGGGCTGGATGTGAAGCCACTGATGATTAGGGAGCCCCAACTTACCCAGCTGTGACATTTCCTTAGTGGCCCAGCTACCACAAACAGAGGGACCTTCCACCGTTTTCATATTAAATTTTTAATCTGATTCAATGACTCTTTCCTTGTATTTGTAGGTTGTCCCAGATACCTAAGAGATGGCTTAAACCTGTGGACTGATGCATGTGTTCTTTTACTCTGCAGGACTTTATACAATAAGCATAAATAAGTGGAAGATGAAGACTTCTTATGGACTGGTCTTGTACTTGAAATTAATTTCTCTAGCAATGAAGATCATAATTTTTTTTTCCAATGAAGACTGTACTTTCTGAATTTTCAATTTTTCTGTGCCTGTAGCTGTATTATATTAATACTACTCCTCCCCCTTCCCCTGCCCCAGTTCCGTACACTTTAAAGTATATTGTTTTGGTTAAATATTTCCACCAAATGTCTCATTCTATAGGATCTGAAAAACACAGTTTTCTAAATACACAGTAAATACTGTGAAACTGTGCATTTCAGGAAGTGTGATTTTCTTTATACATGCTATAGAAATATATTTTTGTGTTAGTATGGTCTTTTTGCAGAGTCAGACTGTGATATCACTGAGAAATATCTGCATATAGCAGTGGTTCTTTGACAGAATGAAAGGAAATGATGGAATGACAGGAGAGGAAAGGATGAAAGGATGTAACAGAATTAAATGAAAGCTATATGTGATACAGTCGAGCCTTGTAGGCACAGGCAAAGCTAAACACTCAGTTAAGTGACATGTGTAGTAAACCTGTACTGATACTTGGCAGAGAAAAACAGTGAGTTACCAATATTGGAGAAAAGTGTAATTTTTGTTCCCCTAGTGAGATTTGAGAGTTTATGCAGTTGTCATCCCTGATTTTCTTCTGATGGCACTTTAAATTAAGGTCCCAGAGAAACAAATACTAATTGGTGAAACTGAGAATTAATAATTAAAATGTAGTGTCTTAGGAAGAAAAGTTGTAAAAGACCTAAACTGATAAGGGAAAGAAAGGGCAATGCCTGGAGGAAAGTATATTGTGTGCAATTTAGAAATAAGACCTCTCTTTTCCTTGGTACTTGCAGCTTATGAAATTGTTTCTTGTGTAATTTTTCTAAAATTCTTCTGCACCACCCATACATTTTATTGTCTTTTAAGTGTGATCAAATAAAAATTAGAGAACAGTAAATGCAGGGGGTTGGTGTACTTGGTAAAGTTTATTTTACATATCAAACCTGAATTTAAGCAATGCCATGTACTGGTTATATTGAACTGCNTTTTTTTTTTTAAAGAGGAAAATCTGATCCTAACAAAGAACTTTAGAATATAATATAGATCCTAAAGCCACATGATATCGCCTTGAACATTTAAAAAAGCTATTTATCAAAATAAGAATATAAATGAAAATATTACTGGGCCAGCCACATTTGATTAGTTGACAGCAAAATGAAGTGAAAGACATCAAAATTTTTCTCTTCAAAAATTATAAACAAAAGAATGGAATCAGCATTCAGTAGATGTGATGAAAAAAATTTCAGAAAACATATTTATGAATTACACAGAAAGAAAGCATCATTACTTTTAAAAATGAAATCCATAGGGTTTCCACAGAGACTAGTTTGAATTAAGGCATAATTTTTAGACAAAGCAAGACTAATTTGAAATTTGCCATCAGTGAATAATTTACTTTGTCCTTTCCTAAAGCAGCAGTAGCAACAGATTTTGCTTATCTTGTTAGAAGTCTGAGCTAGTGTCTCCAAACTAAACTCATGCCGTGTGAGCTTACTGGGGCTTTGTCTTTAAAACTTACCCTTTTCACTGCTGTCTTGATTTCTTAGTGTGACTTGATGGGTATCTTGCTCTACAGAACAGGTTACAGACCTGGAAATGGTCTAGAGCATGGAGGTTAGTCCTGAAGTCCTCCCTTGCCGAAATACAGGTTTTGTGCAAGTGGTTTTGTCCATGAGTCCGTGAGTCTTTGGAGCAAGTGTGGTGCAACAGCTCCAGCCCTGGCTCGGTTGGCACATCCTGGTTGCTCTTTTGATTTGCAGCTCTTTTGATACATAAACTGCTCACAGCAAGCGTAGCCCCAGCCAAGCCCACAAAGCCAAGTTCTTTTCTTGGTTACACTGATACAATTCTGAATGGATACTGGCTTGTTTTATTCATTCGTGGCTCACGCTGGTGTCAGTGTCTTCGGACATGAAATTAATGTTTATTCAAGCAACTTCTCACGCACATAATGTTACTGTCCCCACTGAAATTAAGGAAAGGTTTGACTAAGAGAAGGCTTCAGAACTTTTATATATTCAGTTGGAGTATAATTTGCTACCAAATTGAAACTTGTTTGACACTGAAGTAGAAGCAACTGTACTGAATTATTGGAACTGCATCTTGTTTCAAACTGCTTCATAGTTTTATTTAAAGCTCTACATGCTTCAGAGAGGAATTTGGAATAATAAATGTTTCAGCCAGGCTGTGTAAAAAGTGTCAGTACGTACTTTCTTTCACCATAGCATGAGTTTGGGAGAACCAGCTTTTACGCTCATATATACTTGATGCAAGACTGCTACGAAACATGCTGAGATTTTTTTTCTGGTGTTTGCTTTCCATATCTGAAAACAAGAAGTGATGGTAGTGTTTCTGTACTTGCAGTAAATAAATATTCCACCTTAACTGTGTTCTGAAATTTAGATTATGAGCCAATTCATTATTTAGGCATAATAAAAAAATTAAAAATTCATCTTTAATAAGAATTTATGGAGTTATTATGGACATAATATCCTAGGGTGAAGCCAAGGACAGATAACACTCTAGCAAACCGGCTGTTAACTTTATTAATGACTAATTTCCTCAAGATTATTGCTACTAGAAATTAAATTCATTGATTTAGAACAGAAATTATAATTTCATTTGCTCTGCCCACCTTTAAATTAGCTATGGCATGATTTGAGGCATATTTGAGAGACCAGCTCTTTAATTTAGACTTTCAGTGTCTATCTTTAGCCTAACTACCTTGGACTATGTATTTTCAGAAAAAATCCTGACCTAGTAAATTGGCAGCATATAATTCAGCTAAAAATCTAAACATTTATACTAGGCAGAGAGGGCACAAAGATCTGAAATGATGTATACTCCAGCTTCATTATGGGTGGAACTGATGGCAATTAAAATTCATCTCCAACCTACCCAGGAGTATTTTCCCTGCATCTGTTAGGAACTTTTCTCTCCATGCTTTTCTTTCACCACTATTACAAAAGAGAAATGCAGTCAAATGGAAACTAGTGTAAACTCCATGCAAGCAATCCATACAGCTTCAGTATTGCTCTATTTTACTGAAGCAATGCAAGGGATTGTACTACCAGCACAATGCTTAAGGAACAGCAGTAGATTTTGAATAAAGAGCTCTGCATTCCACTGGCAGCTGAGGAGATCAAACAGAAAATATGCCAGCAGTATAGACCAATGCATTATCACCCCCTCCCTCTTGCTGCATAACTGTGCTTCATAATGTGCCATAACATTGGCAAGCACAGCTCAGAGCTTTTTAAGAACACAAGGAAGCTCATGAATAATGGCTGAATCAGGAAAGTGATAATTAAATGAGACAACTGAATGCCGGTGGAGTCCCCAGTGGAAAATACTGTTCAGTGAAGATCATCTTCATTTCCCTGGGTTTAGCACTACAACACTAAAGATATTTTTCAAACCAACATTTTAATGAAAATATATAAGTTCCCAAAACCATATGAGGTATTTTCTTGTATGTAAGCTCTGTTTCAAAATGGAACGTATATGATGTGCTTTAAAGAGGAAAAAAAAATAAATAAAAGCTTTCTTTCTTGATTTGGTGAGATAAAATATTTTGCTGGTCTACCAAACTAGTTGACACTATTAAATTTATATTCTAAAATGCAACAACCAGTGATGGCTAAATTTTGTAAGCGTCTTGGCTTAAACATTTGCTTCGTGTTTCTCCTTGTATTGGAGGTATAGTTAGTTTTGTTCCACCTCCAATTTCACCTGCTTTGTGGCCTTGGAGCAAACATGGTTAGCTGCTATTTGTCAGTGGCCAGGCTCAAGGAAGACAGTTTTTATACAATAAGCATCTCTGCTGTCTCCCTGTCCTGTCACTGCACCATGCTCCTCCTGAACTTGTGCTGCAAGGAGAGGCTGCTGTGCTCCTTGCCCATTAATCAACACACAGTGGGTCTTAGAGCCAGAAGCTGCAAGCCTTTTGGGCTTTGTACTCACCGCATAAGGGCTCTCCCACACTTAACCCCTCGAAAGAGAAATGAGAAATGAGTCTTGTTATGGAACAAAAAATTGCTTTTTGTAAGAGCACTAAAAGTCAAAGTGATTTAATGGCTTGACATTCATGTGGACATGACAGCAAAATTAGACTGTGACTTCACACAACAGTTTTTGACTTACAGTGTATGTAGTATACATTCATTCATCCATTTTTATTTGAAATAAAGTCTTGCTCTTTTATGACCTGACTTGTCAGTCATTAAAAAAAAAAAAGCCAAAACTGACTGACAATGGAGCTCAAGGTTGCATTTCAAACAAATTCAAAGCTTTTTTTTTAATTGACAGTTTATATATATCTTCTTGAGAGGATATTTTTAGCATCTGAACTGCCTGGATAAAAAACTAGGAAAAATTATTTGGGGTATGTTTGGTTTTTTTTTTTTAAAACACCATACAGACTATTAGCATTTATCATATTTATGTGATTTTTTTCAGTAAAAATGTCAATTTCAGTCTTCATTATGCTGGAATGCAGTGGAAGCCTGAAGAATTCTTAAACTACAAAAGACAAAAGCTCAAAAGCTTTATCACACCTAAATCAAGGTGGCAGAAACAGATTTCTCTCACTTTTAGAGGGAGAATGTAAAAGCCTGTGAAGATTATTTATTCACAGACCATTGTACTTCACAGAACCATAATCCATTATAATCAAGGTTCTGGGTTGGGTATATATAAAAGCATAAACTGCTCTTAACCCACACAAGAAGAACTAATAACTTTTTTGTTCCAGTAAGGAAACTTATAGTCACTCGCTCTCTCTCTCACTTTGCAAGGTCCCTCAGGTAACTTGGCCAATGCAGATTTAACATACAACGTGTGCTCACATATATTTTTAGACTCTCTTAGTTGTTCCAGATCCACTTTGGGGTGCACGAATACAGTGTTTTTCTACCAGAGAAAATGAACGTGGCGGTGTCCTGGTTGCAGAGATGGGGGTGGAGGTTTTTAGCGCTCTGTGGTTGTGACCATGGTGTTTGTTGGATACCGCCAACATCTTCACTGCTTTCAGCAGGACAGGCTGGGCACCAGAAACCAGAAGTTCTTCATCTCACCAGGCTTGCTGGAGCAGAGTGGACTATTGCCTTACAACCCCGGTGCACTTGGTTCCTTCTGGTGCCCACCATGTCCCCAGTGTCCCATCTTTCCTCCAGAGCAGGACTACAGACTGAGGGTGCTGAAAGGGACAGCTCTGAGGCATGAGTGAGCCCACGGGGCCAGCGCCCTGGCAGAGATGTTTCACGTGATCCCTATTTGGATGAACTAGCTCCCAGGGTTTGTTTGTCCCTGCTTTCCATTGTTTTGGCCCTGGGGACTAGAGGGAGGGTGTTAAGCTGTGGGAGCTCTCCTCACCACATTACTTTTGTTTCCCACATACCTGGTGTCATGAGCACCATGTTAGGGAAGATTTTTTTTGTTTCCCGGTGGTGAGTACTCTTTGTGGGTAAATCACCTTCTCTTTTTTATACTTTTGTTTTTAATACTGCTGTTGTTACTGCGGTTTTAGTAAATTGTTATTTCAACTCATAATTTTTCATTTATTGTCCCTACCCTACCAAAAGAGACTGAGGAAGTGGAGTAGCTTATTTGGAATTTAATTGCCCTGCTGGGATTCCTCATAGGCTAGGACACCCTTCTGAAAGTCAGAAAACTCTGAGTCACCTCTGTCCTCAGGGAAACAGAATGATATGGAGTAATGACTTAAATGGTTATTTTCCAGCTGTATTGGTGCCCTGATCCAGTTCATTGTGCTGGCACACAAGCAAGGTGGTGGAACAGCAACTGAAGGTTCTTGCTTAGGCTGGCATAACTACTAAAATGTAGTTCTACACCAGCTTGAGTTGCCTCCCCCATACTAGGAAGTAAGCAGTTGAATTAAAAGTTTCCTAGTTTTTTGTTTTGTTTTAAGGGTTTTTCAGATACATTTGGGGGCAGAAAGTGAGTATCACTGAAAAACAATAAATCTGACTCGATCACTTCCATAACATTTAGCTGTTAAACCAAGAAGAAACAGAAAATAAGGTCTAGTCTAAGAGGACACCCTAAATCATGTTTTGATGATCATATGTTTTGATAGTGCCTATGATACTGGCATTATGGAAAAATAGATAGAGATGAAGCTATGCAGAATGATGTTGCCAACTACACATTAGAAATTGGTCAGATTATTTATATGTGACTTCAGAAGAGTAGAGTAGAAAGCTCTTTATGGCTCCTCATATTCTACTCTGTATATAAAAACGTTGGGAAAATGTCTTGAAATACATTGCAAAAGAGAAATTTAAAATTTTGGTCTTGTTAATAAAGTTAGAAGTGTCAATAAAGATATACAAAAATTCCTAACCTTCTAAAAAAATAGAGTATCTTTGTTGGCATGGGGTACCAGAATTGATTTCAACCTTAGTGTCTGTCTTGGTAGTCTTTAAGGGGAATTAGAATTTTTTTTTGTGAATAGGCTATTGTTATCCTCTCAAAAAAATTAGATTTGTCCACACATTTTGTCCCAGATTTAGCTAAAGAATGTTTGTTTAACCTGGGATGTCAATGAGAAGGAGAAAAAATCATGGGAAAAAAAGGCAAATACCAGAAATTAATGAGGATCTTAAATAATCTTTGAAAGTTCATTGTTCTTTGTGAGTGCATCTTTAAAACTGTATGGTAGTGCATTGGTTTAACTTAGATCACGTGAAAAAATTTACAATTTCTTTCCTAGTGCTGAGGCACATGAAGAAATCTGGAAGGTGTCATAATCTCATAATCCAGTTAATGAGAAGAATCTGAAAACCACAAAGCTTTGAATTACTACCTTTTCTTTGCCACTGCCTTTCAGGTTAGCTTAAGCAGCTCTCTTACATGGCTTCAATATTCACAGCTGTAGGAAAGACATAACAATTTTAAAATAATTCGCAAGTTCATCAGAAGACAAGGTAAGTTTCACTTGGGAATGAAATGTATAGTTCAAAACCATCAAATTACTTTTTCTCCAGTTTTGGCCTGCATTGAGGCTGTGAGCAGCAAGGCACTTTAATTCTGAAAAAAAAATAGTGAATAGGGCCCCAAATTTATTACCTTGTCTCTGATTAGCCACATGTTTGGGGGTGTTTGTATTCTTCAGTTGTCCTAGAAGAAATCTGATAAAGGGGCCAATCTTTTCTTTCTTTCAGGTACAGAGAAACACCAGAGTTAGGAAAAGTCAGAATTTATGGATTGAGCCCTTTACTCCTGAGGGTTAACATTTGCCATCTTCATAGAAATTCATCTTAGTTGGTGAAGTTATGAATCTTTCCAAAACCAAAGTTATCACCTGGCTAAGTAAATATTTACAAGAGTTTAGTAAATAAAATCTCCAAGACCTAGCTCCCTCAGGATGTGGCTTGATCAGTCTTTCCTATAATTCACATCTTCTACCTCCAGAAAAGGTATTTTATTGATCCCCTTTTTAATTAAGGAGACCTATGATAATCCACACTAATTGTAGATTCCTATTACAAACTATATGGAGGTCTTCCTTGTCACAGGGCAAGCTGCTGCCTTTCTTACTTAAAAACTTTAATTCCTGATGAAGACAAAAGTCTTTAAATTAATTAATTTTAAAGTTATAGCCCTTACTTGTACAAATAAATAATTTTGGGGACCGTGTTTCATGCATTTCACTCTCTAAAGATCAATACAATAATGACCCTTTCACCTTCTGGAACAGACATGGTGCATGTGAGCTTCTGGGTTCCTGTAACCCTGGGGCATATCCTGCTCTCCCACTCCAGCAGCATGGCATTGTGGAATTCTCAGCATCCCTGTCTAGGGAGCACTGCTGAGAGGAAAAAGCTGTGCTTAAGGCACAACAGAAGAAAGTAAGACCTGTTTACAGAATCTAACATTTAATGAAAACCAGTAAATTCAGGATTTCCACAAATCAAAATATTCTTTGACTTCTGTTTTGAGAGGTAGATGTAAAAGAAATAGTTAAGAAAATAGAACAGAAGAGAATGGAATAGAACAGATGTCAAACAACTGAGAAGCCTACGAAGATCAGATGTGGGATGATAAGCAAAAATATAATACTTATAGTCCAGAAATATAAACCAGAATCTTGAAATAAGTACATTTCTTCCTCATAGCAGATGCAGGAATCTTTATGTGCTTATAAATACTGACCCAAGTGGCACATTTAAGATTAGCCAAGGAGGCCTGTGAGCCAAACAAAAACTTCTATCTCATTGTTCTTGAATTCCAGTGCAATAATTTTATTTCTTGATTACATTGAAAATCTGTTTGGGCAAGATTCCTAGGTATTTAGACACAATTCAGTTTCCCAGTTTGTGTGACAACTTTTATTTGTGTTATATAAGTCACAACTGGAGTATAAAAGCATTTATAGCAGTTGTTTTTTCATATGTACCTCAGCTGTAAAGAAGAGTGGCTAAGAAAGAGCACTAGATACAAGCTTATGTGATGATTCTCTTGATATCATATAGCCTCCTTAGATGATGAAAATCTTATGTAATTAGGGATTATAATAGTCCTATTATTATGAATTTTAGATGTCCTTTCTTTTTGTGGTATTATGTGGACCATTTTCAACACCGTGGTATCTGAGTGCACCATATGTGACTTTTGTCCAACATGAAAAATAGCAATTGTGTTCTTTACCTAGTGACTCAGCACAAAACATTTTTGCCCAGCTGGTGGATTTTTCATGACTCCTAGTCCATTTTATGAGACATGGATCCTTTGAAACTATTCTACAGCCTTGAATAGGCCATCTAACAATGTTTCAGTAACTATATTGTGTAATATTAGAGAGTTGATTTCATAATGCCTTAATTAAGGAATCGTGTTATCAGCATGTACTTTCAGGGGCTGAACACTTTAATTATTTTGTCCAATTTGATAAAAAAGCTCTCAGTTCTTTGTGAAATGAAAGTAGAAAATATTTTCAAGTTGTGCTTTGCTTTTCTCCTCCCCTCTGAAGACCTGTCGTATCACAGAGAAAATGATTTTTGTAAGCTTGAAGGTCCTTTTCTCTTTTTGGTGCATGTCCCTGTCTCCGTTAATTTTGCATAACAAATAAAAAGTTGCAAGCACTTCTCTGAGACCTGGAGATTGTATTTTACCAACTTGTTTCTTGTGATGAGTTGATTTGGCTTGTAAGGTCAAAAGTCTTTTCTTTCCTTTCCTTTCCTTTCCTTTCCTTTCCTTTCCTTTCCTTTCCTTTCCTTTCCTTTCCTTTCCTTTCCTTTCCTTTCCTTTCCTCTTTTCTTTCCTTTCTTTTCTTTCTTTTCTTTTCTTTTCTTTTCTTTTCTTTTCTTTTCTTTTCTTTTCTTTTCTTTTCTTTTCTTTTCTTTTCTTTTCTTTTCTTTTCTTTTCTTTTCTTTTCTTTTCTTTTCTTTTCTTTTCTTTTCTTTTCTTTTCTTTTCTTTTCTTTTCTTTCTTTTCTCCTTTATGACCTACTTGCCCTGTAGACCTCTTCCTCAGCTGGGCCTCATACTCTGCTTTGCCCATTCATCTACCAACTTCAATCATCTTCACTTTCAAGGGCTATCTGTCAAGTCATATTGATATTATCAGTAGATTTTAAAATTGTTGTGGCTGGGAAGACACACTCATTCCAAGTGCCAACTAAGCTCAAAGAAGGCCACTTATTCTAAATTGTGTGCAATTAAATGAAAACTGTGTACACTCAAGAATGTCGTATGAAGTGACAATGATCAGCATTTATATGTTCATATATATGTATGTATCTGTATCTATCTATATATACATATCACAGAATATCCTGAGTTGGAAGGCACCCACAAGGATCATTGAGTCCAACTTCTGGCCCTGCACAGGACACCCTGAGTCACACCATGTGCCTGAGAGTGTTGTCCAAACATTTCTTGAGCTCTGTCAGACTTTGAGCTGTGACCACTTCCTTGGGGAGCCTTTTCCAGTGTCCAGCCACAGTCTGGGTGCCTCCATTGTAATGGAGAGGGAAGATACCACCACCCATGGATCCAGCAACATGACTTGGTTGTTGCAATTTAGGCATCTTTTGATTGAAGTGATGGTTGCAGTGGGGGTGGGGGAAGCCTGTGAACCATAGACCTCAATGGGTTAATACAGGTTCAGGTTTAGGTGAGAACACTTATATACCTCCCCTGAGGGGGGAATTTTACACTGGTTGTTCCAACACTGGGTCATGCACTGTCCTGTGGTGGAAGGCCCAGAAGTCTATTGAGGGTGGCCTTAGTAGTTTTTGGTCCCTTCTAAGACTTGCTATTTCTCACATCAGTGTAGTTAAGCCACTTATGCCCTGTCAGACCCTTCAGGACTACATGTGAATGTCCCAAGACCTCCCTCAAGGGAGAGGTTTACACCTGAGACAACTCTGTAAGGGAGGAAACTCTGTAAGGGAGGAAACAGGCTACTGCCTGTAGCAGTGTCCCCTGTCCCTGTCCTCCTTTTAATCTTGACCCACAATATCTTGGTTGACTCTGCATCCTTCCCCAGGCAGAGCTCCATCTATTCCAGCTGGTTGTTGACATAGGGCCTGTGTCCCCTCTTTGTCTCCCTGGTCTGTCTTTCCTAAAAAGCCTAAAACCTTCCACTGCAATGCTGCAGCTATGGGAGCCATCCTGCCATGTCTCTGTGATGCCAGTGATATCACACTGATGCAGGCATGAATGTCTCCAGCTCCTCTTCCTTGTTCCCCGGGTTATGTGCTTTTGTGTACAGACATCTGAACCAGATAAAGGCCACAGAGAAAACCAACTCACAGGCTGGAGTGTCTGGAATGCCTGTGCACTCTTCCAGGCACTCATTACAGGTATTTGCAGCCTGATTGGGATAGACAGGTGCCCCCCCATCCCTTAACAAATGTGGTTTAAAGCTCCATTCTGGCAAATCCCTGATCAAAGATAATTTTCCACTTCTTTGTTGGATGGACTCCAGGGTCACCTGACCATGGTACCATTGTTCTAACCATTTATTGACATGCCAAACTCATATGGCCATTTCAAGCACCTCTCCTTTGACCTGGAGAACTGATTAAAAAAACAGTTGATCTCCAGAGCACTTGATCACCTATCCTAGGGCTCTTTAGTCCATCTTAATGCTTCCCAGCGTTCTGCTGGCTATGTCACCTGTGCCCACATGGAACACTAACAGTGGGTGATAAGCAATGGGATTAGCTAGGCTTGGAAGCTTCTCTGTTCTGATCCAGTTCTTATCTCTGATCCACACTTGAAAATGGGTCAGACTGACAGATGAGTGTCTCTGTGCCTCTTAAATAGAGTCACCTACTACTATCTTGGGTGAACTAGTTGTTAACTTCTTGATTTGTGGCGAAGACTGGGCTGTTCCATTTATCTCTGGCTGTTCTTCCAGTGCAGAACTACAAAGTGGTTCTGGGCAGTGATGTTAAGCTGGGTCAGAATATCTGGTTTTGAAGAAAACCCCTTTCTTTTATTAGTTCCTTGCCTCATCCTTTTGTTTTTGTTTGATTGAGGTTTTTTCCTCAACCCCCAATCCCCATCCACTGTGTCAATACCTTCCCTCCCTTCCTTGAGTGTCAGTGGATGAATTTTTGGCCTCTCCTCAGTGGGCTGTGTTTTCCCCCACCATCGGGGCTTGGAACAACTGTCTGACTCCCTCTGAGCTCCCTGATATGCCTCAGTCTTTCAACTCTCTCCAGCGGCTTGACCACCGGTTGCTGGAAGTCCTCCACCAGGGCGTACCTTTCAGAATTCAGTGACCTAACCCCCTCGCAGTCCCTGATAGTTCCTGACCTCTCCACTTTCTCTTTCAGCACTGTCAGTAGGTAGCTCATCCACCTGTTTCCACCACAGAGAGGTGTTCTCTCTGCTGCCTTCCAGCATCACTGGCAAACTCAGGCACTCGTTGCAGCTGGAGATCTGGACAACTGCAGGTTGATGTGTGAGGTCCATCTGGACCACCACGTTCCGACAGTGACTTTTAACTGAGTGGAAACCACAGTTAATCCCCTTCTAGTTGGCTGGGTGATGACTCACTCCTAAATGCTCCTCAGGTACAGCTGGGGGGCTGTGCCCCACCCTTGTGAGCTGCTGTGCAAAGTGCCCTGTCGCACCCTGGCTGAGGTGCCGCACCCTGTTCGTGCACTCCCTGGGGACATTTAAATCTCCCACAGATGCTCCTGGCGACTCCCCCTCCGTGTCTGATTGGGTCCCGAGAGCTTCCAGATCTGCGGGGGGCTTTGAGCTGCCGATGGGTGTCCCTGAGCCAGGAGCCCTCCCTGCAGAGTCTGTCACCTCCGGGCTTGCCTCACTCGCTGCTGCCCTCACCGACGGTGAGTTCTCTGCAGATGTTAACCTGGAGAGAATGAAGTATCAAAAAGACTATATTTTAGTAATCCCACATTCTTTTTTTCAGTATCCTTGAATAGCAGGCATGGGAGTAATTTTTTCTTACAACCTTTATTATTTGAGGTTATTGCTTGCCATCACATTTGACATTCAACGAGATGCTGCATACCCCATTTAGGTGACTATTTGCTTTGTTCAGCAAGCTGCTTATTAGTATAAAAAAACACCAACTTTAAAAATGTGAAAGGCTTATCTGTGGATATGAAGCATGCCTCAGGCCTGCAGGGAAAGAACAAGCACTTCCTTTTGTGCTAGGAAGCTGCTCTGATTTGTACTAAGCATTGCTCACTTTCTCAGCAGATTGGATGGTCTGTGTGCCCAAAACCAAATGAAATATCAAAGAAAGTTGATAGTCCCTGGTATCATGACATGAAAGGTTCACCAGTTCAAAAAAATCCTTGTAGGGACAGAAGAACAAAAGTCCTCCAAAGCTAATAGTGTAAAAGGTGGAGATTAGCATATTTTCTAATTATGTTAAACTATTTCCATTCAATTTATTTTTCCTGTGTTTTTTTTTCACTAATAAATGAATTTTACCATGAGCAGTGAAAGGTGGCATCAAAGAATTTCCTTGTTTGGGACCAGAGTTTGTGTGAAAGAAACTGATTGCTCTCTGATGGTCCAGGTTAGAGAGGAAAATTCCTAATCAGTCAGGGGTATTGGGTTGGGAATGGTACCTGAATCTGGATTACTGGAGTGCAATAGACAGCTCTCACTGTTTCACTGTCTACCCATCTTCTTTAACAAGGGCTTATAGGGGTAAGCTCAAGTTAAACCTTCCTATTTTTTTGTCTGTTTTTTGAAAACATCACAAGAGCTCTTTTTCCCTTACTAATTTTTAAAATAATACGGCATTTGGGTTGTGGAAAGCAAAGTAATATTTATTTAATAAAAAATCTGTTTTTACTTTATTTTTTGTTGGAAAGACAACTTTCCGGAATTATTAATTTACACTCAATTTACATTTCCTTTTTCAATGCTGTATTTTGAATGAAAACATCCAGCCAGTATTCCAATAAAATCTCGGATGCAGAGGTTTTAGTGATTTCTTACGATGTATATTACAAGTCCTGTTGCTATTCTTTTTCCTCTAATTTTTTGCTTCATAACATTTTATCAAGCCCAATTCCATGACTCATTGCTTTTAATAACTACATTAACATTACATGTTTTTCCAACCATTGCTTGTCTGTCCTTTCTCCATACTCCTCTGGACCATTTTGCTTATACTAAAATGATTAAAGAATTTAAAGTTAAATCTTTTCCCCCAATCCCTTCAGCTGTGAGGCTGAATTAAACAAGCCCTACTAAAAGTAATAAACCACTCCTAGCTGTGCCATAGTGATACCAGTTGTCAGAATGTCAAAGGGAATGTGAGGACTGAATTCACTGTCACTGCTATTGAAGGAAAAAAATCCAAAATCCCAGAAAACCATCAACATCAGAAGTCATGTGTCTCAGACCTGAGAGGAGCTGATACAGAAATAGCAGTCCTCCTAGGAGAAACATATATTTGCACTAGTCTAATGGAAATTACTGCGGTCAGGGTCAGTGTCTGAGTACATGTTCACAAAGTGAGCGTGGCATTTCTAATGCAAACCTACTGGACACTGCAAGAAAGATGATAACCTCCCCCCAGACAAAACTCCAAAACAAAGAGAGGGAATTGCCTCTTCCAAGCTCTCTGGGATACTGCAAGTGAGCACTGTAACATGGCAGAATTTATGAGTGTGACTAATACAAGGTGACAGCTCAGTTCAGATCTCTCTGCCCGTCTTTAGTGAGACCATTTTAATGAAATGTTTGTTTACTCTTCAAAAGCTGAACTCAGCTTGCAGGGAATGCCTGTTTTGTATTTATCTGAGTCTGGTTTGGAAGAGCTAGATGTTTAAGTGACTAACAAACCATAGCATTGGTGAGTTGGCCTCTTATGGGAACAACAGCTCAGAAAATAACTGCCACCTCTTCACTACAGGCAGCAGATTCTTGCCTTCAGGATAGCTATAGCTATAGGAATTCCCAGGGGAATGGACACAGGGAAGGATCAAAAAAGATACTTTAGCAGGGATTATTTGTGAACAGTGGTGGATGGGCTATTTTCAGCAATTATTATACCAAGTTGACATAATGTTGCCACCAGTTCCTAAATAATTTAACTATGCTCATAACAAGTAATGGTAGAGTACAGTTGAAAAAGAAAAAAAAGAAGAGAGTTTTAAGAGAATAAGAATAGTAATGGTGTTTGGTAGCTGCATACAACAGCAAATATTCTTTTAACCACAAAAAGAAAGAAAGGTTTCCAAATAGGATAAGCACATTTCAATACTGGGATGCTAGAAATCTAGGTGGATTTTCTTTCTTTCTTTTTTCCCTTTGGATTTTGTTCCAAGAAAAACTAGGGGCAAAATATAAGTGAAGTGAAGATGTGCTGCACCCTGCTTATAAATCCACAGGATCATAAATCAAGGGTCCCAACTAAGACCAGGAGTTAGAAGAAGGGAAAGAAAAAAAAAAATCACAGGCTTTAAAAGCACATCTTTTTCCCAAAAGACTGAAAAGATGCTAGTCAGCATGGCATCTGAATTTTTTGAGTGCTTTTGCATGGGAGAAGAGAAAGACACACAAAGATTAACCATAGAAAATAGCACCGCATGGGGTACAACTGAATGCCCCATGGCTTTCCTCTACGTTCACAGCATCACAAACCTCTGCAGGCAAGAACATCATTCTCTGGTGCAGCCACAACAACTTTCCAACAACTCTATCTGAGAACTGCAACCCTGCACCAAGCTTTCCTCTTCACTCAGCTGTACCATCATGTGTCTTTTCCCTCTGGGATACAGAAAACCAGTCAACATGAGCTTTTCCCATGAGCTCCAGTTGTCCACAGTAATGTGCAGGTGGTTGGCTTGGTCTCACCTTCCTGTCATCACACACAGGTTTGTCATTTCTCCCTTGCAACACACTATCCCAGCAACCAGAACTTCTGAATTGTTCTGAACCAGGCTTCTGAATTGTTCCCCCTTGAAATGCTATGACTCCATGAACATAATTAAAATAATATTTTGCTGAATTTTCAGCATCCCAAAAGCCATTACTAATGAGGACAGATCAAGTTCTGCTACTTTCATTAGGAAATAGCCAAATATGTCAACATAAACTGGAATCCAGACCTAGTAAAAAAAAGGTGTAAAGACACTGTGGTGTTAATTTAATCTTTGTTGAGTACTCATCTCATAGAACATTTATGGCAGTCAGTACCAGTCAAAGTAAATGTAGACAAATATGTCTCATTTTATTGGATTGGTAGGACATAGCAATCTGGTAAGAGTATTCTGGTAAGAATTTAAGACATGGTGTTACAGACTTTGTATTAAATATTCTGCATGAGAGTTACACATTTGATTGTTGTCTCATTAATTTTATCACTATCATTATATGTTACTATGAGCTACAAAATTGAGGAAGCATATTTTGTAAATATTTCCTCATTAAACAGTCTTCTAACTGGCAACATGAATTTTTTAACCTCTTGTGAGGTGGGGTCTGATATTGGCATTTATTTCAACAGTGGTGAAACTTATTCTTTCATTCCCTGCACTATGCTTTTTCTCATTTTTCCATCCTCTCTGAAGAACACTTTTTTAAAATTGCTTTTACACAGTCCTCTTTAATGGATTTTCTTTGCAAGGCTTCTTATGTTAAAATACACCAAGTAGACAAGAAGAGATTTATAGATTATAGACTTACAATTTATAGATTTATAACTTATATAGTTTATAACTTACAGATTTATAGATTATGCACAGAAGATCCTCTATAAAGAATGTGTCTACATGCTTTTCTGCATGTACATCACTGAAGCATGTGGACAGATAATCACATTTTAGATTTTATATCATCAGATGGAAGAGGGTTTTTTCTTATTTCTTTTTCCTCTCTGTGTTTCTGAAAAAAAATTTGTGGAAAGTGTAATATTCATGACTGGGATATTTTCCCCTTATCGCTTGGATGCTGTTTTAAAGCATGTTTTCAAGTTTTCCTAGCTTGGACATGTTTTAAAGTTTTCCTAGCACCAGCTACATCTTCACCATATTCTAGCTCAAAAAAAAATGCACCTATACTTGGATGGCAATATTATTCCTATTTTGCTATGAAAGATAATGAGACTTTTACATACAAAACCCGAATTTCACTCAGATAGTGAAATTTTTTGTCAGGCAAAGATAATATCAGTATTCATATTGAAGTAAATAAGTCTTAAAATTATGTTACACTGATTTGTAACTCTGAGTGGGTTTTTTAATACATTTCCATGAATACTTAAAATATCACAATGTTTTTGAGCCCAGAAGATCTTAACAGAGAGAGAACTGGAAGAAAATTCTATTTGATTTTCACTTTTGTTTGGCAGTTTCAGTGGTGCTTTCTCATAACAGAGAGCGTACTGCATTTTGCAATTACAGCATGCAGCATTAGGTGTCTTTCCAGGCAAACACACAGGCCTGCACTGTATGCTTAACTTTATGTTAGCTATTTTATATTAAAAAGACAAAATTGATAGCCAAAGGCTGCTGAATTTCAGCATTACTGTGTGGGTTATTTAATTCAATCCTATAATTGAATGCTGTTCTGATAGCTGCTAGGCCTATATTTTTATTTTTTCGGGTAACCATTTAAAACCAAAATATTCTGGATAATCAGTTCAATGGAGAAGATGACATGCTAATGAAAAGAACACTAATAATTCAGCCAGCAGATATCTACCAGTCATGGCAGATGTAATCTTGTTTTGATTTTCAAAAGTGTTTTAAGTACAGTGGCTTTTTGACTTGAACTTAAATCTGGTCCCCCTCCAAGCGTTTCTTATTGGTTGCAAACCAGTTTGTTATAAGTTAAAAATTCTATGTGCCAGAGCAGAATTTATAGTCTTGTTGCTCACATTTCATTCCATAACCTTCAAAGGTAGCATCTTCTGCTGGACTAAGGTACTATTTCTCTTTAGAGATTTCTAAAAGAACCTGGATAAACACAATGTTATTTACTTATGAAGGCATTCAAAGCCTTCATCTTCTTTCATCAAGTTAAAATAAACGTGATAAATGTGCCACTTTTATCACTCACCACAACACCCATCATAACACCAATCAGCAAGAGGTGCTAAAAAGCAAAATTAGCTTAATCAGTACCTTTGTTCTTCTTATCCAGTCCTACTTTCCTGTCCAAAGGTGGGTTTTGAAACATGTCTAAAAATCACTGTTTTCCCCAAGGAAGAGAGCAAGTAAATTTAATAAGTATTATTACTTCTGAAGAACTATTTCCTATCACATAACCGAGGTAATTGCTCACATATCAACAGCACATCTAGAAAAAGGTGAAATGGGGCTACACAAGGCTAGGGCTACATCAGGCCTTGTGTACCAGAGCTGAATTTAATTGTGCACCTTTAAACTCCCCTACAATATCCTTGTTTTGTTCATCCAGCCGTGGTAGCTATCTGGGTTTTGAAAAATCATGATCTTAAGATAAAGGTGTTGATTCAGAACAGGTGTAAGCCAGAGATTCTCTAGATAATGAAGACCATAAATTCCCAAAACATACCATTGTGCCAGCTGGAGGTTTCCAAACATTGCAAAGTTTTGGAAATTTTCTTACTGTCAGAAGGTGATTAAAGTATGCAAACTTAATGCTGAATACTTGCATGTGCCATTGAAATGTATCCTGAGAAATTCCAAACTGGAAGGGATAGTACTTAACAGACTTGATGTGATAGGAAATGTTTTTCTGTCACATACATACTTTTGGGTTAATTTCAGACTTTACAGAAATGATTCTGGGTTTAGATCAATGAAACTGACAACTGAACATGCTCTTAAATCCCTGAGATGTTTAAGATTGTGGTAAATAAGTGCTCCAGGCAGATGATTAACGTTTTCAAACCTTTGAATACTACTTAGTGAACTGTGGTGACACAAATGGCAGGGTGTGCACAGATGTTGCACAGGGACCAGCTTCCTGGTGTGAGTGGAAGCCGAGGATGCACCATAATCTCCAAGGTCCTGGAGCCTCCCTGCTGTCTTGAGTTGTCAGACAGCCAGACCTGGGACTTCACTACACTTTCAAAACTTGACTTCTGTAAGTATCACCTGTAAAGAATTGTACCTTTAAACACTGAACTCCAGCACAGAAAAAAACTTTCTGAATACAGAGATATCAGAAGGAGCTTAATAGAATTCGAGCCATATTACCAGTATGACAGTTTTTGAGAATACTATTCCCCAAAACTTGAATGCAGATTCCTCCAGTTATTCTCTTTAAAGAAAATACTCCCTTAAAATATTAATTTGACTGGTTATAACAGACCCCTGGATAGGCTTGTGAAGCTAATTCTCTTGCTTACATGAGTAAGGAGGCTCTTAAAATCACTGGTAGAGGTTCCCTACTGGTTTAGATTTGTATAACTCTGCAAGATTCAGTGGAGATACACTACCATAAACAAAACTAGTAGGTGAGGAATGAGATGAAATGGGCTTCTGTTACCCCGAAATCGATGTGATTCTCCTTTCTTGCGTAGGCTTATTCCAAAACCAGGCTCCAATTCTGCACAGGATTGAACCAGGTTTTGTCTGGTTCTCATTGGAGCTTTCCATATTCCACACACACAATGACAGATTTATTGCCTGTCACAGAGTAGAATGAAATACAGCAAGAAGGAAATGTAGTCCATTTTGACTTTAGAAGCAAAAGCTTAATTAAATCAAAGTACTGGCACATCCAGTTCTCACACAGACCTGAATAAATTGTTAAACAATTCCAGTTACTTTGATAATGATTCCTTAAATATACATCCAAAAGAAAACAACTTCTATTGGCACATTTTCCTTATTATACTCTTATAACACCAGATACTATCTGAAAAACTACCTGATATGCTTGTATATGCTGATATGCAAGTAGTCTGCTTTTGGGCAATCATATTGTATTACACAAGAATTCTGCTGTATGTATTTTTGGCACAATAAATAAACTACATATAAATTGAAAAAGCACCTTACTCTTGTCCAAAAAGAAAAAAAAAATAGAAAGAGAAGAAAGGTGAAATGAAAAAAATGTGTGGAAGAGAAGAGAAGACTGCTAAATAAGTGAGCCATACTTAAGTAAGAGGTGATAATATGTATCTTTCATTCTAAGCAATGCCTTTTTCTTCACTTTTTATAGATGAATGGGCTGGAAATATCACACCTAGGTCAGTTAAGAGTAAGATGTCCCTTTACTTTGTTCAACCTGAATCAAAGCTTCTAAGCAAGTATTGTGTGGTTAATACAGGGGTCAGTGAGGAAGGCATCAAGTCTTTTCATCAGAGAAAAATGATGTTATAAAGCTTAAGCTCCTTCAAAGGCTCTCAGGTAAAAAAAAAAAAAAAAATAGTCTGCTAAAGGTAGAACAGAAAGAATACCCAGACAACCTCCCTCTCATTATTCATCACAATTAAATAATCAGAGAGATACATGTTCTTGACTGGCTACAGCATATTTTCTGGTTTGTTTTGGTTTTGGAAGAGCTAGTTAATCAGAGCTTTTTTTTTACCAGTTTCAAAGGATTAGACTCCCACTGGCCATGTGAATCCATGATGGAATATGATTTAAACTCACAGTTAGAGATGGTATTGATTATTTTGGCTAATGTGAGGATATGATGTCTTATATATAAATTTCCTTGGTCTAAAAGCACACAGGCCTCTTCTTAATCTAACTTCCATGTGCTGTGAGAGCAAGTGCTTGGGTTTTAGGGTAATGGAAGAAAAAATATTAAAATAATGACATTAGATTTTTTGGGCAAAGGGAGTGGTTATATTGTTACTAGAGACCAGATGGTGGGTCAGACCACCACACCTTTTCTTACATTCTGCTCTTGCACCAAAATCAATCACCTTCAGTACCTCAGAGATGCTCCTACATCTGTATCACCTTCCGGATGTGTCTGATATTCACAGATGGTGGAGGTCTCATACACTGGAAATAACTTCAACCCATTGCTCTGGCTACATGCTACTGGGAAAAAAAAAAAGAAAGAAAAAAGTCTTGGAGAGAAGAAAGCCCATTCCTTGCTGCACCTTCTCCTGCTACTGGGAACAGAGTAATAGTCTGCAGCTGTGCTAGCTGGAGATGGGAAAAAAATAATAAATCCGACTGAGTGTCTTTTTCAGTCCACTGATCCCAACAGCTGCTCATGGAAAGGATGAGACAGAGTTCAGGTATTTGGCCACCACTAACTTCTCTGACAGGTTCGTGTCAATTCAAATTCAAGACTAACTTTTCCAGAAAAAATTTTCATTCCAGTTTTCATACCAAAATCTCTATGTTTATGAATTCATTTTCCATCAGAATTACTATAGTTCATTGTATTTGAAATTTGGAAGATATTGTTTCAAATGGTGTTGTTTCTCAAAGTAGCATTTCTTTTCTGCAGCATTTCCTGGGTATAGGAATGTTGCTCTCCTCCCTCCACAGCTCTGGAGATTTTCAAACAGTCAGGCTTCTGGCTCTTATTTGCTCCAGTACCTTATTTTTATTAAAGTCTTTCTGAAGCTACTAAATGAAATAGTACAGGTTCTTTATTCTCTTTTTACATAGTAGCTGTTACAGTTCTCCAGTCTCCTGTTTCTAGACTGTTACTAGGACTCTTTTATCCACTTCACAGAGACCCAGCCCACTTGCTGTGTGTAGTACAATAAGTGACAGTGTTATATTCAAAACATAATACAAATAGTAAATTATTAAATTATGAAGATCATAATTGCAGTGTGTCAGTGAGATTAAACTGTGCATGTTCTTCACAGTAAAACTGAATATTTTTACCTCACAGGTTTTTCATAATCAGCATATTCAAATAGAATCTCTGCACTAGTTAATCTTTAAAAATCAAATTTTGCATGTGTTATATTTAAAACCCACAAGTGAAGTGTCTCTGACAGATCATCTCTGTTATTTTCCAGCTTTAAATTTAAAGGTGAAGAACTTTGCTGTTTCTCTGCTTATTTATGCTGCAAATTCAAGTAGGAACTGCTTCAAATGGGAGTCTCATAAAAGAATAAGCAGCTTCTCTTTTTAGAGAAGAGGGTGGGATTTCTGTGTTTTCCCTTTGCAGCTCTGGGAAAGGGCTATCAGAACCTGAAAGAACATTTACAGAAGTCATTCTTAAGTGTCTGTCTTTATCTTAAGATAAAAAACCCAGCTGATACTGAACTTTCCTCCAGTTGCTACACAGCACACAACAAATTGAGGTAGGCTGTTTATTTGAGATAGCTTTCAGTTAGCCCAAACACTGTTTATTGGGTGCTCAGGTGCTGTCTATTGGCTTCAGTGTATGTAGAGAATGAGCCAGCTAGTCATGTAGCTATTGACTTTAATTTATCTAACCTATATATACCAGCAGGCTGATCTGTACCTGCGTTCAGTGGAAAAGTTGGCTTAAATGATCCCTGGTGCTGCAATCTCAGCATATCTTCATTAAAATTTTCAGTCTTAATTGAATTTGTACAAATTAACGTATATGTATGTGTCCGTGGGTGTTAATTTATCTTTAGAGAGAGATGGGATTTTATGATTTAATAATTTCTTTATTTAACAATTTCCTGGGTCATTTTAAGTTCTCAAACTATGAATTATTATTTTCCTAGAATTTCAGCATTATTTCATCCATTGAAGACAATTTCTTCATTACAGAGTTCTTCTTTTGAGTACTTTCCTCTGAAAAAAAAGCGCTTTTTAAGTAATGGACTTTTTGGCTTAGTGCCTAACCAGTATCTTCTCTTGTTCTTGTTCTTCTTGTTGTTATTTTGGCAATTAAATTATTTTAAAAGTTGAATTGGAATTATTCCCATGGGTGTAAAGGAAAAGGCATTTCATAAGTGAAGATGTTTCCACCATTATCATCGTCATCTAACTCCCCTAAAAAAAATATGTTCAGAACTCAAATTTTAGTCCTTTTGTCAAGGCAAAGATTTGAGCCTGATTTGTTATAACTCTAACAATAAATAACTCTCTAAGACTTTTATTTTTTATAAAAAGTTTAGGGTTTTGTTGGACTAGAAGGAAAGAGAATAATTCAAAATCTCCTTGCTGAAAATTCCTCTCCTTATGGGACTGAACCCAATACTCCATACCTTCTCCAATGAACACCTAATAGGTGTTAAGTAATGTATAGATGGCTACTCACAGCATGCAAGCTTTCTCCATAGAATATAAGTTTTCAAGATTAATCCTTTTCTAAAATGAGTCAATAAGGGGTTAGAGTCCAAGCCTTCCTTCAGGTGTGTTCCTTCAGCCACAAGCTGCTAAAGGACCACAGAGCTGCACACTCAGTAACTCTGCACCTAGTGGCATGCAGAGAGAGTCCAAAGAGCAAAAATGACAACCGTGGGTTAGGGCAAAACCACTTAAATAAGGAAAAAAAAAAAAAAAAGGAAAACCCCTTCCAAATGTTGCAAAACCCCGACCTCTCACCACCAGAATATCAGTGCCCAGCCATTACCCTAGCAAAAGAGGCTTTGGAAGAATTTGCACCCCTCTCCATTCTTTATTGCTGAACATGGCATTCTAGGGCATGGGATAGCTCTCTGATTAAAGCAGTTCAGCTGTCTTGGCTGTGTCCTCTTCCAGCCAGCCTTCTCACTGAGAAAAGAATGTGAAAGGAAAAATATAGCTATGTTATGTTTGTTCTGTAACTTGAGACTAAGTGTTTCACTTCAATTTGATTGCAAGTGCAAGATCTAGCATTAATCAGTTTAAGCCATTGATATATGAGGACTTAAGTTACATAAGTATAAAAACAGTGTCCTTATAAAGTGGGGAGAAAAACGAGTACTTACTGGTAAAAGAAAAAAGCCTTTTTTTAAAAAAGGATGGCTTTCATGTTTTTGTCTCTTTTTTTTTTCCCCTGGCTACAGTAAAAAGGAGCTATTCTGAATTCAGAGATCCATAATGTCTTTTATAATTGCTCATGAATGATTTTTCTTCTTTAATGAAAAAAATGTGTGTTTTTTTCTTAACTACTCATTCCTCATTGCCTCAGGGAACATACATTTTACTCCACAAAAACTGAGCAATTGAGTTTGTATAGTTTAAAAGAACCATTGAAATGGTCTTTTCAATTTCCTTTGAAAACTTCACAAACATTAACTTTATCAGCATTTATACATTACAGGAGGAAATTTCCCAGCAAAATATCCAAAATATCCAAAGAGACATTTTAAAATTTCTTTTTTGCATGACCCAAGCTGATGCTTTCTCTGTTGACCTTTAGTGATAATTCTATCATGAATCACTTGATAATTTTATTTCTTTTGAAAAGTAGGCAGGGTTGGAACAATGTCTTCCTGTTTCATAGAGCATCCAACCCAGTTTGGATGCTAGAGAAATAGAATCAGACAGAAATCATTAATAGTAATGTGTGAACAGGGGCAGATCAGAGCTGCCCGCAGAGGCACACAAAGATGTAATGACAGACTTTTCCTTTTTCTCTTGTAATTTTCCAGCATATACTTACTAGATAAGTGAAAACCAGAAGAGAAACACAAGAAACAATAGCTATCAAACATAAGAAGAGCTATGAAAACTCCTTACTGTGACTTGCATCTGGGATGCAAACCTGATGTTATTGTTATCAGCTGGCAGCAAGGCCAATCCTCAAAATGTCTCTAAAGTTGAATTTTACACCCATAAAGAAACTAAACCTAAATCATTATGACTCTGTAGGACAGCATGGGTTCAAACCTGTCTCATATGGCATACATGCATGTCTCCATTTCCTCCTGTAACTTCAAATTGTTATCATTAACTATTATTAACAATAGGAACAGTGATGTGGGTTTCTTTTAAAAATCCAAGACTCACAAAATCCTAAAATTTGCAGCCACACAGCATTTTCATGCTAAACACACATGGGATTTTTACCTACCTTACCTTGAAGTCCTAGCTCCAAAATTTTTTTAGTTTATTAAGACTGACTGATTATATAACAGGCAAGATTTCCTCTTGGAATCTTGTTGTTTGAGCATTATGTTTCAACATAATTAGCTATTAGCTAATGGATTGAGAAATACATAATTAAATGTGGAAAGCCAAATGTGAAAATGGAAGAAACAGAGAGAATTGATTTATCTCCTAGTAACATACTATTTTTAATAACTTTTGCAAAAGGAAAAACATGTACACAGTCTCTATTCTGTCATGAACCCTTTATTAAGAAATAAATGCTTGTGTTTATTGTATTTATTTTTGTAAAGCTCTAATTGAGGTTCTAACTGTAAGAAGGCTAGAAGGTCTTATCTTAAAGATGAAAATTATCAGCTTCCCATATCTGATACCTTTTCAACAGAAAACCCTCTTTGAATTTAAGTCAGGACACAGTGCAACTAATAACTCTGGTGGCATTTTATTCATTATTTTATGGGCCCTGAGATCTTTTAAGATTGAACCTAGTCAATATACTAATTTCATTTCTATTTGTGTATGATCTTATATATCACATTTCTAGTTCTGTTTCATAATGTGCGCATAACATTTCTACCTCTCCAGTTATAACATTTTTTCATTGCTTGTAAAATTTCTCTTTTGAGTGTTGGAGTGACTAGTTTTGGAGAAACAACCAATATTTTTCCACATTGACCAAATATTCAAAACAAGAATATTCTAATTTTTTTGCGTGCAATTCTGTGTGCTTAAGTGTGTGAGCACCCGGGTGTAAACAGACCATTATTATTTACACATATATTATTAATACATTGTTTCTTATTCCTGTCCTCAGACTTCTGGTGTTTTCCTCTTTCACAGCTGACTCTGTGATAGAAGACAAGACACCAAATTCATTTGCTGGTTGAGAAGACTGAAGTTAATTTGCCACTTCTTGACATGGTCAGAATAAATAGAATACTTAACATAAAAATGTCATTCCATAGACTTTCCTGGTTAATAAATTCTGGTGATGTAATACATCTGCTTGGCAGTCTTGTGATCTGAGACTGAGCAGTTCAGTAAGACTGAGAACCTGCTGAGATACTACTTCTAGGATTTTACACTCTTTTAGAGAATTTCTGGGGTCTGTCCACAAATATTAGGCAGTAACCATCCTAGACCACACCTTTCTGAGATCCATAGGACTTTGCTTTCCCTTACAATAAAAATGACATTATTAATACTCTATACATCAAACGTAGAGAATCAGAGACTTGTCAAAACCCCCAAGCTACTGAGACTTCTATATGTAAAATTCCACCAATTAGAAGTTCAACTGAGTGCACTGTGCTTAGATAGTGGTATAAAATTTTGCAGCTAAGTCACCTTCCTTGCAGACCTGGGGACTATATTCGATTATTTCACCAAGCATCTTGACTGAGGAATAACTTTGTATCACAGAATCATGTCATGGTTTAGCAATGATTCTCCCCAGTTCAGTGCCCCCACTGAAATTTGTCAAACCATGTGCTCCTCACTCTCTCACTCCCCTGCTTTCTCATCCCTCTTCCCCCATAGTGGGCTGGAGAGGAGAATTGGAGGCACAAAAGGTAAACATCAGAGATAAAGAGCAAGTGTTGGGTTAAGAACATTTTATTGGAAACAGCAATGAGATACGAAAACAAACAGTAACAGCAACAATGCTAACGACAGAGGGTACAAGAAAGGAATTATTCACATGGAACTTGTCAACAGACAGTACTGGAATCCCTTCTCCCCAGAAGAGAGTCCCTTTCCTGTACCCCCAACAATGACGTGAGGTGGTATAGAATAACCTCTGGATTCTACTCATAGCCCTTCCTGCCTACTGTAAGAATTAATCTTGTCCTGGCTAGAACCAGGACAAAATGCATCATAGAACTCACTACACACAGCATGAGAAAGAACAGGTGGGGTTGACATATCAACAATCACACAATGCAAGTAATGATTATTTGCACTACTGAATGAAAAAGAAGACATATTAAAGAAAAAAAAAACAGAAAAGCATAAATAAAAGAGGAAGAACAACATTCTAAGAAAATTATTAAGATGTTTTAAGTTTTTTGCCACGTTGAACAAATATATTTCCATTGGAAGCTATATACAAATTGCAGTTTAGGAATATTGTGGCAGAATCGGCAAAATTTGAAAACACCATATTCAACAGGCTTCAAAAGAGCTGGTTTATATCAGCCATCAACATGGCCTGCTGTTTATGAGCTTTCTTCCCTAACCCAGCTTCAAACAGCATAATTGTAAGTTTGAAGTGAAATACAGTTTCCTGGTGCTCAGCGATGCCAGCTTAATTCCTCTGTTGGCATGTGTTACATGTCAAAATTAAAGATGGTAAACATTAATTGCTGAAAAGGTATTTAATTTCATGTAATCTAAACTTATTTTGTCTCCTTTGATCTTAGTTCTCTGTGTGCTTTATTTTATACTGAAATAGCAGTAGGAAAATTCTTCCAGGGAAAATATTTGTCCTGCCTTCCTAAAACAAAATGGAGACAACCAATTATTTAGAGGTAATATTTACCAGTAGCTGATTCTCATTTGATTTGATCCTTTTCAGTGTGGACTTGCCAGTGCCTGGAATACAGAAATGCAGACAATGGAGAGAAGAAAGGTAAGAAACCTTGTCACCCTTTGGAGGACAGATATGAGATTCATTGCTTTCCTTCCAGGGGCCAGTGAACCTACGTAGAGGAATTGTAGCAGAAATCTTTTGCATTCAGCTGGAGTAAGACAACAAGCAGTGTCCATTTCTCTTGCCCAAACTCACTCCAGGACAAAATCATCCAGTTTCAGGTTTGATTTAAGCAAACCATCTCAATTTACTTTAATGGAGACATAGAGCCCACACAGCCAATGTGCATGTGACCTCGTCAGTATTGCAGCATCTACCTCTACACACTCGGAGAGCAAGAGCATCCACCACATTAATTGTTTCTTAAGTGATTATGCCTCAGGACTCTGAAAGCAGTTTGGCTCATAAATGAGGATTTCAAGAGAATCAGTCCTGCTTGTTGCATCTCTTGTACTATACTGCAAACTTAATGCTTAATATTTAGAGAGAAAGAGATGTGCTTCAGCTCTAAATGAAGAAGTATTTCTGACCAAACTGAAACCTAAAGGAATTAAAACTCTGAAATTTGCCACTAAAAGCCATAGCCACAGCAGTTCACAAAGCCATTTACAATATCCTGCAGCCTGTATTTTTAAAATTTCATTCACTGTCTCTTATAATTTTATGTATATCCTACATGATTTTGTACCCCTGTTTCCTGGGTACAGGGACAAAGGGTTGGAGTTTTAGTGCTGTTTTTTTTCAATACCCCTCACATCACAGGAGGGAGGAGGGGTGTGTGGTTTCAGCAGGAAAAAAGCTGGGGCTGGAAACAAAAAGTTTGAATTTTTTGGTTCTCTTCAGGCAGAAGGTACCAGGTCAGCCTGGTGGAGCTAGTTCTGCTGATTTTTTGGTTTTTTGGTGGTGATACTTTTTTGTGAGTAAAACATTCTCTCTCTTTTGTACACTCTTCATCATGATTGTTGTGATTTTCAGTAAACTGTTATTCCAATTTATAATCTCTCCCAGTGTTCTCCCATTTTCAGAAGGGGCAGGGAGAGAAGGGAGCAGCCTGAGTGGGTTTAATTTTCTAGATAGGATTTAAAACCAGCATACCCTCATATTATTTTGGGAAACATTTTGGTGTGTTTTATTTCATTGCTTATTTCCAGCCATAAAATAACTTAATTTTCCACAGCATTCTTTCTCAAAAAAACAAAATCAGCAATTATAGCTGTAACATTCAAAGTGCTTACCTTTTGGGAATACATTTTTGCACAAGTTCTGTTGTATGCTGAAGACTGCAAAAGCATTCTGAATATTCACAGAAAATTATTATGCTTGCATCTGAAGTATTTAAACAACCATTACGAAAAGGATGACTCGTGATTGAAGGTTTGTGATTTTGAAATGGAGAAAATATATCTTTTTTCAGCAGGGTATTATAAGCAGATTCGAAATTCAGCCTTTACTAAAGTGCTTTTTAAAATTCCTAGCTTGATTCCTGCCTGCTTTTCTACCAACATTTTAATTAATTGCTTACATTTGTCTGTCTAACTTAGAAAAGGCTTATATCTAAGATGAACAGTATAGACTTCTCAGGGACCTGTACCTGCTATCTACTTTATACCAAAATTTTTTCTTAAATATAAGTGGTCCTTCAAATAAGTCTTTGCTGCTGTTTCATATTAATGTTGCTGTATGATTCTTCTATATACATTTTCTGGTTTTGCTGTTACCCACTTCCTAATCTTCATTTTCAGTATTTGTTCTTACTTGTTTGACACTTTTATTTTTCATTATTGAATTACAGATCTATTAGTCATCTTCTTATTTTAGACTTCTAGTTAATTGTGTTCTTTCTACAGTTATAGACCTTCCCATTCAACACACTTTATTCTACCCAACTTCACTATATTTCATAATCACTGTATGGGTGATTTAAAACAAAGTTAAATGCTTAATTTCAAAGAATTTGAAGAATGTTAGTCTTGAAGAAGAATCCCATGGTTAATTGGAGGAAATCATTCTGAATAAAAGGAATACCACAAGAGAAGGATTTTATTTTCCTTCACTAAAATTTGTCTGGAGTTATCCTTGTCAATGCCAGCTGTCTACAAGATATTTATCATGCAAAGCATTTCAAAGTCATCCTGTCACAGAATGGGTGAGGTTGGAAAGGACCTCAGTGGGTCATCTGCTCCAACGTCTCTGTTCAAGCTGCGTAATCCTAGAGCACATTGCACAGAATTGTGTACAGCACATTCTTGAAGATCTTCCTGTCAGGAAGACTCCACACCCTCTCTGGACAATCTGTGCCCGTGCACAGTCACATACACAGTAAAAATGTTTGTCCTCATATTCAGATGGAGCTTCCTGTGCATCAGTTTCTGCCCATTGCCTGTTGTCCTATTGCTTGGCACCATCAAGCAGAGCCTGGGTCCATCCTCTTGGCATCCTCCCTTCAGATGCTTACTTGGATGAGATCCCCTCTTAGTTGTCTCTTCTTGAGGCTGAACAGGCCTGACTTTCTCAACCTTTCCTCATAAGAGAGATGCTCCAGTCCCTTAATCATCTTTGTACCCCTCCTTCAGACCTGCTCCAGGAGCTCCATGTCTCTCTTGTACTGAGGAGCCCTGAACTGGACACATAACTCTAGATGTGGACTCTGAAGCAGCCCTTTTACTAGGCTGACTAGAGGGGCAGGAGCAGCTCCCTCGAGCTTCTGGCGATACTCTTCCTAGTGCACCCCAGGACACCATTGGCCTTCTTGGCCACATTGCTGGCTCATGCACAGTTTGTTGTCCACCAGGACCCCCAGGTCCTTCTCTGCAGAGCTGTTCTCCAGCATGTCAGTCCCCAGGTGATACTGGTGCCTGTGGTTATCCTTCCCAAGTTGTAGGCATTTGCCTTTGTAGAATTTCAGAGAGTTCTTCTCTGCCCGTTTCATCAACCTGTCAAGGTCCTTCTGAAGGGCTGTACAGTGCACTTTGGATTGGCCACTCCTCCCAGCTTTGTATCACCAGTGAACTTGCTGAGAAGGCATCTTCCCCTTCGTTGGAAAATAATAACGAAAAAGTTAAACAATACTGGGCCCAGTATTGAACCTTGAGGGACGGCTCTAGTGACAGGCCTCTAAATAGACCCTGTGACAATGATTTGGACACTCTAGAATCTGATGTCCAGACAGTTCTCCATTCACTGCTCACTCATCCAATCCAAACTCCCTGAATTTGTCTATGAGGATTTGGTGAGAGACAGTGCTGAAAACCTTTCTTAAGGTAGACATCATCCACTGCTCTCTCCTCATCCATCCAGGTGGTTGGTTGATTGTAGAAGGCTGTCAGGCTGGTTGAATGTGATTTACCTTTAGTGAATCCATTCTGACTGCTCCTCATCACCTCCTGCCCACATGGATAGAGATGGCCTCTACAATGAGGTGCTCCATTGCCTTTCTGGGAATAGAGATGATTGCTTATTCCCTGAACCCTTCTTCTTGTCCTTGTTGAAGACTAGGGACATTTGCTTTCTCCCAGTCCTCAGGCACCTTTCCCAAACTCCATGACCTTTCAAAGATGATGGTGAGCAGCCTCACTATGATTTCTGCCAGCTTCTCAGCACTCAAGGATGCATCCTGTCAGGGCCCATGGACTCGTGGATGTCAAGTTTGCCTAGATAATTCAAACCTGAGTCTCCTTGACCAGGAGTCAAGTAGAGTTGGGTTAGAGTCTGTCTGCCTTCCAAGTTTCCTTTACCCTGGTCTCCTGGGTTAGTTTTCTGAGGGATATCTTGCCAGTTAAGATTGATGCAAAGAAAGTTTTCAGTAATTCTGCCTTCTCAACCCCCACTTTTGAGTAAGTGCAATATCATTATTTTGCATATCTTCTGCTTTGTTGGCCTAGTGGAGCTGAGCTGGCATAGTGGAGCAGGCCTGTGTTTTGCCTGAATTCAGTTTGCCTAAATTACATCCTTTATCTATTTCTCCAAGGCTGTGCTGTTGTGTCCTACTGTCCTTATCATGGTCAGCCCTGCTTCCTTTCAGCAGCCTTGGTGGGGTGGGGGTGTGTGTGGTCAATGCTGCCACTTGCTGCCTCCTCCTGCCACCCACTGGACTCAGCTGGTGTCAGTGCAGCCTTGGGTCACTGCCCGATGGTGAGGGGCTGGGTGGGAAAAAAATGGACTTGCTGGTCACCAAAGAACAGCTCCCCTTGCTCTGCTGGTCCCAACTGCAGTTCTGGAGCTGCCCCTTCAGCACCATTTTTCTTGGGAATGACCCTGCTGCCTCTCCTCACCACCTTGTCCTGCAGAAGTGTCCTGGAAAGGCTCAGAAATGGGAAAGGATCTGCGGGTTATGCAGGTCTGCCCTTCACTTCAGTGAGCCAGTCAAAATGGACCCCTTTCTTGTTGTGGCCATGGCTTTCTTCCTGCCAAAACTACACCAGTTGCTGTGATGTGAGTGGTCCTTGAAGAGACAACACTAAAACCTTCAACACCCTTGTTTCTGCACCCAAGGCACATAGTAAAGAACATCAGTGAATTAAATTTTCACATGTTTTGTACCCTCTTACCCTTATATCCCTTATTCTATCACCATATTTCAGTCCTTTGCAATCTCCCATCTTTTCTGATAGCCCAATGACCAATATCTTGCCATGCTGGGTGAATTGCCAGTGCTTTATTTGTCTTGCATGGCTAGCCAGAAAGTAAGGTGGAAATTCAGAATGCAATAGCTGATTTTCACTTATCCTCAACTCGGGGTGTTACTGTCTAACCAATTAGTGATTTTCACTGTATTCAGAGAAAATTGTCTTTGAGACCTGTTGAGTTTGACTGAAATTACCTAGTACAGCAAAAAAAGCTTGGGGGTAGGAGAGCTGATGGATGTGCAGAAACCTGATAAGCAATGAACATCTTATGTCTTACACAGGTTAAGAAAAGACATAAAAACTATATGACCTGTTTTATTTCCCATTTTCATAGGATAAATTAGGAACCATTCTGTAACTCCTTTTGGTCTAATGCAGTTCAAAATATCAAGGAAACAACAATTGGCTAAGCACTTGATTGTCTGAAATTCCCTGTTTGATGTTTACATGCTTCAGTTCTTAAGAAATCATCATCACGTCTTTACTTCTCATGTATAGTAAAGGAGGTAAGAACTTCACTTCTCTCCCTTGCATGGCTCCCTCAAATCTGTTTGATCACATAGCTGAAGTCAGTGAGTCAATGGTTTTAGGAAGAAAAAAAAGGACCTTTCTCTTTAATTGAATTTCAAGCCTATTTTATCTCTTAGCTGATGAATGAACATGAACTGACATTTCATAAGTGTTTGTATAAAGAAATAGCAGGAGGCATGCTCATAACCATCTTCTTACCTGATCATGCTATTCACCCAGTCTTTAAAACACTAATTTTCATGAAACATACTGTTGCATGTCTTTTTCACTATTTGACGGCACTAAATTACCAGGCTGGAAAGGAAAATCTGATGCACTCTATTCCCTAGTGACAAAACTACATGTAGATATATACATTTACTGTACTAATTACATGTCATCAAATCAAATACCAGTATTCAACACTGTTTTAATCCAGAGAGGATTATTTTGGTGTTTCTGTTGAAGCAATGAAGTTCTCAAACTGTTAGCAGCCTGCAATTTTTACCATTTTAGCTTAGCGGAGGCATTTCTTTTTCCTGAGACCTGAGACTGGAAAATAACCACGTGTTTAGGCACCAAAACTCAGCAAGTAACTCTGAACTTATTATGTCACACTTTCAATAAATCCTGTCAGTTCCTGATAGACTCTGTGATATATATCGTGCTGATAGCTTTATCAAGCATTTGATTTATGGCTAAATATTGACTTGAAACCTTGCATAAGAAAAAGAGGTTAAATGAGGAAAAAGAAGTCCCCCAAGCCCTTTGAAAACAGTCACCTTAGTATTTGCCTGGTTTGTTGGCTTCACAGCTCAAATCCATTAAAATGCAAAAGTTCAGTCTGTACACGAAAAGCACAGTTAGAAATTTGAAGTTGGACCATTTGGGAAAGTATTTAAAAAAGGGGTTGAAACCACAAATTGAAAATCCCTCAACTCTCAGATGAGAAACATCTCAGGTGGAGATGGAGCTGTTGACATGGCTTGCTTAGTGTCTCCTAGGTGTCAGGAACATTTTAGGATGAAATCAATTGCTCAGAAGCTAGGTAAAAATCCTGCTTGAAAGCATATATGAAATTCAATGCTTCTTGTATTCTGAAGGGATCTTTTCTCTGAAGGGATCCTTTCTCTACAGAAGTAGCAGTTTTAATTTCTGCTTTCATCTTACCAGTTTTTCAGATCGTCTGTTTGACCACATTTATAATGATAAATATTTTCCCTGTTTATTTGCTCACTATTTCTTTTATATAAAACCACCTCACTTAGTCTTGTCTTAGAGGCAAATCTTTTGAAGTTTTAAGGACAATTAAGACCAACATGGACCTACAAGTGGCAATTTTCCTCCTCTTTCTCTTCCACTCAGTTGGAGGTACAAAAGACTTCCTCCAGAAACTACCTGGAGTGTCCAGGTTAGTCCCCTACTTTGAAGTGTCCCTTAAAGAAGGAGTACTCTGTAAGAGGGCTTAGTTTTGTTTGAAGACATTAATATCTCTGGAGAAATAGACTTTGTATTAGAATAATGTTTAAGGATGAGTCTTTTATTGGTGGTGGCTGCATATTTGCTGCGACGCTTTCCACAAAACACCCTTTTATTGATGACATATTGAATAGGCAAGATAAGAGCATCGTTGTCTTCTGTACATTTGTCCTTAGTAAATGTAAAGATGTTTTTGTGTGCCAGACTCTCCAGGACTATGTGGATGTGTAAAAAAGTAAATACAATTATATTTATTGAGGTTTAAATGCTCATGGTTTATTTCTAGACATGATTTTTTAATTATTTAGTATTTCATGGTGCTCAGATATATTCAACATACAAAGCAATAACTTCAGTTTGCTTTCTGTTATCATAATTGTTGCATAAGTTTTTCTGCTCTGTAACAAATACAGAGAGCACTTCAGCCAAAGCTTTGTACTTTGCAGGTGACCTCCAGCTACAGAACACTGAGACTGTTGTTTGTCTAGAAGATTGGTATTAATTGATACATTGTCATCAATGAAATAAGCAGCCAACATGCAAACTAATCAAATATACAGCCTCACTTTAAAACAAGAGGATATTTTCTTTGCCTGAAAGCCAGATATACCGATGCCCATTTCTATGCAACATTTCTGATGCAGCCAAGAACCAGGCAGAGAATCAGTTGCAACTACCTCCAGTCAAGTCTAGGAGACAAAAGTGACATGTTGTCATGGTTTAAGCCCAGCTGGAAATTAAGCCCCATGGAGCTGCTTAAATACCCTCACCCAGTCCAGCTGAAGAAACTAAAGGCAGAGATCCAGAGTGGGATAAGGAACATTTAATGCAAATAGCAGTAAGATAAAAAACCCCAAAATAACAGCATCAATATTAACAGCAAAAGTAAAAAAGAGAGTGAATTACATACAAAAAATGCTAGCTGACCTGGTCTGTTGCCATGTGTCCTTCTGAGACAAAGGACAAAATGGTGCCGGGACATTCCATATTCATGTTGTTCCCTCCCAATCTCAGACAGTGAAAAACAGTATTGGACAACCTGCTCTCTTCCCCAGAAAAAGGCAAAACGGCCTCAGATCCCCCATGGGACCCTTTTCCCCCCACCCTAAGTCATACCCTCTTCTCAAAACTAAGCATCCCTTACTTGTGCTCCCCAGTGATGCTGTGGGTGATACAGAACAAGAACCTAGACATGCCCATACTGCTGACTCACATCCTTGGCCAAAACACTTGTATGACCAGGACAAAGAGCTCTGACTCCCACATGAAATTAACAAGTTAAAAGGTTCATTGTCTCTTACTTGAGTAATTTTGCCATGCCTCCTCATTCTGAACGAAATGACAAGTGCTGCAATGCACAAAGCTGAAGCACATCTCCTCTTACTTATAGGTCTTCTGTCTGTTTCTAAAAAGGTTGACTTTATTAAGAACACAAATGTAGTTGGATTGCTATCAGCAATTCCTGTAAATATTGCATGCTGTGGCCCTTGACTTCAGTGAAGACCTCCTTTTGCTGTACTAGTGAAATAAATCACCAGAGCTAGCAGAAAAACAAGCATAATTGAAGTGTGATTGTCAGCCCAGTTGTATGAACTTGCTTAGCTGAATTAAATGGCAAATATAATCCAGTGGCCTAGAAGCAGAGAGAGCAGGGGAAAGTTTGATTTTCTCATATTTCCCTTCAAAAAATGTCAGCATTCTGCTACTATTTTGAACACCCACTATGCCCATTTCAGTCACATTTCTGCTACTTACAGTTTTACTCATGTTGGTTGGAGGTCTCATTATGAACCTTTGCACATAGCCTCTCATGAGAACCTGCCCCAATAAAGTCTGCGAGGCACTCAGGGGCTCAGGCACAAAAGGGTGAGCACAGCGTAACCTGCTGCTGTATTAGTAAAAAGGCATACCACTTATGTCAAGAGGTATGAAACCATGAGGGCAGCACAAAAACACAAGAATTCATGTCCAATTAAAAAGAGTGAATTTTGCTTCAGAGAACAGAGCTGTGTATTCAACAATTTGCCATACCAGTTTTTGGCCTAATGTGTTTTCTTGTTACTAAGATGCAAATACTTGGAGAGGTGTGCTACAATACAGAAGCTGGAGTCATTGATAAAAAAGAAAAGAGTCCTCCACAATGGTAAAAAACTTGATAAAAGGAAAAAAACCCCCTCCACATTAGACTTCTGATTTAGCAAGCTAGACATCTAGAGCCACATATTAGCAAATAACAGGAAAAAGACCTGTCTTTTCAGTCAAAGGCTTGTTGCAGTTTACTAGAGATCAAATATTTACCCTTATAAATTACATGGTAATATTATAAATTTACTATCCTTCTCTGTTCCCTACTTTCTCTACAGGGATTGTATTGTCACAACAGGAATGAACTATTGTCACAAAATTTAGAAATTGCTCATGGCCATCTACACTGTCACTGCTGACACTGTCAAGGTGCCTGCATTAGGCAAGCAAGGGATCAGAGAAAAATGCTCATGAAAATGGCAAGAAACTGGTCCATGGGTGACACAATGATTTTTGACTGAAAATTTCCTTTTTGCATTTTCCAGAGGAAACACAGAAAAGCCCTAAAGGAGGTCCTTTTTTTATATGATGGAAAAAAACTCTGCTAAAAATATTTTAAAAAAAAAAAGGGAGGGGGTGAGGGAAATTGGAATCATTATCTGACTACAAATTGCCATTCCTAAATTTGCAGTAAGATCAATATTTACTGTAGCTAAACTTTGGAGTGCAGCCAAAGAGCTAGGGAGAGACCATAGCTGAGACTGAATGTAAAGAAGTGATCTTATATTGGTGTCCTTTGCTTTCTTTGATAAACTTTCCGTTGCTGTTAAATGCACTCTGGAGCACTACAGAAGACTTTGGGGTTTTTTTCAGTGTACAGAGCTGGTCTCTTTGGGCAGTTGTATCCTCCTCTTAATTGTTGAGCTGTAGGTTAGACATAAGAAAATTATGTTTCTTGCTTGTTTACTCTCCTTATCAAAGGAATTTTGTGAAATGATAGCAAAAATCTATGGTTATCTCTACTAAAATTACTTGAATAATATTTTGCACCAAATATTAAAATTATTAGAGAGATGCATATGCCTGAAATGAGGTGCAAATGAGACCATATGCTGAAGTCAATGGATTTTTATTTAACAGTAAATGTGAGGTGGAGAGAGATAGAAAGAAATAGGGAATAGAAAGAGAAGGAATACAAGTAGAATGCTATATAGTCACCATTCTTTGGATCCTGGAACAGGTCTTGGTGGTTGCAATTTCAATGTCTGGTGGTTGCTGTCTTGATCTGTCAGGGGTGAGGGAAGCCCTGTCAAAGTCGTGGAGGAAATCCACAGAACAGAGAGTTCAGGTTTAGGTGGGAATACCCAGGTATGTCCCCTGAGGGGTGAGGAGTTTCGCACTGAATGAGGTAAAGTTGTGTTCAGGACAGTTCAGGAGTCTTTGGCAGCTTCCAAGGCTGGCTGCCCACTACATCAGTGCAGTTGAATCCACTGTGGCCCATCATGGCCCATCAGCAGAGCTGAAGACCTTCACACTGTACGTGAACGTCTCTGTACTTTCCTGGCAGGGGAGTTATCACACCTAAGTTCACTTACTTAAGGACAAAAAGACAGTACCTGGCTTCCAGAGTTCTATCCTCATCTTGCTCAACACTGAGCTTGCAGTCTGAGGTGGTGGGTGTGCTCTGCCCTCTGCACCTGGGTGGTTACTGTGCACATCAGCAGCTTGACTCCTGATTGTTTTAGCATCAGCCTTCCAGGTAGTCTACAAGCCACCTTCCCAAGACTAGGAGGTGCGTGGCAGGAAGTATTGGTGTAAGGGACAGGATGTTTCTCTTATTTCTGTAGGAAGTCATGAGCTCTTGAAGACAAGAGATATTTTTCATGAGCTTGGACTACGCATTTTTACACTAAACAAGAGAACTTGGTGACTTCCTTCATCTGGGAGAATGTCCAAATTAAAATGACTGTCAGCAATGTCCCTCTAACCCTGTTAGATGTTTTCTATTTTCTGGTCAGTCAGGCCTTCTTGTTGGATACTTTTGGTCCTTTCCCCATAGCTCCCCAACAGCAGCATATTATCATCAGGGAGGTAATGACTTTTTCTGGACATGGCCAAAAGCTTTTGCAAAGCGTGAGTAAAAGCTTGCTTTTAAGAAGTTTTTCCATATGAAAAAGATTTATGGACTATGCTACATAGAGTTGCTATGGAAAATGGTACTGCTTTATCCTCTTGAAAAGTGATTGCCTTGTCTGCAATGGAGATACCCTGTATTTACTCCGGTGGATATCAATTGTCCTGGTCTCAGAGTACAAGTCAACATTCAAATCTTGTTCATGACTTATTACACGGAGACATTATTAAGTGTTATGGCAAAATGCCTATTCTGAGATTTTGATAGCTAAATTTCCTGCATAGTTTCAGCTGAATATCGTGTACTTCCTTATCTTCTGTCTTGGGCTTTCTCTGACAAGATCTGGCATGCTAACAAGGGCAATGGATAGGGTGTGAGATTGTGGTTTGCTTGCATAATGTCTCTAGGAGCATGAACAGATCCAAAAGATTCCTAAATGTTCCTAAACACCTGGATGATAAGCTCATGGTACAGGTACAAAAGGAACCAACTAGGAAAGGTGCTGTTAGAGAGCATCTAAACAAGGATGGTGAAAGTCTGGAGGGGAAGCCATATGAGAAGCAGCTGAGGTCACTTGGTTTGCCCAGGATGGAGAAGAGGGGACTGAGGAGATACCTCATCAGAGTCCTCAACTTCCTCATGAGGAGAAGTGGAGTGGCAGGCACCAATCCCTTCTCTCAGGTGACCAGTGATAGCTCCTGAGGGAATGACATGAAGCTGTGTCGAGGGCATTTGGTTGGATATCAGGAAAAGGTTCTTCACCCAGAGGGTGGCTGAGCACTAAACAGGCTCCCCAGAGAAGTGGTCACAGCACCAAGCCTGACCAAGCTCAGAAACACTCCCAGGCACTGGGTGTGATTTTTGGGGTTATCCTGTTCTAGGCCAGGATTTGGACTTTGATGATCCTTGTGGGTCCTTTTCAAATCTGGATGTTCTGTAATACTGAGATTCTGTGATTCTTTGGCCTTTTTTTTTTT
>VXAC01008004.1:8636-39914 GCA_013399225.1 Rhipidura dahli | reverse complement strand
TTTTTTTTTTTTTAATATTAAAATGTCACTGTCTTTCAAAAGAGAAGTACTTAGATAAATGTCAAAACAGATCACTTTCATTTTCCTCTTTGGGTCAGACATACCTCCTTCTCCTCACAGGAGCTCTTTAGCACAGAAGAACAAATTCAAAAACCTCAAGTGTCCAGTATGAGTCTCATCTGATCTTTAACCAGAGGCATTGCTTCTGTGTTCTTTAATAAATCAATGCTACATCATGACTTGACCGAAATGCACCTTATTTTTCTGACATGCCCATTATATATTATATATATGTGATTTGAAGTCAGATACCAGTCACAGATCATAGGGTTATTGTACTGCCATTCACATTAGTAAAGCCCATGGTAGATATTTCTGTTGATCTGTGTCCATCAGCGGGGAAATATTGCTGAATGTTAAATGGCTACAAACAGAGAGGTTTTGTAACACTCTCATGTTCTTAACCAGCTCTTGACCAAATGTAGTAAGTTTTAGCCTTGAAATGTATTATGTTTGTGTTTCAATCTGTCTTCCTGGTAAAGAAGGCATATTTTGCATGTGGTTTTTTTTCTTATATTTTTAATCGGACTGGTAACACAGTAAGTTCACCTGCTGGTCCTTACTGGGGCACACAAAATAATTGAGAGCTATAGGATTATGCAAATTGCATCGGGAAGGAAAGATAAATGCAGTCACATCACCCGTGCAACAACTAACAACAGAATATGGAATCAGTGTTCTTGCCATGGAATTACTGTGCAATTTCATACTGTGGGATACCTCAACATCATTTTTGTGGGTTAGATTCTGGCTGTCTCTGGTCACCAGCAGCACCAAATAGGTAAATACTAAGAAATTTCTAGGAAAAATATTTACTAATAAATTTAAACTTCTGGTGGCTGTTGATTCTTTCAATTGATATTTACAGAAAGTTTTGTGTAGGAACTAAATAATAATAAAAACCCAATATCTTTTAGTACTTCTAGGAGGAGAAATGTAAACTCAAATTTAATTTAACACTTAAGGAACAGTTAAGGAGACCTAGGATCTGATTTATTTTCTTCCAGCACCACCAATATGGGCTGCATTTAACTCTGTGCAACACTACACTACAAAGCCTTAGCAAGTGCTTTTTAAAAACGAATTTACATGTGTCTTACAGGTAGCTTGGAAAGAGTTATTTCTGTCATTTGATATGGCAGGCTTGTTTAGATGGATAACAAGCCCAGTAATTTTCAGTGCCCAGGGCAAATCCTAATACGTCCCTCATCTTGCAAGACACAAAACCTAAACTGAATTATATAGCAAATGACTTACACAGCTTCTGCTAAAGCCTGCCATAGATTTCTGTGTCTTTGAGCTTTGAATGTACTACATAAAACAGCAATTACTTATGCCAGTCCTTCAGCTTTTGCAGTAGATGCTCAAAAAGGAAATAATTAATTCTTCTTTAAACTTGTTCAAAACCCTTGGTTTGCATTTTCATTAGTGCAGCTTGTGGTAAGCTCATCACTGTTAAACAGTAGAAAAAACTGAGTGATATTTAAGACTACTCAGAGAAAAGGTTTTTTCCCTTCAAAAAGACATATTCCTGATCAACATAGCATTTTCAGCCAATGCAAAGGAAAAATATTTTATTGGGCAGATATTTGTGGAAAATAAATACAGGCAAAAATGCTACCTAAAACCTAGTTACCTATTACCACTGTAAGCACTGTACACTTAGGTGTATCTTTTAATGGAAATTTTGCTTCAAAAAAGAGAGAACACTCTACCCAGTCAAACCCTAACATCTGTCACTATTGCTAGTGACTGATCTCTTAATCACAAACTATTTGTTTCAGAATGGCTGCAGGGTTAAGCCAACACAGATCTTCTCAGAAATCCCTTTACAATGCAGCTTTATTCAGATAAAAAAGAATCCCCTTTTTTTTTTTTTTTTTTTGTCCAGGTAAATTACACAGAATGGGCACAAGGTAACTAGACTGTGCCATACAACCAATAGCACATGGCACCAAGAGTAGGTGATGGCATGGCATGGTGTTTTCTGCTCCTCTTTCTCTGTAGGAGTTCTGACATCTTTTCATATCTTTGTCTTCCAGTAGAGATTTACTGTGTCATTTGGATTATTTTTTCTTTCCTTCCTTTTTTTGCAGTTTGACTCAAGGATTGAGCTCCAGATGTTTTATTATTTTCATCTCAGATTGCTGGCACTTACTTTCTGCCCACAGTTGTAAAGCTGTGCATTTCTGGCTTCTTGGTTCCCTGTTTGGAGGCTGGATTATCATTTGCTTGGTAGGGGTGGCTGTAGGCATGTGGGATGGGTGCTGCTGCATGGGAATCTGCAGTTTTGGAAGCTGTTTGTCAGTAATGCTTGGCAGCCCTTGCTTGCTTCAGTAATGTGCTAGGACCCCACAGGCATCTTTGAAGAAGAAATGAAAGAGCTCAGCTGTTGCCAAATCCTGCTTTCATCCCAGGTCACGCTGCTTTGCTTCTTCACTCCTTTGGTGGAGACTGGAGCGCTGAGTACCAAGTTCTCCCTGACTAAACCCTTTCCCTTTCTTGTTTTGGAGTCACCCAGCTGTCCCACAATCCCTACATTTTCTGTAGGTTACAGAGGTTCATCTCAAGTATAGCATTTCCTCCTCTAAAATATAATTTAGTTAAATAATACAAATGGAAAATTTGTCTGAGAACATACTTGCTGCGACAAAAATGAGACTGGGAAAGTAAATAAGTAAAAATAGTAAGTTTTCAAAAATAATCACTTTAATTTTGTAACATATTAATTAGCTGGCATTACTTACCACATTTAAACACTTGAATGCAATGTGTTTGATGATTGAGATTCATGGTTGAGTTCAGGGTTTTTTAGTGCTGGAGAAATGACTGAATTCTGCCAACTCAAAAAAGAGGGCTGCTATGTGGTTGGAGCTGCTTTTGCTGTAGAGAAAGCAAAGGCATCACCAGGGAAACAGGATGGGTGGGAGTGGGGTCAACCTGTGGTACATGGCATCTCCAGCTGCTATCCCAGCAGCAGCAGCAGTCAAACTGACTTCTTGGGCTTGGGAGAGCCAAAGTAAGCATCAGGCCGTGCTTGTTGTACTGTCCATGTCCACTACCTGCAGCTTCAGGAAACTTGCACTGATTAAATGATGTGCTGTCATTTCTCTTTTTCAGTGGCTAGCTAAAGAAAAAGTCACGGTCAGTGGATACTAACATCTCCATTTCAGAGAAATGCATAAATCCTTTTTCTGATAAATTCTAAGCATTCTTCTACGGAAGAACAGATATTTATAAAAGGAAGGTGAGAAGGACTATCTAGATCTTTCACCATATATGAATTTGTATGTAATATTCTGTTAGACCTCTAGGTTTTAGGTTTTTTTGGGTTTTTTAGCATCTACCTTTTAGACTTCAGTATTCATATATAATTTTTATTAGTTAGTAGTCTCTGGACAAACTAAGAACAAACACTTGCTATTCATGAGTCATTCTCTGAGTTCCTTTTCTTCATATTTTTCACTTCCAGGATTATGAGGAATATAGTTACCTTAACTTGTTTCTGTTAATAGGCCATAGAGTTCAGTTCAGCATAGACTGGGGAAGTATTTTCTGATTTAGCCACTTATTGTTGTCACCATAGGCTGGAATTTTCAGCAGGGACCACCCAAGATCCACTTCACCATGGCATTCTAAAGTCGACACACTTGACCTGAAAAAGGGAAAGAGCTGTTAGGAGAGAGTTTGAGAACTGTTGGAACCTGAAAAAAAATCTTACTGATGATCCAAGAGCACCTGAATTTGATAAACCCTTTTTTTTTTTTGTATAGATAGGTATGTTCCCAGAAACTGCTGGGGTGAAAATGAAACCTTTTGCTTCTGATTGCCAGAGCTGGGTTATTTGGTCAGAGGTTTTTGTTTGTTTGCTTGTGTTTTCATATTTTGTTTTTTAAAAAATAGCTATTTTAATTCTTCTGCCTACAGCTGCATTTTCTGTTAGGATTCCCCCTGTGATTTTTTTTCGTGTTTCTCTAAATCCTACCTAATAAGTAACCAGAAATTAATATTAAGTATACTTACATTTCAGTGTGATTCAAAAAACATTCTTGTGGAGGGCTCCTTTTCAGTCCTATAGCAGAGGACTTTCTGAAATGTAGCAATGTTATGAATAAAGAACATAAAAAAAAACAAGAACAAAAAAGCATAAACCAAAAAAATGACACTCCCCCATTTAAACAATACCATAGTGATGGTATATTTATCTTTACTTTCGGAGGTAACTAAGAAAATGGACTGCTCTTTGCTCCCATGGTGAGGACATATTAAAGCACACAGCTGGTGCTGCTGATTTATACAGGTTCATGGTATTACTCCAGAACTGAAACTTTCTCCTAGTGTGGGAAGGATTGTTGCAGCTGATATGGCTTTTTAAATTACTGTATCAAAAGTATATCTTGAAATGAAGACACCAACAGAGTTTGTTGAGTCTCAAGTGTTATCGTGTTTATCACCAACCTGGATGAAGGGATAGAATGCACCCTCAGCAAGCTTGCTGGCAATACAAAACTGGGGAGTGGCTGATCCACCTGAAGACTGTGCTGACGTTCAGCAGGACCTTCACAGGCTGCAGGTTTGGGTGGGGAGAATCCCAATGAGGTTCAGCAAGGGCAAGGGGAGGGTGCTGCACTTGGGGAGGAATAACTCAAAGTACCAGCACAGGTCAGGGGCTGACCTATGGGACAGCAGCTCCAAGGAGAAGGACCAGGGAGTCCTTGTGGATGACGAGTTTATATGAACCAGCAGTGTGTCCTTATGGCCAGGATCGCCAGTGGTATCCTGGGGGGCATTGGGAGGAGTGTTGCCAGTGCATCCAAGGAGGTGATCATCTCCTTCTACTTGGCTCTAGAGACGCCACATCTGGACTGTAGTGTTCAATTCTGGGGTCCTCAGTGCAAAAAAACCAAGAAACTTCTGAGGAGGGTCCAGTGGAGGCCATGAAGGTGGTGAGGGGTCTGGAGCATCCCTCTTGTGAGAGGAGATGGTGGATGCTGGGCCTGTTTAGTCTGGAGAAGAGAAAGCTGAGAGGGCACCTTTAATGTACACACGTATCCCCAAGGCAGGTGACAGGACTCTTTTCAGTGGTGCACAGTGACAGGACAAAGAGCAGTGCCCATAAACTAAAACACAAGAAGTTCCACCTCAACATGAGGAAGGAACTGCTTTGTGTTGAGGGTGGCAGAGCACTGGGACAGGCTGCCCAGAGATGTTGTGGAGTCTCCCTCTCTGGAGACATTCAGAGCCCACCTGGATGGGTTCCTGTGTAACCTGCTTTGCATGACCCTGTCTCGGCAGGGGTGTTGGAGTAGATGAACTCTAGAGGTCCCTTCCAACCCTAATGATTCTGTGATTTTATGAGTGTGCAGATGAAGGAGATATGCAATGAAACCCAAGAAACAGTATTTTTCCAGTTCCCGAGTAAATAGTAAGAAATATGAAAACAAAGGAGAGAACTTCCAAGTATTTTACCTTGTTTATAAGGTAAAATACCTCTTTGTTTACAACTGGTTTTGGTTGGTTTTTTTTTTTTTTCTGGCAGAATTGGTTTGGAAATATATATCAAAATTACTTCTTACAGTTTAGCATTTGTTCTCAGTATAGTCAAAAACAATACAGAAACAAAGCAAGCATGATATTTGGAGGCAAATATGGAAGAGATGATTAGGAAGGATAATTATGAAGTAAATGTAGTGCATTTTTTCTCAAAAGGTTTGTTATCTACTTAGGTCTGTAGAGAATGAATTATAGATTATATATGTGTAGGTACATTCCTTATCTAATCTTATGAATATCAACTACCTACTTGTCATTACAAATGGTTCTGTTCTTCCCAGGAGCCCTTCAAGGACAGTTATGAGGATTACAGTCTTTTCTATGGGATCAAGGAGGATGCCCATTTCTCAGATGAAATTTAAGATTATGAGGCTGCTTCTATTTCTGTCCAAATCAGTGCTAAGTCTAAGTATCAATATGCAGAAACCAGGCTTGTGATCACATGGAACATCCATGGCAACTGAGAAAGGAAGACCATTTCCTGACTACTACTCCTGTGCTTTAACTACAAACCTCCTCTTTGCCTCCAGTTGTTGTTCCCTCACTTGCATAGGAAGTTATGCAAAAGCTTCACTAGGTCCATGATGAAAAATTACACAGTTCTGCTTTCCTTCTGCTTTTGTTTATTTGCTTAGCTGGTGAAATGGAACAAGACAATGATAAATGATCAAACAAGAGTGAGATAGAGAAATGGTAAAACTCAAAAAGTTCAGGCTGTTCTACAGAGAAGCTGTTGACTGTTTGCAGCTAGACAAATTAATTGTTTCTGAGAGAACACTGATACACTGAACTTGGCTGGCTGCGAAATTTTAATGCATTTCATCCAGTGTATTTATCGAAAGGCAGTCCAAAACAATATGTAAGTGAGGAATCACAACTCCTGCAGCTTTATGAGCTTTCTGGAGTGTCTGATGTAAGATTTTATTTATTCATATCTTCATTGAGTTACTTCTTCATTTTTGAAAAAGCTTTTTTTTCCTGTCTTGTAGATTCAAAGATGTTCATCGCCAGACACTTTCTGATGCCAATCCACCTTCACAAAGAGAAAGCTCATTTTCATGAAGAAGTTGTATTTTTCCCTAACGATACATTTTGGAGTTGTGCTCTTGACTCTACATATTGCAGAGAATATGATTATAAGACTTGTCTTTTCTCTAAGCTAAATAAATTGTGACAATTGCTCCAACACTTTCCTAGTGAAATTTAAATCAAATCTATTCTGACTCATTTAAGGTGTCTAGGTTGACTAGGTCATATGTTGCTTGCAACTCAATATTCCCTTACTTAATGGTGCTGCTCAAAAAGGTAACTCGGCTTTTCTGCATAAAAACTGGACCTTGCTTACACTTGTTTTATATTAACCCAGTTTCATTACATTCTTTGAAGTCACTGAAGTTTAACTAAAAATGCTGAAAGCAAACTGAGCACTGAATTAAAATTACTCATTCAAAAATTTATCTAGAGTCCCTTTTTAAAAGGAGTCACATAGAAATGATGAGAGGTGATGGGTACAAAGTACTCCTGGGAAGATTCTGACTGGACACAAGAGGAAAATTTATTTAACAAGAACAATCAGCCATTTGGAATGATCTCTTGAGGGAAGTAGTGGATTCCCCAACAGGAGACACTTTTGTCCAGCAACCAGATTCCAGAATCCCTCTTTTACAGAGCATACAGCAGTTCAGGGCAACTAAAGGTGACCAAAATTGGTTCCACGCTACCCACATATGCAATTCCACTTGAATTAGGAGCTTTCTTTGTGATGTGGTATCATACATGAGCAAAGGATGATGAGCAACTGACCAAAATAGTGACCAGATCCTCTTTTTCCAGTGACGCATCTTATGGATGTTACAAACCCTTTTAGATACTGTACAGCATCACATGACATCTGAGGTCCTGATCTGTATTAAAAGTGGAAACAAAAGTTGATTCCTTCTTCTTTTCTCAATTTATTAAAAAGCTTAATCATTTCAAAAAATGAGTAAAGAATTTAAAAAGTGAGTGTGAAAATGGAAAAGTATTTACATCCAACAGAAAGCATACTCAGAGCTGAGCTGGCAGAGGTAACAAAATTGTGGTCCTATTTATGATGCACAATTACAGTGTATATTTTGAGTTATATTTTAGGTTTAACAGCTGCTGACAAGGACAAAACTCTGTAACTCTTCTTAGGTGATGGTACACCAAGTAAAAGTAGTTTGGGTAAAAGGTTGCAATAATAAAGTCAGAAGGTCACAAAAATATAAAATGTTAAGGGCAGACAGTGTCAGCCAGGTTACCATTAAATCTTTTGACAAGTTAGTATATAATTTTAGCTTAAAAAAATTGTGAGCTTGAGGGAGTGGGAGATTTCTTTTGAAAGTCTCTGTGTCTCTTGTTGACATTTTAAAAATGAAATGTTTTTACTTTCTATTTTAAAATTGATTGCCATTTACCTCATTTAAAAAAAAAAAAAAAAGGAAAAAGCACCTACATGCTTAGGAAAAAATCCCCAGCAGACAACCCTGAAGTTAAAAATGAGCCAATGATAAATTATTAATAATTCTAACTTCAATAAGTGGAGAAAACTGGGGGAAGGTATTGCTGATAGTGTATTGCTCTAGCACAGCAAAATCTACAAACCCATCAGTTAATTGCTACTGAAAAGATTAAATGAGATTTTATAGAAATGCTCATTTAAATAGTTAGCATAAGTGAAAGTTACCAATATCACACTTTTTCAAACAGTTCATATGTGATAAACCAATAGGCTGATTTCTGACACTTATATTTTCTTAAAACAAGACTTGCTCTTGATGCTCAGTATGATGTTTTATTTATCTATAAAGTGACTACTCAAACATGGAGACTAAGCTGTTAGTGACTCAGGTTCAGGTAAGGTAAGTCTAAACACTTTTACCCTGTCATGAACCTGAGTGTTTCATATTTTAATTGACAACATTCACATCGTTGAGCTTTTCATTTAGACTTTGATAAAATCTGCTCAGAAAGGCAGATGGCAGGCTGTTATTTTTAATTCACAAGCAATGTTAAATATATGCCATATGTTATAGAACTTTTCAGGCACAGCCTTTTGAATGCTATCACAATAAACTTACAAAATTACATAAAAGGGAAATCTGATAGAGAACAACACCATTGCAGTTTACATTTTTGAAAAAGGAAATAAAAATGACCAGACTTTCTTCTCGCTAAAATACAATTATGCAAATCACCAACCAGTCATTGAAACAACTAAATTGTTGTAGTAGGGAAGTGTTTGTGGGCTTCTGTTATCTGTTGTTCTGAATGTAGGAAAGTGCATGCACTACGTGCACTGACCAAGATGTTTCCTTGTAAAGAAAATGTTCATGATATTTTACACTATTGTATGCAGGAAGCGTCATGTGTAGGTTAGTAAAGGTAAAGAAAAAAATGGGCTGAAGTAAAAAGGGTTTTTAGCATACTCTGAGGTCACAGCTGCTGTCAAGAGACATTCAAGTTACAGCTTCCCTAGAATGGGCACTGTGGAAGCCGTAGCAGCAACTGTAAAGCAACTACAAAATAGTATTTTCTTTTCAAAGAATATATAGCTAATGGATGTATATGGAAGCATATGCTGGTAGCTAGTAGTAGCTAGTGGAGAGCCACATTTGAAAAGACTGCATCCAGCATGTTCCTCAACTGCACATGGACTTCTGGCCTGTGAGTTTTCAGGAGCAGCTCAAAGGGGCAGACAAGGTAAGGTGTCTAATAAAAACCTTTTGAGTTCAATGTGATACAGAGAGTGAGATGTCTCCCAGGGAGGGAATAACAGCCCTGCAGGTCAAAGCTGGGAAGAATGGTGTCTTAGAAATATTTCTGCATGTGAACAGAGGATGTAACCTCTTAAATCTAGTGATTAACTGTGCTTGAAACTCTCCCTGGAGAGTCCAACAACCAGCACTGCAAAGGGAGCACATTCAACAGCTCCTGTGCACCCATGATTGGTATGGACTAGCATGGTGAATGTGTCAGTTGGGCTGTCATGAACAAGCATTGTTTATTTGGTCTTCTGTTTTGCATGGGAAAGTTTCTGGGGTCCTGAATTTATTCAGCTGCTGAACACTGCTTGGAGCCACTGGAAGGGAAGCTTTAAAGTAATGGTATAAATGTATGTGCAGAATGCCAAGAACATTTCTATACAGTGTAGAGATGGATGAATTATTCATTATGAATTATTCATAACACAAATTCTGACATTTTTCTGGAATAAATTTCCATTTTTTTTAATTATTCACAATATGACCAAATAATTGCTGAACTTTTTATTACCAATCATCAGAATACTTTCACAAGTTCTCAGTTTCTTTTTTCATTATTCATTGTATTCAATGACACCTGATTAATCCAGCCTCTTCTGGAATTTTTAATATCTCAGGCCACAAAAACAATAAACTAACAAGATCCAGGACTGCTATGAAGGCTGTTAGAGAATGTGGATAACATTTCTTTTTTCAAAATATTTCCTTTCGTAAATGTTCTTGTACAAGACTAGATTCACAGAGGTAAATTTGGTTATAATAGATAGGTTTCTAGAACTTGCAGTAATATTATTTTTCAGTATTGCCACTGAGGCAATTACCAATTGCAGTGGTTTCTGAAGTACTGGCTGACATTCACATTTCTTAAATGGAATTGATCTGTATTTAATTTTCGGGTAAATGTGGGATTAGTTAATTAAACTCAATGAGGATATATGACTTCACAAGCTGAATAAGAAATAAATTAATTCAGAATCAAAACCCTTCTTCATTGGAGTTCAGCTATAAACAGGGGGAACAAGTACAGATTCAGAGCTGTACAGTGGTTACAGTCTAGAAATTGCATGTAAAGCTCCACAGAAGAAATCTGCATCTTTCTATCAACCATCTACTTGGTATGCACCTAAGGAGCAAAACTGCTCCTGAAACACCAGTTCTTTTGAGACCTACCAGTAAACAAAAACAGAAAAGGTAAAAATGTCACAACAAGGAGCTCTAGTCAATGAACTTTAGATCTGGTGGCAGCTTTAGACTACATCTGCTAAAAGCATCAGTCACATAGAAACTCCCTTAGATGCTCTGGGCTAATTCCCATCTTTGCAAGTTAAGTGGTTGGGTGAATAAAAATAAGAATAAAAAAAAGATAAAAATTACAACCTTTTCTTGCCCAGTTTCCATGGAAATGAAAGTGGAAAGACTGCTGGCAGTCAGTAGCTGAGTGTGAGAACTCTCGCTTGCAGATGTCAGTTCCTCACTCTTCGCTGAAAACTGCAAGTGTTGGTTTAAAAAATCAGCTGCAAATGATGTCTTCAAAACTCTGTGGACTTAAAAAAAAAGTTGATAAACTAGTTTTAAAATGGGAGCACTTAAAATGTAAAAGTCATTACATTTCCATCCACCTGGCTGCTGAGACTCTTTCCCTTTATAAGGAAAAAAAGCAGTGACAACATTTTCAGTTACTATCTTCTGGATTTCCCTTTGGCTCAACTGTTTGAGTTGATTACTTTGCAGACCATGCTGAAAGCCTTCTCCACCTAAAGGAGGTACATGGTTTCTTATGAGTTTAGTAAAGTGCTCATGGATTCTGTTTAGATATGGATTGCTAAGATTTACATTAATTTAAGCATAAAAGGGAAATCAAGGGATCTAGTTTTAAATCAAGATTCGATTGTTTGCATACAATATTTTTCAAAAAAGGATTACTAACATATTTGAAACAAAGATTGAGAAACTTTCTTAATGTCTTGGAGGAGTCACACGGTTTGGTCTCAAGTTTACGGTTGTTAAAGTAAATTGTTTAATATAAAATAAAGCAAATAAAGATTTTTCCTTCATCTTGCAAACCAAAAAGTCTGGAAACACATGTCAGTTATATCCAATACACTTTCTCTGCAGCCTGCAAAAACTGTTCTCAGTGCATTTATTCCACTCTGTATCTTAATAGGCAGTTTCCTGTTCGTAAGTACTACACGGAGAATGTGAGGGATTTTCCTGAAGATCACAGTCTTAAAGACAGATAGGGTGTTTTTTACGGCATGCAATAGTTATTAAGTAATGCATAGTTTTCCCTGGAATGACTGTCTGCTAGTGGTCTAAATAAGGAAGCAACTAACTCATTCACAAACAGCATCATTAGGAGCTGAGGCAAATAAACAGCTGATCTTTCTTGTTCAGTACATTGAAGCCTTGAGTCTAGTTTTCCCTTTTTTCCTTACTCATTAAGTCAGTTTTCATGGCTGCTGTGGCAGGTGGAGTATTTTCTATTCTCATCTCATTAATCATTTGTGGGTTACTGAGGAAATTCTGTAAATACCTGGTCACAAGAGAGAGACAGGGCAACCTATAGCAAACCAGCAGTAGCACTGTCGGGCTGCAGTGGAACCAAGACCTTGGCAACGTACTCCAAACATTGTGAGGCATCTGTCAGGCAAGCAGTATCACTTATGCAATGAACAGGTTTATCACTTAAACCATGTGAATATAACAATTCTGTAGTAAACTTTCTGATTGTATGGTAAGTGGTATTGCAGAGTTTAATACACAAAATCTCCCATTGTCTCTGCTTCATGGTCTGACTCAGTAATTGCAATACACAATTACAAATTTTTCTTTTTCTTATTTTAAGTTATAAAAGAAAAATAGAAGAAACTTTATTGTAAGCTTTTCTTTTACTCCCTTTTTAGCTATACTGACTTCAAACTGTCAAGATTAATCAACTATTACCCAGAAAAGAGATTTAGTTAAATCATCACATTTTTTTGGTTGTATGCTTATGTACACACTAGAAATGAGAATAAAACCACTGCAGCAGAGGAGAGGAACTTCACTAATGGGGTTCTGCAGGGCTCCATCCCGGGACCAGTGTTCATCAACATCTTCAAGAATGACTCAGATGCAGAACTAAAAGTAATACTAAGTTTGCTGATGACATAAACTGGGAGGAGCACTTCTTGAAAGGCAGAGAGGCCCTGCAGAGTGACCTAGACAAATTAGAGACATGGGTAATCACTGCATGAAGTTTAACAAAGACAAGTGCTGGATTCTGCACCTGGGATGAAGCAACCCTGGTTGCGTTGGTGACTGGGGAATGAGAGGCTGGGGAGCAGCACTGCAGAAAGGCACCTGGGGGTCCTGGTCAAGGGCAAGCTGAACGTGAGCCAGCAGTGCCCTGGCAGCCAGGAGGACCAAGCGTGCTGCACCAGGCCCAGCATCTCCAGCTGGTCAAGGGAGGAGATTGTCCCCCTCTGCTCTGGGTTAGGGTGGCCTCACCTCAAGTGCTGGGGGCAGTTTTAGTCATCATGACATAAACCAGACATTAAGCTGTTAGAGAGCATCCAAAGTAGGGCCAAGAGGATGGTGAAATATCTGGAGGTGAAGCCATATGGGGAGCTGCTGAGATCACTTGGTTTGTTCAGCCTGGAGAAGAGGAGACTGAGGGGAGACCTCACTGGGGTCTTCAACATCCTCATGAAGGGAAGCAGAGGGCCAGACACTATTCTCTTCACTCTTGTGATCAGTGACAGAACTTGAGTGAACGGCATGAAGCTAAGTCTGGGGAGGTTTAGTTGGATATCAGGCAAAGGTTTTTCCCCAGAGGGTGTCTGGGCACTGGAACAGGCTCCTCAGGGAAGCAGTCACAGCACCAAGCCTGACAGAGACCAGGAATTGTTGAGAGAACCCTCTCATGCTGTGATTCTTGTGGTGTCCTGCACAGGGGCAGGAGTTGAATGCAATGATGGGTCCCTTCCAGCTCAATATATTCTACCATTTTCTGATTCTCTGACACAATCTGCCTGCAAAAGAATGCTCTGAGGGCATACAGCACAGCACACTATTTTTTCTGGTTTTTTGTACAAAACATCTATACAGCACGTATTCAGAGAATATTTTGCCATGTATGAGGCTCCAGTGAGAGGGATGAAGCTGCTAAATGATCTAGCTAGTCAAGAGTGGTGTAGTTTTAACCAAGGTCATAGATTGTAGTCAAAAAGCAGTTTTCAAAAAGAAGTCAGAGATCTCCTTCTTTCTTTCACTATACACTACCTCACTGTTACCAGTTCTCTACCCAAATCTTCCCGTTCTCATCCTTCCTACTTGTTAGGTGTTCTAGTCCATTCCCTTGAAACAAAAGAACATGTTCTTTTCAGCGATGCATGCGATGAGACGGGTCAAAATATCTGTTCCTGCTAGGGTTTGTGGAGATAGGTGCAATTAACAAAGGTGGACCACACGGACTTTTTTGAACAGTATTGTCTTACAGCAGACAAAGATAAAGCTCATCTTCCCAGGATAGTTGAGCTATGTTTTTTCAAGTGATTCAGTCCTTTATTTCGTTCTTGAGGCTTATTGAAACTGTCTGTACTCTTGAAGGTTGATTTTTTCCAACTAAAATGCTTTTTTTATCTTTCTTCAGAGTGTCTTCCAAGCTATTTGTAGCTCTTCCTCATTGTCTTCTCTCCTCTATACCCTTTGCATTCCTTGTTTCCTCATACATTTTTTAACAGGAATCTTCCATAAATAAAACCTTATTTTGAAATACCCATCTCTCAGTTGATTTTTAAGAGACTTTCCTCAACCTGAATCATTCAGGAAGCTAAGAACAAAATGTAATCTGATTCCATGCTCTGAAGTATGAAATGTCTTTTTGCCATTGGTGGGAGGGAATAGCTCCCAACCTGCAACTAACACGGTGCGATATTTGTTATTTAACTAAACATAGCTTTTTAATGAGACTGCAACACGACTGTACAGGTGGAGGGGATGTGCCTAGTCCACACTCATTCAGCTTTGACTTGGTGTGACCAGGGAGTTGATACAGCATGGTTTGTTATAATGGGAATGTCACAGCTCTCAGAGCTTTTCTCATCCTTTTTAGGGCTTTCCAATTTGCTTGGCTGCCCTGTTTCCTTCAGTATAATCAGCTATTTGCAGAGGTGGTGATGCCAGCCAATGATAATGACACTTGACTGATGTAAATTAATTTACATCATTAGTCTGATTCTTAGTACTGTGTTGCCCTCAGAGCACTGATATTAAAGAATGAGATCACAAAATGGGCTGAAACTCATTGCAACAAAGTAGTAACTTCCTAAGAACATAATTTTCTTCTCTGTACATAAACTTGTAGTTCACTTTGACCACAACCTACATTTAAAGAGTCTGTAAAAATTTGGTACATATTGAATACCAAACTTTTAAGGAACTTAAGGGACATGTTGTACAATTCAGCTCTAAGTTAACTTCTTACTGCTCCTATAGACACAGTGCCTATATGACAGAAACCCCTAAAAATGTGGTGATGAGTGAAAAAGGATTCATATTCACCTAGCATCTGAGATTAGGAAATATCACAACACCAAAAGCAATGTATAAAAAATTGCAAAGTAGCATCACAATCATGATGGATCACAGCTTCCAGCTTAAGCAGGCACAACCACTTATGCTTCCTTACTGTCCCTTGCTCAACTTTCTATTTATATCATATATTTCATACATCCATAAATATTGGACTCCTCCATGATCAGACTGGTTATCTGCATGATGGTACAGCAGGAGAATGAATGGAGTTGGGATTGCTTGATAGTGTCAATATGCAAGTAATGCATATTGGGCTGTTGTTTTATATATTGGCAATACAATCATTCTTTTTCTTAATCCAGCAACCTATACACTAATCAGGTGCCTTGTCATTTTTTCCTGAGCTGAAAACCTTCCCTGTTCTTCTAATTCAACATTCTTAAGCATGAAAACCCACACAACACTGAGATCAAAGAAAGATTTCCATTTCAGTAGTCTTTCAATCAAACTCAAAGAAAAAAATTATTACAACTATGTCATAAAACAGTATACATTTAAATTTTTAATAGAAATGGGAAGAAATGTTGCTCTTATTTATGTTCCATAACCCCTATCTCTACGAGATTATCTGAAACATTTTCCCTACTCTTTCTTTTATGGGGACTGTGGAGGAAAAGGAGGAGACAAAAAAAGTTCTTTTGAAATGCACATCTGAAATCTTGGAGTCCATTACCAATTCATTAGTGAACACAGCCCCCCCATGACGAAATTTTGCTTAAAAATGTTAATCTGAACTCAGGAGCATCAACGACTGCCAGTTTGAATTGATAGGTGGCGCACATTCCTAGCTGTATTAACTTTTCCTGTTTTCTTCCAACTAGTTCTAATTCCTCAGATGATTCAGGCTTATCTAAGTTTTGGAAGAAACCTATCTCCATTTTATTAAGAAAAGAAGTTTAAAATAATACTTTGATTATCTATCCACACCCTCCATCTGCAAGACTTCTTCAGTCAAATGCTCCATTACAAGCCTGCCACTGTAGTTCATGACTGTGATCAAATGTCCCAGCAGAAACTTCTTTAGGCAGGCAGGATCAAAACTACATCTACTGAGCCAACGTACCCAATGAGATTTCATACTGACCTTCCCCCAGGAAACAGAGAACTTTTCTCGCAATTTGCATACAGCTGCAAAGTGTCGCAGAGTGCAGTCTTGAAGTTTCCCCCATCAGCTCCTTGCAGCATTTTAATCAATAACTTCTAATAGCAAATGACAACAGTGAGAAAGGCCACCCTGCTAACCGTAGGAATATCATAAAAATTGAGAAATAAACAAGAAATGTCACAAGCTTTTCAGTGAATATTCCATGACATACTGTTTGTGTTAGACCGCTAATCAGTCTTGATTCTATGATAAATTTGAATACTAATCCCTTCTGAATAGGGATTAAGCTTGAGCGTGTAGAGGAGGGATTCATTAGAATTCATCTCATCAAGACACAGCTTGAACAAAGTTGCACAGCACTCTGTACCTCAGACCTTTCAGTACTGACAATCAATTGCCAAACCACCACAGAGTGGCTAAAATCAACAAACTGTAACTTATGAATGCCCATATTTTCTCCGTCAGAAACAGATGATGTGTTGTGTTTTTGTCTGGAGAGGACTAAGTCGAAGCAAAATGCTTTCTGATTAGTTACAATAGACAAACCATCAAACAGTCCTGAAAATGATGTCAATAAGTAAGGGAAATTCAGTGGAGATCATGTTGACAGAGTTTGAGCATGAATGTTTTGAGGCCCCATCTGTTGATTTATGTATCATTGGCCCACTAATTTCACTATTGTGCAGGCTCACAATAGTGAAATTACTTCATTGATTCAGCATGAATCAGACTATGTATTAATGCATTGCTGGAATGCCCTTTCCCAGGAAACATACACACTCTGGAATAGCTTTGACCTTCTCCAAACCGTATTCATGCAAAGGCAATGGTGGCTAATGCAAGATGTGGTGTGTGCTTACAAGCAGTTTCTATTTCTTTAGCTACAGGGTAGAATCAATGAGTGTTTTGACCACTAAATTAGTAGGGCAAACTCTCCAAAGTTTTAAGACTCTTTTCTCAGTGTCAACTGAATTGGCATAGCTTTGATGAACACATGGAGATTTACTGATCATATATAAGCTGAATATATTTGGAGTAGTCCACGATACACTCTGCTGTTGCAGGGAGAAATGTCCCCAGGCACTCTGAATGAAAATGCTTTGTTTACAGCAAATTGTGCATGGCTTTGCAGCAATTACAGTTCTGCATGCTCTACAAGTGCAGTGCAGCCATGCTCAGGGACTCTCTCACAAATAACTCCCTTTCTCTGTGTGTCTGACAGTACCCCAGCAAAATGGTAGATGAGGAACCATGGGCAGAACAAAAGTAACCTTGAGACAGGTCATTATTCACAAGTTTCAGCTTGTAAGGAGCACTTCACAGTCCAAGCCTCATTCATTATAAGCAGCAGAAGTGTTAGCTAATTAATTTGCCATGTGTGTTAAAAAATCAAACAAAAATTCAGATGTAGAATCCTAACACTGTCACACCAGCTGGTGTTGATCACTTTTGCAGGAATTGCAAGCTTCAAAATCAATGTGCTGATCTCACTGACCCCACAGTGGAGTTGCTTCACCTGGAACATTAGATATTGACCCGTTTGGATTTTGTGCCTTTGACGTACTCTTCAGTATATTCCCTTCCTTTGAAGACAATTTCAGCCTGTAAGTATTCTTTGAAAGAGAGAAAAGCAGCCATAGAGTATGCACATCTGTGTGAAAAAAAGAAGCATCACAGTCTATGAAAATTTCCATCCTCATCACTGTAAAGCTGTTCAGAAATGCTGGTACCAAGCACCATGACGCTGTTGATGCTAAAGTAAATGGTATTACTAGATAGTAGCTTTAAAAATTTTAGTTAGATTCCTCTGAAAACCCCAAGCATTTGCACATAAATGCACTGATGTAGAACTTTGGCTTTTTCAGTCATATATCCCTTATTGTCCCCAATTAAAATTGTATTGTATTTTCCTTGTCTATGACTCATGACAGACAGACAGCTTCTCTTTGAGGCTGGTTAGACAGTGTAATGCAAAATGAATGTACAGCAATGTCAAATGTTAAACAAAAAAACCCCAACTAAAATTCCTTGACAAAAGTGCATGCATGGAAACCTCGACTAGTTGCATCCAGAGATTTTGGGATTATTGAGCTTAGGTAGTGGTTCTATGCTTTGAGTGTCCTCGCAAGAACATCTGTTTCATCCAAGACCATTCCTACATCTGGATGCTGCATACAAGTTTTAAAGAACTCAGTCAAATGTTATGATATAATTTCTTCTTCAATGTGTCAAAGACTTTTTCTCACAAATTCTTAAAATATAGAGCCTAAAACCTCCCTACCTCAAGAAAACATCTTAAAAATAAACTTATTATTGAATAAAATGTTGATTTAATATGAAAAGTGTGTCTCAAAAACTTGCAGCATTTTACTTATTGCACTGGATTTACCTTTCAGGGTCCTAAATCTAACACTAACTTTTCACAGAAAGAGCTGCTACAAAACTGCAAAGGCCCTTAACCATTACTTGTTCTGGACAATGTACTGGCACCTTCTCTTCCCTACTGATTCAGTGACAATTAGTGCCCAAATGAGGGCACAAAGAAGAAAGACCAGGAAAGGTGTGCAAGCTGGCAAGTGCAGGGCAAAGAGTGTGCTCTGTCTTAGCCGTGAAATCTGACCATGGCTGACTTGTCAAATATTGTCACAAGTCAGCTGTGAATTTGTGCCTTGTGGTCAATTTAAATGGTGGCTAATCACACAAGAGACAGACAAGAACAGTAATTTTTTCTGCAGCAAAGTCAAGCTTTGTCTTATTATCAGAGATGAAATCAGAAAAAATATCATGCTCACTGGATCATCTTTCTGTTTTTCCTGTTGTCTTCATATAGTTCTGGTGTCTTTCAGGAAGCACACATATGAAGTCTTGTATGCTGTGTAAACTTTACACTTGAAAGCTGTAATTTGTTAGACTACATTGACTGGAGCTTTTGATACAACACAGGAAAAATAACTATGTGTAGTGCATAGAAGGCTGAGGTTTAACATACAAGAGGAGACTGAACTTTAAACAGAGACTTACTTGCTAAAAGATTGGTTCAAAAGAGGAGTTACACAGCCATCATTTCCTAATGGAATATGCTTCAAGAGATATCTGAAAAAATAATCCTACATTATCCTACATTAGCGTAGTGAAAAAAGCTCTGTAAGATTATCCAGCCTTTCTCTGTGCTAATACAAGATGACAGTATTCTTGAAAACCTTGCCAGTTCAATATTAAATGATTTATATGTTGAAAACTCTCCCATACCCTTGGGAGAATTGCAATCCACCAGACGTCACTTCCAGAGTAGTCTTCCTGATCCCGATCCTTCTCCCAGATTTATTCTAATACCCTTAAATTAATTATGTTTCAACATCTGTGAGTAACAACTTCAGTTCTGTGACAGTAGTTACAATATCAATTGGTCATAAATGGTTTGGGGCTTTTCTTATCATTTGGCAATTATTCAGTCAAGCTATATACAAGCAGTTTGTCAATCTTCCCATGTAATCCTCCTCTTTTTGTCCTGCTGGTGTTCAAGTTGTTCTTTTCAAAATTCCCTTCATACAGCAAGCAAGTCTCTCAAAGTGCCTGTAACTAGAAATCTATAAGGTATTTAGAATTATTTTCTCTATGAGTATTCCTGTATGTGTAGGTCAAAATACATCAATTTTGGGCTGTGTGTTTTTTCTAGGTTAAAGCACGGCCAAGCATCTAATCTATTTTTGAAGGGTCAAGGTTTTCTCTCCCACCACTGAATTACCTTGGAATTAAAATACATGGGAGTGGTTAGAAGCACATAGAAAAGCAGCAGATCACTCAGGTGATTGTCTTCTTTCCTCAGATCTGAAGAAAACCTTTTGTTTTCCATCTGATGGTGGGAATCTGAAAGGAAACTCTGCAACATCCTAGATTTTCTGTCCACTCATGAATATAGTCTTGCCTTTTCTTCCTTGCCCAGTTCCTGCTGGGCTGGCCATTTCCCTGGAACATTGAGTCTATTAAGCCAGTCTTTGCTGCCAGCAACATAACACTGCTCCTGGTTCAGATCAAAACTCCATACAGACCAGCACCACAGACATTATCCAAAAGGGGTTAAGACACAGAGGTGAAACTATGTGCCATGGTGATGAAGTGAGGTTTAGGAGTTTCACTCATTCCTAGCTGTGTTCCCCTCCTTGTGACTAATATACACCACTTGCTCTGCAAGGACTGGGGTCCTGATCACACTAGAAAATGGACTGGTTCAATGCCCAGGTGTAAGCATTTACCAAGAAAGATGGATAATTTCCAGCTGGATGGAACATGTTGGGGTACAAGATGGGCACCAGAGTTGTAACCTGGCATCTGCAGCATGCCATTCCTAAAAATGGCCTGAGCCACTCTGGGGGAAAGTCACAAGCCCTCTGGCATGTGCTTTGCCCAATATACAGCTAATGCTGTAATCAACTGAAAAATATTGACAAATACTGAAAAATACTTACATGTCATCAGAATCTTGGAATACATGGAAATGAGAAAAATTTTAGCAAATAGTAGACAATGCCATTTAAGAGATTTTATCCCTGTACAACATGGAAGCTGGTATCAAAGGAATAAGGTGAGAGATTGATTTGCTTTCAGTGTGACACATTAGCAAGGAATTTGATAAGGTATTGTGGGGTTCTTTTTTAAACACCTCAGCTTTATTACTGGGATGCAATATTGAAATTGTGGCATTCATAAAAGCACTGACACTCAGCTCTATAGGTGTTGTTAAAAATATGAATCAAGTTAGTAGCAAATATTTTTTCATCCCATCTCCTTGATCCTTAGCTATGTGGTGCCAAATGCACTCTTAATATATCAGAGGGATAGACAGGGATGAAATTAGGTCTCTTTTTGCTCTACTTAGTCACTTGTGTATTGCATCTCTGATATTACCAATGTTTTAATCTTCTCAAAGCACTATAAGTGGTCCTTAAAATGATCCTTAAAGAAAAGCCAGTGAAAACAAAAAAAAATTTATTGAAATGACCGGTAGCGCAGAAAAGTGAAACTCCTACAGCTGAAACCATAAATTTCAGACTGCAATATACAAATATTTATGTATCTACACACAATTTGGAGAGACAAAAATATGCATCTCGTTTTTTCCTTATCTCAGCATTTTTATTTACAGCATTCAATAAGTATATTCCTCAGTCAACCTGAAATAACTAAAAGAAGTAGTCACTATTTCTTTCCCTAAAAACCATAAAATAAGGCAACCAGAAGTTTGCTGGTGGTACAGAGGATGACTAAATTACTTGATTTTTCTGGTTAAAAAGCACCCAAGGAACACCATAAGTCCTTGAAAACATACTGCATGGAATTCCTTGCTCTTCATTAGAAGGAATTAAAGGCATTGGTATCATGTCACTAACAGCTCAAACAAATACCTTGACTTTACTAATTAACATTTTTCTACTCTTTTCATCCAACTGGAAAAGCCAGAAATCTGCTTTAGCAGGATCAAGCCTGATTGTATCTCTTACATTTGGAAGTCCTTGTCACTGTTAGCATACAAACTTGGAATTTCAAGTGTCAGAGCAGAACTCAGAGGAAATTATTTTAAGTGAATTCATTACTTAATTTAAAAGGGAGCTATAAATTTCTGTAAGAAGATTATTACTTCCCTCATTGACTTTCTGGTTTTGATTTCAAATGCCATGAGCTCTCTCTCTTTCAGGATACAAGCAGTGAACTTTAATAAAAAAGGAAATATATCCATACTCTCTGTGCAAACTTGTAAGTTGCCTGAATCCACTACAAGACTAGACTCAACCCATGTGAGACAATCAATTGTATGTAACACTGTCCAGCTTTTAATAGGGACTTCTGTATAAAGCAGACACTCCCTCACTGCCCTAACTCAAACCAGCACACGGAATGAATGGTGGTAATAAAATACATTATGGTATTTTGGGCTAGGTTTGGATGGAGGAATCATGTGAAATTCGTAAGAGATTAATTCTGTAGTACAGATAACTGGTTTAGAAGTTTAAATCTCAATTAACTTGCACTGTATGTGGTTGGAGTTTGTGAATACAGATGATGAGAACTTAAGCCTAGCTGCCGAACAGCATTTTGTTAGATATGAGATTCAAACCAGAAATATCCTTAGAACTCACGGTTTTATTTTCAGAGTATGCTCTCCCTTTGTCCTTGATTTTTCATTCCTATTTTACTACAGTTTGGCAACTTCAAGTTAACAGTATCAGCCTTCACATTAAAAAAAAGCCATTTTAAAATGGGAAAAATTTATCTAAAACTCAGTTAAATACAAGCACTTTCAGATGATGGAGTGGTCCGTGGCAATTTGCTATAATCTACTGAGTGTGCTCGTGTACTCTATGGGAAGCTATGGACTTAGAGATGTGTCACAATGTTAATTGTAATATCCTCTGTCTAACAGGGTCTGGTAGTTGCAAGCTGACCATGAAATCAAGGAGGTACAGCACTCTTATTATCTTATTTGCTGAGCTGGCAAATAACCTGAAAATGCACAGGAAATGCATGATCTGATACAGATAAGTTAGCGATGATTCTTATGCTCCTACTTCTGAACAAAGTTTTAAGTCAGAGTGCACTACAGTGAAAGGACATTCACTGCAATGAAAAGGACATTAAAAGAACTCCAGAAACCTTTAATGCAAAGAGTGTGGAATAAAAGCAAGATGACAAAAAATTCTTTTTGACTGATGTTTGATAGCTTAACCAAACAGTGTTAAATACCTTTACAGAGGTATTTAATTCTAGACATATGCACAAGGTATATGTAATCTGGCTTTTTATGAACTCTGGCAATCACTGAGTTCAAGTTACCATAACAGCCACTGACCATCAAACACTTACACCTCTATAGCAATTTTCCATTCCCTAATTTTTTATGAAAGGAGTCTATTGTAAGAACTTACACTGCTCCATCCCAAATGGGACTGTCTTCACTCTAGCATCCAAGGGCAGCTTTACTTGGCTGCATGCACACCAGTGCTACCTCATTCCCCTTTTCTTTGAGCCACCATAGATCTTATTTCACACTGGAGACTCTGTGGTACACTGACATGGAAAGAGAGCAGGATGTGACTCTGTGTTACCACATTAAAAATTATCTACTCTATAGAAGGCCTGTAGTGAGTTGGGGATAGGCTGCTAATCCGCATTTTAGAGATGAAAAACAGGTACAGGAGAAGATTAAGACCATTTCTCAAGTGTGATCACATATTCCCATTCACTTCAGTGTGAATATGAAGGTTTTTATTTAAATTAGTCTGTTTTCTCTCAAGCCTGTAGATTAAAATTTTTGGAACACTGGACCATGCAGACTGCATGTTATCCTAGTTTTACAAAATCAAATGGATAACTCCAAAAGTGATTAATCAGAAATCTCTGGAGCTCCACAACCAAGAAGTTAGAGAGGAACTATAGGATTTTCAGAAGTGTCATCCTTTTTTCCCCCTTTACTTATGAAGCATTAAAACAGTGGACTATTGAAACCCCTGTATCTGGAATCCACAAGATTATTATTAACACCTAATTTGGGCTGCTGTCTTAAATGATAAATGTTAATGAGAAAACAAATGCAAAAAACTAAAACAGGCAAACAAATTATAGTCTTCAATATGGATTGATGATCTTGAAGGTCTCTTCCGACCTTGATTCTATGATTCTGTGAATATTTTTGTTAGATTAATTTTAATACCAAATAATAGTTGAAGCAGCAGTTTTAGTATGAAGTTCACCTTTCTGTCCATGTTGCAAGGACTGCTCAAATCATGTCACATATAAATGCGAGGTGTAAATTATTTTAGGTAAGTGACACTTGTAATGATAGCATAAGGGTGATATTTATGCCAGGTAATGGAGGTTACTTTAAATGGGAAGTAATGGTGGCTACCCGGTCCTGCTGAGAGCATCAGGTGACTCACCCTCAAACTGAGTAACATGGGTAAAGTTTTCCAGTGTGAGGGCATGCCACTGAAACAGGGTAGAGGACACTGTCTGTCTCTGAAGGCAGGACCATGATGAGAATAAGCTTAGTATCTGTCTGAATAAATACGATATTCATTGCCAGGCCATGGATATGTTTGTACAAAGCTTATGGTATCTGGTATTAGAGTAAGTAATGAGAGAGAAAGCAAATGGTCTGTGCAGGTCATGTGGCTGTGGAAAAATACTGGCATTCATTAACAATTTCTTTGTATTTGCTCAGCCCATGCAAAAGTAGACAAGAGACACCAGATTCTTCTATACCCCATTCATTTTGTTGGGGAAGTACACATTTTGTCACATTCATCTTGACATTTACATCTTCCACTCTACCTGGAAGCAAAGAGACCATTTTATATGGTGTCTGGTCTCTTTTTGAATTGAAATACTTCTCTACCACTTTCATGTAGTGCCTTAATAAGTTTATATTACAATCTTTTTCATGTAGTAGAATGCATTTCATCTCCAAAAAATTTATTCTTCAATACCCCTGATTAAAAAAGTAAAATCTAGACGCTTTTTGAAGAATTGTTCTGCTTTGCTGAAAAGTAAATTGAATTTTTGAAAATTAGACCTCTAACAGCTTCTTGCTAAAAATGTATCTGTATGCCTCTGTGCATGTCTCTCTGGGTGTGTGTGTGTGTGTGAGGGAAGGGGGGAAGAGATTTTTATAACTGCTACACTGGGAGACTGTCTTGGTTTAAAAAAGTTACTCCCCAGTTTAGTTCTCCAAATGGCAAAGATCATGTGTTAAGATAGGAACAATTTACTGGAAACAGCATTGAGATAGGAAAACAAACAGCAACAACATCAAGATTAATAATGAAAGTGTACAAAAGAGACAGTGATTCCCACAAAAATTCTCACTGATCTTGACCCAACCATCACCATGCCACCCCACTATTCCCCCCAGCTCGGGACTGGTGCCCTGCTACCCTGACTGCTCTGTCCACCACACTTGCTTGACTGGAAGAAGTTCCTTGTTCCCAGAAGAGAATCCCTTCTCCTGCCTCTGGCAATGGTGTGAGGTGCAATAGAGCAACCTCCATGTCCTAGCCATGCCCTCTCCTGGCTACTGCAAAAATTAACCCTCCTCTGTCCAGAACCAAAACAGAGGTCTCACTGATAGGATACAAAAAACAGATTGAAAAGACACGTTGCTTAATGGGCTACACTTTTCCCACATTGCTATTGATGTATTAAAATATTGTTGTAGAGTAAAATGGACAAATTCTAGCTAGCAATATTACTGATTACCATACCAGCAATGCTCAGAAAACTAATTAGCTCTATTAATTTTTTGAATCCAGAAGGATATGAAAGGTGAACGAGGTTGAGAGAGATAGAAAGGAATAGGAAGACAGGTGCAAGGGGTTGGAAAAGAGAATGAGAGAGAGAGAGAGAGAAAGTAGAAAGATAGTCAGCACCATGTGAATCCCCTGATGTCCAGCTGGTTCTTCTTCACAAAGGTCTTCTTGCTGATGGGGTTTCCAGAGTTGTTCTTTTGAAGGCACCACATTTATACAGTACAAGTTCCAGGTATCCATGGGGCATAGATGCTGATCCCACAGCTTGGGCTGGCATGTGCATAAGGACTTGCTTCCTTCCCTACAGTTTACCACTGTGAGAATTTTTGTCAGGATAGGTTACCCAGATCTGCCTCACAGGCCAGGAATTAGCATCTTCCTGTTGTTGCCATCTATACTTGTCTCAAGTTCTCACAGCAGGAAATCTTTTTCCTGTAGCTTATTTTATGGGAACTTCCTTCTGTGTCTCTGACAGTGTTTTGAGTGTAGCTGCATTCTGTTATAGCCAAAAGGCTGTGCTCTGCTAAAGTACTTTTGCACAAAACATATAGATTGCTTTTTCATTTGCACTGAGGGTGAGTACATGAACTATCACCACTGGAATACTACACAGAAAAATAGCAACAGTGAGTAAAATGATACTATTTTTCTGTTCTAGGGAATGACTCGCCTTCCATGTGTCCAGTTTTATATCCTACAAGTTTGAAAGAGACAAAACTGATAAAAAAAAGTAGAAATACAGTTGGACCTATGTAACACCTAGATTTTTATTTGGGGGTTGCCAAGCTTATGATAAACATGGCAGAATCTTCCATGGGGAATTATTTATCAAATATGATCTCATCTAGTTCAGAAAAATGCAAACTGTGAAAGAGGATGTCTTTGTAAGAGGAGATGATTGATTTATTTGAGATCATGCCTTGACTTTGAAACATTGACACTGGTAATGACTGGAAGACACAAATTTAGCCACATAGCCCCATAGTCTTGTTACAGCTTTTTGGTCAATTGTGGCCTTCTTTAGAAGTATGGAGAATTGATTTACATGTCTATAAAAGCCACAACTCAGTCTAGGAACTGCAAGGTTTATTAATTAATATTGTGAATGAAAGGCTGTTTTTCAAAAAAAACCCAACTTTTTGTTGGATATGCTCTGTTTACTTTTTCCCCTCCAACTCTAGAGCCTTCTGCTTTGCACTATTTTGTGTGCAAGGACATTCAGCTTTTAGGTATTTAATCTATATTTTTATAGTTAATGTTTGATGCAGTCAAATCTATGGCCTTGCTCAGTGGCTGCAGAAGTCAATGACAAAATTGGCTCCAGAGAGCTCTGAATAGAATACAGAGAAATTTACTAACCAGACAATTAGTTTTTCTCTTTCACTAAACCATATATTAAAAGACTGTGGGGAAAATTCCAGTTCCAGTTAAATCACTGTGAAAACTCACTGGGACCTAAATTTGACTCAGTGTAAATCAGAAATGGTATAAAGAAAGAACAATGAAGAGAAAGAACAGCAACACACAGCTTTGTGTATGGCACTGGTAACCATTTCAAAGCACTAATCAAACGGTCGTCTCACTTCTCTACCAGAAGAGAAGAAGCACTAAGAATTGTGTCAGTGTTTAAGAGGAGTGCAAAGTTTGTTTCTGCCCTTGTCAGAAATAATTTGCACTCCTAAAATTTTTGAAACTTTTCCAAGAGTTTCTTAAGGAAAAAAAGGCCATGTTAAGTAGTTGCTGACTCGGCCTTCTTTGTCAGTTGTACACCCTTGAGGTGTGTCAGGGAGGCTGTTAAGTTGGATATGTTAAATGTAGGCTTGAAGAATATGCAAAAGAGTAAGTCTGCATGACTGTGGTGTATCTCATTGAAATGCACTCCCGTTTGAGCAGAAAGGATGAATCAGTGCACAAATCATTTCATTAATGAACACCAAATCTTTACAACAAAAGTTGGACTTAAAAATAAAAGAGAATGTTTTAAAGAAAGAAAGAGACAGATTTAATTTCTAAATGCATTTCATTTTGGAAATCTTTCAAGATCACCTCTGACTATCTAATGTCAACACTTTTCCAACTTCAAAACTCATTTCTTCTGCCTATTGTGCTGTTTTAAAGTTGTACTTCTAAATTCAAAACAATGAAATGTAACCTCCCAGTTGTAGCTTCTCTTTTATTGAACTAAAAGCTTAAATGGCACAATGGCAGCAATTATGCCATCCAAACCTGTTGTGACAGAATTCTAGGGGCGGCAGTGAAGCAGGCTGGAAAAAGGTAAGAGATAGCAAAAGTAGCACAAATTTTATTCCATCTATTTCTGTACCCTTTCACGGGGTTTTGGGGATCTTGGAATTTAGAAAACTGTCTTGATATTACTTTTCCCTTGGGACAGTTATACTCAATTAAGGTAGGAAATACATTTTGGAATAATAGCAGTACAATAATATTCATTAATAGGCATGCCTTATATTCATAGTCATATTTTTGGTGCAGGTCTTGAAAGAGCTAGAATTTTCTTTTGAAGTTGACTTCATTTGAACTTACTTTTTCTAGGTGACCTTTTTTGTTTATTGAGGACAAACTACTTATAAATATTTTGAAGCACATTGTACAGAATGAACAATATTATCTATCATACTAATTTTAGAGGAAAAATATTTCAATGTTTATGGCAAATTAAAAATGTGCTAATATCTTCACCGACATGACAAACGAATTAGCTCTTTTCAGATGATTAATCTCATTCCTTTTGATAAATCCTGCACAGAAAAGTATAGTTTGTCGAAATTAGAGCCTACAAGCAGTCAATGGGCCTGAGATACTGGAGAGCTGTAGGGTACAAACAAAACCTCTTCACAATATATAATATTAAACAAAACTTATCCCACATCTAATCATTGTAAGAAAGAAAAGTAATGATGATTATTATGAAAAAAAACAATTTATCACATGGGGCTAAGACTATATATATATATGTGAATTAGCTAAAGTAGAATGAGAAATACGATGAACCTTCAAGAATACTGGAATTCTGTGTGTCACTTATGATATGATTTCAGCATCACCAGAAGGTAATCTTGTCTAAATTACTTGCTGTACGGGATCTTTAATGATGTCAATGGAAAAAAAAAAAAACCCACCAAACTACCATTTTTGGGGCAGTAAGATTTTCATAATTTTGAAATGTGAAAGAATTCCTCTAGACTTATGTGAACTGAAACCACAGACTACAGAACTCATCAGTGTCTCTATGTATTGTCTTGTCTGCTGCTGCCCTTCAAGTCAGGCTATGTTTGAAAATATCATTGCTTCATGGTGACAATACACAGGCCCACCTCAGTGATTTGTTTTCATTGTGTTATCCATCACATGTCAGCCAACCTTCCCATCTGAGCACAGAGAGAAGGATTACAGGACTGTTGAGCTTTGAAGGGATCTGTTTAAGTCACCTGGTCCAGCCTCCTGTTCAAGAGTGGTAAATGAGAGATGGGTGTCCACGTCCATGTCCAGGTGACTTTTTAATATTGCCAGGGATGGAGACTCCACAACACCTCTGGGCAAGCTGGGCCAATGTTTGGTCACTCTCACGGGCACATTGTGGCAAAATGTGCAAAGAAGCAAGTGCTCATCTGCATCACTGAAGTCTACACCCCTAAAATGCCTTCTGGATTTCAGGAAATTGGACTCTGTGTTAGGTCACCTGAGAACTTGAGATATGACATAGGTGAGATAAGATGTGTTCAGTTGTCTCATGTCTAAGGTTATGTACCTCCTTGGGGAAGAAGAATGTATCCACAAGAAAAGCCAAACACAGCAGCTGAGTTGGAAATCAGCTCTGGCTGGATCTGGAGTGGGGAAGGCCATAATCCACAGACTCATTTGCAGAGGCCAGGTTTGCACACACACTTCCCCACAGCGGACCTGGGGGAGGAGAGTTTTTGGGTGTGTGATGGTGAAACCTCTACTGTGGACAGAGGGGATGAACACCCACCACTGGAGGCTATAGGCCGACACTGTGGAGATGCAATGGTGCTTTTTAAGATGCCAATTGTCCTCCCTTACACAAACTGGCTCAGTTGTAAAACTCACATCCACCCTGGGAAGGTCACATTCACACAGAACATTCACATAAGAGGCAGCTGTCATGTCTTAGAAGGTGCCATAAACCACCCAAGACCCCCAAGTTGTCCCCCAGACTCATTCCTGAGACATTCCACCAGAGGACTGCACTGAACCAAGTGTTGCAACAGATCCAGAGTCTGTTGAGAAAGACAGAGTAAAACTTCCCCCACAGAGGAGATTCCTGGGCATTCCCATTCGTACCTGAGCATATATTAATGTGCAGAACTCTATGTTTTGTGGGACCCCCACCACCAGAAGACAAGAAGAGGACCAATGGGACACCACTGGATCCACAAGGGTGATGACATCTTTCTACTTAATCTGTCTCTCTGTCACTCTCTCCCCGCGTCTCTCTTTTTCCTATTTCTTGCTATCTCTCTATCTCACATTTACTTTTAAATAAAGTCCATGCCATTGACTTTGGCACGTGGCCTCACTTGTACTTTAATTTGTACAGAAGCATCTCTCTAATAATTGTAATAGTTGGATCATAACAACCTTTTTGAAAACAGGAGAGACTCTACACACTTGGTCTGTCTACTCCAAAGAGAAGTGTCTGAAAACATAGTCTGGTTTTAAAACCTCAAGGTTTTGGTGGCTCCAAATAACATTTTTTCTGCATTTTAACTAATTCAGACAAACCTCTGCATTTTATGTGACTTAAATCTCAAGGTATAGGAAACACTTAATATTCAAACCAAACCAATAAACTGTATCCCTTGTCTTTCCGGACTGGCATCTTTCACTTAACAATGTTGTGATTTTGGAGTCCAGGAGTTAACCTCAACTAAGAGAACTCTTTACATTATTGATATTTACCTAATTTGGTACTTTGAAATATGTCCTAGTCCAGGACACTACTACAGTAAAATAAATTACCATAATCTCTACAGTAGTCAAAGCTTAGTGAACCATTAAAGACAAACCAGCTCAATGAGCCAGGCAGCAACAACAAAATAAATGTACACTGAAAGCATGCCTAAGGCAACAACATTTTTTTTTCTCACTCCTATCTCTACTACTGACTTTAACAAAGGACAAAAAATGTCCAATAATTTACTTGCTGGCCTTCCCACCTGGAATTCCAAGAATTTCAGCCAAATTTTCAGCATAGCCTGCTGGATTGACAGTCCCCACTGTAAGTTCAGTCTTATGCAAAAGTACTGATTGCTTTCCATTCCATTTCAACAGATGGTATGTGAAGGATTAACATCTACCTCTGATGATACTATTTTTGTGTGGGTCCTTGTGTGCAAGCATGTGTGTTTGCCTACTTATCACAAATAAAGTGAGTTCCATTCAAGACATTATAGTTGCAACTCTCCTGCACTGACCACATGTAGCGGGTTTGGTTTGCATAACCGGGCAGAAACACCAAATTTTAGTGTAGTGGTTTTATGGTCAAATTATGTACTGTTCCCTGATTACTTTTCAGTGAGATAAACCATTAGGAGACAGCAAAGCAGGCACACAACTTATATGCTATGATAAAGTTTATTAACAGACCTAAGAGAAAAAAAAAGGAAAAAAAAAAACAATCAGAACACACAGCCAGAACTTCTCCTCTTCTCCCTCCCCCTCCTTCTCCTCTCCCTCAATCCATGTGCAGTTCTCAAGAAAGGAAAAGAAAAGGGTTTCTTCCTGCTTTACGTGGTTCTCCAAACTGCCACCTCCTGCAGCAAAAACCATCTGCAGTGATGTAAAGTCTCTTTTTTTCCATAAAACCTTCTCGCGGTTCCTTCAACTTTAGAACATGGGCCAGCCCATGGGGGTATTA
>VXAC01008003.1:504460-519977 GCA_013399225.1 Rhipidura dahli | reverse complement strand
GTCACCAGAGTGTGTCCCTGCTCCGAGCTGGGAACGCCGGAGGTGTCACCGGAGTGTTCGGGTGCAGTGGCACAACAGCCTGGAGCAGGACTCGGTGCCCTGGGCCATGTGGGCCAGGGCTTGGAGCAACCTATGGAAGGTGGCCCTTGGCAGGGGGTGGAACTGGATGAGCTTTAAGGTCCATTCTAACCCAAACCAATCCTGGATTTCTGGGGTTCTGGGATTCCGTGGCTCTGGATGGCCAGGAGCAGCAGGATCCCCTCGGCTCTGTGCTGTGCTGCCACAGGACATCCTTAATTAGGATTTGGCTCCCAGGGAAGGGGATGCAGTGAATGACCTGCAGAGAGAGATCTGGCATCCTGGCAGCCAGGAGGTTTTATTCCCACTGTGGATCAGGGAATGGGTTGTGCAGTTTTTCCTTTTAGTAGAAACCTGTTGAATAACGAAGAATTTTGATGGTTGGACAGAAATGCCAGGAATCAAATAGGGAAATGCTGGGTGAATATTTTTCTTCCATATGTGTTTTAAAATATTTTTTAATGTTTAATATTTCTATTTTATATATTTTAATATTACCTGCAGCCCATACCTCTCCTCCTGTTAAAACAGAGGTTTAATGTTTATTATGGGATAAGAAAAGTGATTTATATGGGGGCTTTGGGGTTATTTTGGAACAAAATAAGTTTTATTTATGGGATTCTTCACTCAACTTTCATCTTTAACGATGTGGAATTGCCTTTTGCAGGTGTCACAGACAAGGCCAGCTCCAGAGACATCCAGGTGGGTTGATCTTTCCATAGAAAAACGCAGCTTTGGGGGAAATTTTTGTGGACTGGCACGATGCTTCCCGCTAATCCTCAATCCCTGTGCTCTCCCTTGCAGCCAGCTGTGGTCCATCTCCAAGGCCAAGGCTCAGCAATCCAAGTGAAGAATGGTAAGGATCTCTTGATAATTGTGGGTACTGGGTAGAGCCCCTCCTGCACCCATAGAATCCCTGGGTCCCAGTCCATCCCATGAAACAGCTGCAAGATGATAAGGATCATCCCTCCCCTCCAATAACCCTGCCCAGACCCGCTGAGAAGAGTCTTGTGTGGAGCCTCCATCCCCATTTCCCCTGAGCTCCTGTTTATCTCCCAGATTATCCCTGTTCTGTGCATCCCATTAATTCCATCCCACTAAATCTCCCTTTTCCCTGACCTCCAGGTACACCTTGTGCCTCCCCAGCCCCTTCATGACCAGGCCTTTTTCCCCACAGCTCTATTTTAAGCCCTCAGTGGATCCTTGTCCTGTCTCATTCCCATTTGCCCATTTTGCTCCAGTTTCCCAGGAATTTAAGGCAGGGAAGGCACAGCAGTGTGAGGATACAGAGGTGTCCAGCCACCAGCTCGTGCTGGGTTCCCCAAGCATCTCTGCCCCCACCAAGGGCCTGGAATCCCAGGTCCAGCCAAGCCACTTCCCATCCACAGGGAGCTCCTTGCTCTCCTCCTCCTCCTTCCCAGATCCCCATCCAACTTCTCAAGTTCCTGCTGTCCTTGCCAACAGCTGGGGCTCATTCATCACCTCCTGCTTCCCTGCTCTGGCCATGCTGCAGGGAAGCTGCCTTGTCCCCTCCCCGAGTCCCCACGTGCAGCCCCTCAGGAACCACATCCATCCATCCATCCCCAATCCTGAGGGTGGGGGGCTGCAGGAAGGGGCTGCAGGATCCCTGTCCACAAATTCCTGCTTCACACATGGGATGAGCAGGGCTGGCCACTGCTCCTGTGGGAAGGCAGCTTTCCCTCTGAGCAGTGGCAGCTGGAATTTCTCATGGATAGGGATGTGCGCTTACAGCTCCCCAAAATTAAAAGGAAACCGCCCGTTCCCAGGAACAATGTGAGGGAAAAGATGCTGTTTGCTTACGTTCAGAAAGCAATTATCCCTTCATGATGGGAATGCTGAGGGTTTCCAGAGGGAACGCTGCTCTCTAAGAGCGGGAATGCCCTGTGAGTGTCCTTCCCTGCTGCTCGGGAACAATCCAGAGCTGGGAGCCAGGAATGCTGTCCAGCTGCCAGCCTGTCGAGCTCCAGCTGGGGGCAGGGAGAGGAGAGGCAGATGGAGACTGAGAGGAAAAGAGTGGGATTTGACAAACTGAGGCACCTACAGAGATTGGCTCAGTCTGGGGCTCCCAGCAAAGTCTGTCCCTAGGTCTGTCCCAGTTATCCCAGTGCCAGAGGACTGGGTGGTGGATCCATAAATCCCTGACTGTGTTGATGGACCCCAGTTAGGGGTTCTTTGTTGTGATAAGATGCAATTTCCTACTTTGTTGTTATTTTGGCTTTTAAAAAGCTTAGGAACTGTAATGGCAAAGGGTTTGTTTAAATTATCCCAGTGACAAAGTCAGGAATGGTGAAGTCAAGGAACCTCAGAATTAAAATCGATTGTGTGACCCTAAGCTGCTCTCCGTGTGCCTGGAGAAGTGAAGGCTCCAGGGAGCCCCTTCCAGTGTCCAGAGGGGTTCCAGGAGAGCTGGAGAGGGGCTTGGGACAAGGGCCTGGAGTGACAGGAGAAGGGGAATTGCTCTAAGCTGAAAGAGGGTGGATTTAGGTGGGATATTGGGGAGAAATTCCTCCCTGTGAGGGTGGAGAGGCTCTGGCACAGGGGGCCCAGAGAAGCTGTGGTTGCCCCATCCCTGAAAGTGTCCAAGGCCAGCTTGGACAGTGCTTGGAGCAACCTGGCATAGGGGAAGGTGTCCCTGCTCCTGGCAGGAGTGGAATGGGATGATCTTGAAGGTCCCTTCCCACCCAACCCATTCCATGATGGTTCCCTGATAACCATTGCCATGGACACAGTAGGGAATAGGGATCCAACAAGCTCAGCTGCAGGGTCAGGAGGAGGCAGGTCCGTGTCCAGCCCTGGGATGAGCAGAGCACAACAGGCCCTGCCAGGGGCTTTGAGGATGAGAACACGGAATGTTGGAGGGACCAGCGACCCCACAAGCTCAGAGCTAGAGAGAAGTCCCTGCTCCCACTCCCTAGCATGCAGTCCTGGGATTCCCTCTCCAAACTCCCTGCTCTGTGTCATGCTGTGACTGTATTTGTGTTGCTCCTGCGCTGTTCCTCCTGACGGGTACTGAGTGACCGCCGTTTTCTCATACTGAGATCTTTCAGGTGGAGTCCTCAATGACTGGTCTCGCATCACTCTGAACCCCAAGGTGTTTAAGCTGCATGCCCGCAGTGGGGAGCTGGAGGTACTGGTGGACGGCACATACTTCATCTATAGTCAGGTAGAAGTGAGTACGGTCCTAGGCTAACTCCTCCTATTCTTGTGTTCCGGTGGAAGCCTTGCATGAACCACGAGAGGGCTCCAGACAACAGCCAAATGCCAGCAGCTCGTGCAGAGCTGTAACCGCTTCAGGATGGGTGTGGGGAGGAGTGTCACACCCCTGTCACCGCCGGGACACCGCCCGCCAGGGATTAGTCACTGAAAGCACACCCCAGTCCCGGGGCTGTCCCCCCAGTTATCCGTGCGGTCATTCCCTGAGCATTCCGAACCTCCCTGCAGGCAGGGTGCTGAGCTCAGTGCTTTAAAGGACCCGGACGCTGGTCATCTGTGGTTATTTTGGAGCTGTGTCACTCTGGACTTGCAGGAGGTTTGGCCAGATTCCAGCCCAGGTGACTCCATCTGCCTCCCCCTGCTCCGTGTAGCTCCACCCCAGCACCAGCTCTGGGATGACGTGGGCCGTGGATGTCAGGTGCTCTTCCCTGGAACTGGTGACATGCGACCAGTTTGGATGGGGACAGAAAATATAACTCCACATAATAGTTTCCCAAGTGCTTGATGCTGATTGCTGGCCACAGTGTGGGGCCACTGAAGCCTCATTGTTCGTGGTCTGTCAAGGGAAAAAAGGGGATTCAGTGTTCAGGCAACTCCTGCCTCTAGAAGGGCTGGATTTCCTCTCCCAGGAAGAAGCATCTCCCTGAGACTGACTTCTCCTGCAGTTCTTTGAAATCAGAGTGTGGGAGAGGGTTACGTGAGGACAAGTTGGAGTCACAGGGCCTTGGAAAATCAGGGAGTTCAGTCAGTAGAGATGCTGTGAGGTGATTTCCTTCTAAGCTGTGGAGGCTGGGAGAGCCTTTTCCCTGTAGTAGCTCGTGCCTCTGCAAGCACCGAGTCCAGTTACGCAGGAGGCAGCTCCCAGTGCACCTTAGGGCAGTTCTGATGTCACCACTAAAGGAGGCTCCTGGCACCAGGAAGCAGGACTGGCCAGGTAAGTGCAAGAGGCCTTCAGTGGAATGTGTCTGTCTGTGTGTGGGATGAGAAGCTGCTGTAGCACACAGGGAGCCCTGCACGGCTCTGTGCAGGTGCATCCCTTCCCTGGAATCAGCAGGATGGTAGCTCAGCCTTAGGCACATGGATTCAGGGGGTTTTGCATGCTTGGGTCGATCTGAAGCGGAATAAACAAAGTTCCTGGTGGGCTTGGGGCTCTTCCTGCCTCGCACGAGTCACCTGTGAGTGCAGGTGTTGGGGCCAGGAGGGGCTGCACACACCCCCAGGACGCTACACTTGCTCCCCACCCCCCAATCCCATCCCTGACGTCTTTCTTCTCCCTGCCCCACATCAGGTCTACTACATCAACTTCACCGACTTCGCCAGCTACGAGGTGGTGGTGGACGAGAAGCCCTTTCTGCAATGCACTCGGAGCATCGAGACCGGCAAGACCAACTTCAACACGTGCTACACGGCCGGGGTGTGCCTGCTCAAAGCCAGGCAGAAGATTGCTGTGAAGATGGTGCACGCCGACATCTCCATCAACATGAGCAAGCACACGACTTTCTTTGGGGCCATCCGCCTGGGAGATGCACCAGCATCCTAGAGAGGAACTTGGCGTGGCCAAGGATACCCACGGAACTGCACAGTGCTGCTGTTCATAAAGCGTATCAGTATTTCAGGGGTTCTGTAATCCGGCCATAAAGGAAACTGATCCAGAGCTATTTATTCCTATATGTGAATGCAGGAAGCACAACTGTCCTCTGTGACTCGCGGGGAGACTCGGATCGAACCGGAACGCTGGTGGGGAGAGCGTTGTGAGGAGGAAAGGCTGTTGGGTGTGCCTTGTCTCAGTATTTCAAGTATTACTGCACTGATCCTCTGCTCTGTGACCTTCACACGAGGCTTGGTGGGAGAGCTGGGGGCTCTGCTCGGATGTTGCACTGGCGAGAGCGTCCCAGGTGGGAGCGGGAGGACACGGACTCCCGTCCCAAAATCCCAGCCAGGCTCCTGCTTGTGCACGCTAACGACAGCCAGGAGGGGTTCTGGCTCCCTGCCTTCCCAGGGGGAGCTGGAAGGGCCGGGGGCGAGGGGAGGTGGGTGAGACAGGTCAGTGGTGTTTACATTCATCCTCAGGAGGAGGAGGAAAAGTGTCTCGACCTAGAGCTTGGAAGCAAAAGCAGGAAGTGCGAGAGGAAGAGGAATAACTAGAGCAGGCTTAGCAGATAGGAAACTGCCTCCACATTCCAGAAACCGCCAAATCCCAAAGAAAACGCCGATTCCCGGGTCCAGGCCTCTGCTCCTTTCAGCTCCTGCCCTTACCCCAGAGGTAACCTTGCCCCAGCGGGGGCTGCCTTCAAGTACTGCTGCTGTTACAGCAAGTTGAGTTGGGTTGGGGGTATTTTGGTTTTGGTTTTTTTTTTTGGTTTTGGTTTTTTTTTGGGGGGGGTTTTGTTTTGTTCTTTTTAATTAATATTTTGCAAACCAGAACACATTTCTACAGGCTTCACCGAGCCACGTAGAGCAGCCACAAGTACTTGTGACAACACTCGGAGGAAGTTTGTTATGTTTAAGAATAAAATATTCAAACAGGAATTTTTTTTTTCTGTTTTAATAGCAACTGTCCTGATTTTAGATGTGGTTTTTAGCCTTCCTCCCCCCACCCCGTTCCTTTTGGCACCCTCCTACCTAAAATAAGTGGTGATGGAGACTTTAGCAAAGGAAAAAAAATGGGATTTTAAAATCTGGTCCAGCATGAAGTCACCACTTTTTCTTTTCTCTGAGCCCTGCTGAGTCTAGTCATAACTCGATTTCTGGTGACTAATAGAGGAGCTGGGACACTATTGTTTCTTTTGGCTTCTTGAGCAACTCTGTCCCATTACCTCTCCTCAGCTGGGGAGACCTAAAGCCATAAGATGCTCTGGAGCTGAGGCAGAGGCACAAATTGCTCTGTTGTGTCAGCCCTTGGCTCACACTTGCTCGGCTTGGTTGGGTTTTGTTTCCCTCTGTTCCTTTCCAGAGCCTGTTTCTGCTTTCAAGAGGGGAATGAAGTTGCAGCCTGTGTAGAAACAGAACAAGTCCCAAAGTGACACCTTCAGCCAAGAGCAGGGAAGGTTTTGGGGACCTCAGTGCCTGAAGGGGCTGCAGGAGAGCTGGAGAGGGACTTTGGACAAGGACCTGGAGGGACAGGACACAGGGAATGGCTTCCCAATGCCACAGGGCAGGGTTAGATGGGATACTGGGAAGGAATTCTTCCCTGTGAGGGTGGGGAGGCCCTGGCACAGGGTGCCCAGAGAAGCTGTGGCTGTCCCTGGATCCCTGGAAGTGTCCAAGGCCAGGCTGGATGGCGCTTGGAGCAAACTGGGGCAGTGGGAGGTGTCCCTACCTATGGCAGGGGTGGAACTGTTTGATCCATAAGATCCCTCCCAGCCCAGTGCTGTGATTCCAGGATCTCAGTGATGGCTCCATGCTGGGGTGGCTGATGGTCACCTGCAGGGTGTGGGAGGGACGTGTCCAGCGCTGTGCTGTGGCCACGGAGGGTCCGCCCTGCCCGGAGCATTCCTGGCTCCATCCCTAGCGAGTGAAGTCCCTTGCCAAGTGTTGCAGTTATTGGGAGACAAAAATTCCTCGGGGCAGCAGCGTTGGCTGCGGCCTCGCTATTCACAGGAGCTGCGCGCTTTGGGAAACAACTGCGTGACAAATGGGCTGCTCTGGCTTTTTAGTGGCTTCTCCTCCCTTCAGCCTCGACATGTGGGACGGGCAAGAGCCTTGGGGGCTCTTCACTGGGCTCTGTGGTTTTCTTTCCTTTCAAATGGATTAAGAGGGACATGTTCCTGTGACAAGAATGAAGTGGGACAACTGTGTACAGTGAGAACATGAAGCAAATCGTTAACAGGATTGCTTTAGAACAGGCCTGAGCAGCAAGGCTGGGGGCAGCCATGAATAACAGGGGGTTGGGAGAACCGAGGATGGAGTTTGCATTCCTTGTCCCCCGCTGGCAGGATCTGGGATGTGCTCCATGGCCGCGGGCAGGGGGAGGCAGAGGGAGAATCCCTTTGCTCTGTAAAAGGCTGGAGTGTTGCTGTCCCCTCTGGTGTGTGCTCGGGATGTTGGAGGAGAGCAGGAGAGAGCAATTCCTGCATGGAAGTTCCCTCTGCTGCGTGCTTGGGATGCAGGAAGAGGGCAGGAGGGAGCAATTACATGATGGAATGTGTTAACAGGCTTTTTCTGGTGCTCACACTAACCTAAGTGTGAGTTGGAAACATGGGATTGGAGCTGGAGAGCAGAGAAAAGCTTGCTGCAGGTGGCCTTGGCAAATACAGCTTTTTCCTGCTCTCGGTGCTCCCGGTGGGATGTCCTTCCCCAGCCACACCAGGAGCTCCCGTGGAAGGTCTGTATGGGCACAGCAGAGCATTGGCTGTGCTTTGCGAGGGGACAGCTCCATCCATCAGGGACAGAGTCAGAAGTCACCTTCCCAATGCCCTGGGAATGCACGGGAGGAAGGGCAGATCCCATGGACTGGTTATCCATGGACTTGGATAACCAGGTATCCTTCAGGCTGGAGCCCATCACCCATGGTAGGGATGTGACCTGGGCAGGTGGTTCTGCCCCTGCTCCCTCCACACCTCAGTTCTGCTCGTTCCTCGCATCCTTTGGAGACCTCTCCCACAAAAGCCTCGGGAGAAACGGGGAATCTCTCCAACAGATCCTGCTGGAGCCCTGGGAGCCAGCGTGGAGGGCAGGAAGCCCAAGAAGGACAGGAGATCTGGTTTTGGAGCCCATCTCCCCCTGTTCAGGCCGTGTGGTTCACTCTGCCTTTGTCATGCTCCAAGAAAAGCCTCCCGGTGTTTGCCGGCTCCGATCCACGCCCAGCGCTCCCGTGAAGGGAGTTCACAACCTTGGGATGCAAATGCCCAAGGATTCTCTGCAGAAGTCACTGATCCAAGTCAGGGACTTTTCAGCTGCTGACAGAGGCTGTGTCACCGTGCAGACCCATGCCCAGCAGTTGGGGTGCAGGGGGACAGGCTGGGGTTCCCCGGGCGTGGCAGGGCCGGACATGCCGGGGCTGGAACATGCCCGGGGCCGGTTCCGCTTTCGGGAGGGCCGGGGGGTCATCCAGAGGTCGGTGTTTGCCTGGCAGGAGCTCACATCTGCACAGATGTGCTGTGTGCTCACAGCTGCAGCCCCAGTGCCACGGGACATCAGCCCAAAACGCTGTCCCTGGGCTGTCACCACTGTCCTGCCTGCCCTGGATGCTGGGGACACCAGGCCAGCTTGAGGCTGAGCCACATCCTGAGGTGACAAAGTGTCCCCCACCACGCCAGCTGTCTGAGGGTGAGGGGTAACATTCCAGACGTGTAACTGTGTGTATAGATATATAAATCATCTGTATTTATTTATTTATCTATGGATTTTATGTCGATATATTATTTTTTTCCTGCCAGACATCTCCGGGATTAGAGCATGAGCTCCCTGGCTGAAACTTCACATCCTCGGACAACCCCTGAGCAGCCTGAGTCGCTCATGGAATTGGCCACACTGAGCCAAAAAACCCCAAATTGGGCATTTTCGAGAGTGCCCCGTGAAGCACGAGGGGCGTGTCCCCAAGGAGTGTGTCAGCACTAGGTGGCACAAGGACAAGGAGATGCCACCCTGAAAAAACGTCCCCGTGGGTGGGGCACAGCTCCGGCTGCACAGATCCCACCTGGAGCTGCCGCAGGGACAGTTCCCTTCTGGTTCCTGCCCTGGGCGAGGAGGTGACCCGGCAGCCCAGGTGGGGACACGGGGTGTGACAGCACGGAGCCCAGCTCTTGCTTGCACATCACAGACCCCTGGGGAGGGAGAGGAGGAGGAGGAGGAGGAGAAGGAGGATTCCAGCTCTGCGCATCCCGCTGGGAAGGGGCGGCGAGCCCGGGGAAGCTGTTGTTTCCCGAGAGCGGCAGAGAGTCCCCTCCGCTGGGCTGTGCTGGGATGGGCAGGGAATGTCACCGCCCGGGTGTGACAGTCAGGTGATCCCACAGCCAGGAGCTGTCCCTGGCTCAGAATGGCTGCAGAGCCCTCGCCAGCTGCCCCTGGTGTCCCGGCAGCTGGCACAGCCTGTCCCTGGCACAGGGAAACTCCCCCCAAACCCTCTCAGCTCTCCTACGTGCCACCTCTGCCTCCTGGCATTTGATGTCACAGCGGGTCCAGCCGGTCACCTGAGCTCCCTCCTCCCCATCCCGCCGTTTCTCTTTCCCTTCCCCGTGGCTTTGTGCCGTTTTTTCCCCCCTCTGCGAGCTGATGTCTTTCTTTTCCCACTTCCGTAGCTACGAACACCCACATGCCTTATCTCCTTCCCCCATCCCATCCTGGAGCCTATTTATACAGAGCCTGGCTCCTGCCCAGCCTGCCAGCGACGCCGCAGGAGCGGGACGGGGCTGGCGGCGCCCGCAGCCCAACATGCTTTGGGCTGCTCGGGGATGTTTCCTGCTCTGGCTGCTCCCGGCCATCCTCAGAGCCCGGGCTAGCCCGGCGACACGGCCCAGCCCCGCGCTGTGCCAGCAGGTAAGGCTGTTTTCCAAGGAGCACCTGGGCTGGGATGGCTCCAGCAGCGTGGCTGGGGCTGCCAGCATCCCTCTGGATCTCCTCCCTGTGACTCTCACCTCCCTCCAGCCTCCATCTCCTTAACTTTCCCAGCTTTTCCTGTTTTCCTGCCTTCGAGCTGGTCTCCTGTGTGGTGGTCCCCGGCATCCAGACGCTCCCAGGTCCCTGCCGTGCTTGAGGTGCTCAGAGGATGGAGTGCAGGGATTCCAGTGGATGTTGGTGAGGCAGCAGGAGCCTGGATGGGGAACAGCAGGTTTCTGTCTCCCCAGAAAGAAATCAGCTGCTCCCCATCCAGGTTCCCAGCTCCAGAGGAAATCAGAGCAAGGGGAAAGGTGGAGCCTACACAGCGCCCTTGCTCTGCCTAAACAGGGATGCTCTGGACCAGCTGGGCTTGGGAAGGGGGAGCAGTGCTCATTCCCATTTCTCGTGCCCATCTTGGCCAGCAGCTGGCTCACCTGGAGCTGTGGTTTGTAGCACCCCCTGATTCCCACCTCTCCTGTCTCTCCACAGAGCCCCACTAAGGTGTCTTGCAAAGGAGTTGGCCTGCAGAAGTTTCCCAAGGAGCTTGGCCAAGGAATTAAGTACCTTGAACTCTCCAACAACTTCATCCAAAACCTGTCAGGCAGCAACATGCCAGCATTTGGGCAGCTGGAGTACCTGGATGTGTGCTTCAACCAGCTGGAAGCCGTGTCAGCCACCGCCCTGGCTCGGCTGCCTCGGCTGCGCTCGCTCCTCCTGGGATCGAATCACCTGGACCGGAATTACCTGGCTAACGGGGAAGCTTTCCATCTGCTCCGGAATATAGAGGTCCTGGACCTGTCTGTGAATAACCTGGAGAGCCACATGGCCAGCTGGTACATCAGCAACCTCACCAGCCTGAGGGTGCTGGATCTCTCTGGGAACACGATGACCAAGCTGCTGGCAGGGACCTTCCGGAACTCACCGCGGCTGCGCCAGCTCGACCTCAGCAACAACTACATCATGGAGATCCAGGAGGGAGCTTTCAAGCCTCTGGAAGAGCTGGAGGTGCTGAACTTGGCTTTGAATTCCCTGCACTGTATCTCTGGCTTCAGCCTCACGCAGCTGCGAGTTTTAAACCTCAGCCACAACGCCCTGGAGCTGTTCTCCTCTGAGGAGGAGGGAGAGGAGCCCTACCTGCTCCGAGTGCTCGACTTGAGCCATAACAGACTCCTCTCGTTTCCAGAGCTCCCCAGAGCCCATGATCTCACACACTTAAACCTCTCCAACAACCTCATTGCTTCCCTGCTCCCAGGCTCACCCCGTCCCAGGGAGTTTGTCCTGCTCTACAAGGAGATGCAGCGGTTCAACAGGACCGTGCATCCCGCGGCTGCTCTGACACACGTGGCTGACCTGGATCTGAGCAATAACCGCCTGGAGCTGTTCCCATTTTTCTTCTTCCACAGCCTGGGTGCCCTGCACAGCCTCAGCCTGGCAAGGAACTGTCTCCGGGATGTGGCCAGGGAGTCTGTCTCCAATGGCACGGAGCTGTCTGTGCGCTCGCTGGACCTCCACAGCAACGCCTTCCACGTGCTGCCACGCTGGTTCTTCGATTCCCTGCCTCACCTGGAATCCATGGATCTGGGCTCCAACAGCCTTCAGCCTTGTGAGAGCCAGGGGAGTGACCAGAGAAGGGATTTGGGAGGGGATTCTCACACATCAACCCCCAGAGACACCTGCACCCCCTTCTACAATATGCCTTGCTTGAAGCACCTGAGCCTCTCCAAGAACAACATCTCCAGACTGCAGCCCTACGCCTTCAACCAGACCCTGCTGTGGTCCCTGGACCTGTCGGGAAACAGGGACTTGTCCATGTCCCCAGGAGCGCTGGGGGGGTTGGAGCTGACCCTGCAGGAGCTCTCTCTGAGGGACAACCAGATGGACAAGAGCCAGGCAGCGCTGCCCTGCCTGGGCACGCTCCGAGTGCTGGACCTGTCGGGCAACCACCTGAGCCTGCTGCCCTCGGGGCTTTCCTGCTCCCCGCTGGAGAGCCTGGACATTCGGAATAACAACCTGCAGACCCTGGGAAAGCTTGGGAGCTGGTCCCACAGCCTGAGGGCCGTGTCCGTGGCTGGGAACCCCTGGAGCTGCTGCTCGCTGGGCTGGCTGGACACGCTACGTGCATCCAGCGTGGCCGTGCTGGACCTGCCCCAAGCTTCTTGTACCTTCCAGGAGCACGGCCAGAATGTCTCGGCCAGGATCACCGGCACTCCCCACTGGATCTGTCCCCAGCCCAAGGGCACTGCCTCCCTGGCTCTGCTCATGGCCCTGATGGGCCTTTCCCTCCTCAGTGCCTGGGCTTTCTGCCTCCTGAGGAAAGGGCGGAAGGCTCCGGGATGTGCGGGGCTCAGGAGCAACAGGGTGGGAGTCTCCCAGCCCCATCCCAAAGGAGAGGGCCCAGCCGAGGAGAGGCCTCCTGACAGCGTCACCAAAGTGTAGCCCAGACCTGCAGCCATCGGTCAGAACTCTAATTATTATTAATAATATTAATATTAATAATATTATTGTGGTTTAGGTCTCACTGGTACCTACTTGATTTGTGAACCCAATGGTGGGAGCATGGGGGTGCTGGGCTCTGAGCCACCTCCCCTTCTCCAGAGGGGACATTCCCCCATCCCCTGTGATCCCTGCCAGGAATTAAATGTGGGATTTGGGCTGCCATCACACATTCCCATCACTCGGCACAGGAGACCAAGCCTTGGGCTGGCTGCATTGATCACCCACCTTCCTCCACCTCACACCCAGCTGGATGGGAATTGTCTCCATTGGGGCCACCTGGCTGTTTCCCAGCTTGCCCAGTAGCCCCTTTAAGGAGGTTTAATAGCTCTTCTAAATCCCTGCTGCTGCTCCTGAAGCATTCCCTCATCCAGGAAGAAGCAGCCAGGGAATGGGAATGGGAATGGGAATGGGAATGGGAATGGGAATGGGAATGGGAATGAGAATGGTGCTTGGTGGCGGCTCACAGTGCTGGGGAAGGAAGGGGGGTTTTGTGGTACCCTGCCCACCTCTCTGCTGCCTTTCCCTGCTGCAGATGCCAGGAGGAATTCCACCTGTCCTTGCTCACTGGGACAGTGGGAATGGGGCAGAGTGGCAGAGGCAGCTGGTCCCAGCATGGGGTCAGTGCTGCCCAAGTCATGGTCCTGGATGGATTTGACACCCTCTGAGCAACCCCCCAAAGCCAGGGATGATCCAGGGGCTCAGACCCCAGCTCAGGAAGGCAGCGAGAGGAGGTGTTGAGTGGGATTGTCACTACGTGGTGGTGTCCATCTGTCCTTTGAGTGACCTGTCCAGCTTTCCAGGGCAGAGCAGGAGCACCCAAAGGGCTGGGCCAGATCCAGGAAGGATAAAACTGAGGCTGCAGTGAAACCTTTAACATTTCACATCTGTTTGGTTCCACCTCGGAAGTCCCCAGCTGGCCCAGTCACCTCCACACACACCTGGTGGGTTGGAGCCGTGGGAACAAAAGGGTTTGGAAGTTACTTAAAATCCCAGTTACTTCATTTTCTTCCTTTTTTTTTTTTTTCAAGCTTATCATGGTTTTACTGGGAAGCAAAAAGGGCATTTTTGGTGTAAAATATGTCAGGGCTTCAGCTTCCTGTCCTTTGCTGGGCACCCAGCTCCAGGACCCCTGGTGACTTTAGTGGCCCCCACATTTCCACCCCTGCCTCAGTTTCCCTCTGATCCAGAGCTCTGTGCTCTGTCACAGCAAGTGGCTATGGCAGGGGAACCTGTTACTGTGTCACCGCCCTGCAGGACCCTGGGGACAGGAGGAAACCCAGCTCCCACTCCAGGGCTGCTGTTTGCTGGGTCTCCTGCTCCCACACACCCCCTTCCCCCTGGGGTGTCCCTCTCGGGTCACACAAGTCCCGGTGCCACAGCCACCACAGCCCTTGTGCTCTCCCATCCCGGTGCTTCCCAGCTCCGTCCCCAGTGCTGTCCCCAGCTGACGTCCCTGGGGAGCTGCAGCCAGCTGGGCTCTGGGCATGGAGTGTCCCAGGAGCTGCTGTGCCCACCTGGGCCTTCTCCCCAGCAGTGTCCCCTGTCCTCGGGTGGCACCTGAGCTCCCTGGGGCAGGAACCTGCTTTCCCGGTGTCCCCAGGTGAGTTCAGACAGTGCCTGGGGCGGGGAGTTGCTTTTCCAGTGCCCACCAAGTGCGGGGACAGCAGGTGGGTGAGCTCAGCACATCCCCGATGCCGTAGCAGCCTCGGTGACATTGCAGGGACAGCAGGTGGGTGAGCTCAGCGCATCCCCGATGCCGTAGCAGCCTCGGTGACATTGCAGGGACAGCAGGTGGGTGAGCTCAGCGCATCCCCGATGCCGTAGCAGCCTCGGTGACATTGCAGGGACACCTCGGGGTCCGAAGTGCCTTCACGGGATGTTTCTGGTGCATTTCTGCGGCCTCTGCTCCTCGTTTCAGCCCTCCCCAGGCTGTGCTTCCCACTCGTGCCACCTGCACATGTCCTGCCCTTTGTGCTGCCGCTGCCACCGGCATCTTCCTCGCGTCGGGCTCGGAGCTGGGGGCGGGCGGGGACACTGGGGACGGGCGGGGACACCGCGGTACCACCGGGTGCTCAGGGACACCATGCGCTGCCGGCACTCGGTGCCAGGCGCTGCCTCGGGCATCCTGAGTGTCCCCAGCCGTGTTTATCCAGTGTCCCCGCGGAGCAGCAGCTGGCGGGGGTTGACCCCTTCGGGGCAGTGGCACTTGGGGACAGCGGCTGCTGATCCTGAAGTTTCTCTGGGGATTGAAGCATCTGCTGAAAAATGTACTAAAAATAGGGGAAAAATCCTGGGGCTGGTTTCTCCCCGCAGAAAAGGCTCCCAAATAACTGGAGTTCATCTCAGAGGATTTTTTCGACCCTAAGTATTGTGTAAAGCCCAGGGTAAGAGGGGAAAAGGCAGAACTTCCCAGGCCAAGGAGGGGCTGTGAAGGTGTGGAGAGTGAGCCAGGGCAATGGTGTTTGGTTATCACCGTTATCGATGTGCTTTCCCAGCCCAAAGGAAAACGGGATTCCAGGTTGTGGTCACGTGGATCTACCGAGAATTGAACCCCAGGGCAATGTCCCCTTCTCCCAGCCCCAGGAACAGCTTGGCCAGGATCAGGTCATGGGGTGAGCCTGTGCTGGCCCAGGGGACTACGAGGTGGCACCAAACCACATTTGTGTCCCCAGAACCAGCACGAGGCCAAGAGAAACCCGGGGTCTGTCCTGAGTTCTGCACTGCTCCTCATCCGGAGCTTCCCGTGCTTTAGGCGAAATGGTTTCCCTATCCCAGGCGTGTCTTGGCATCTCCAGCGTTTTCTTGATCCAAAAGGAGGGCAGAAGATCTGTAGAATATTAAATTTTGAACAAATAAAGCTGCGATGCCAAAAATGTTGCATTTTCATGTCAGGCTGGAGGGTGGTGGGAGTGTAAATTTTGGTTTGACAAAAAAAGCAGCAGTGATTAAAATGTTGTGACCATTGACAAATTTTCTAGAGAACTGGTTGAGAAATCCAGCAAAACTCATTCTTTCCAGTGGAAAGCCTTCACATTTCCCTAGATCTGCATTTTCAAAGAAGAATAGATTTTTATCAGAAATTTCCACCGAGCTGTTTCACTAACCCGGGCAGAAATTACCTTCCCTCAACTCACTTCAATTACAGCAGTTCTTCTTTTCCCATTTCTCTTCT
>VXAC01008003.1:454609-504442 GCA_013399225.1 Rhipidura dahli | reverse complement strand
CCCTGGACATGATCCAGAGCTTCATCTGCTGCAGGAGCTGGAGGATATCCTGGGAAGTGCCTGGCAGATCTCTCTCCTCAGGCCACCCGGCTTGGCAGAGCAAGGAGAGCTTTTCTCCTCCTCTGTGTTCAGACAGAGCCTCAATTAACCTAAACCTCCCCAGTCCTGATAAGATAAGGAAGATGAGGCATCCTTTCACCCAGCAGAAGGTACATCCCCTTCCCGAGGGCTGCTGGAGGTACCATTTCTTTTCTTTTCCCCGATACTGCGGAGGTGCCCATTCCCAAATTCTTTTGGATCTCATCAAGGCCCATCCTCGTGCCGTGTTCCGGCTGCCTGGGATGTGCTCCTGATGAGCGTGGAGCTTTCCCTCCTGTGGCTTTGGGACGGAACAAGAGGCTGGTGGCACCTCCAGGACACCACCCTGTGTCCCTCCCATCCGCAGGGCTGCTTCCCATTATCCCTCCCTGCCACAGCGACTCCGTGACTGGCACAGCTCCCCCGGCAGCTCTTCCCAGCCCGGGGATGCGGCCGGGCGTGTCGTTCATGACACTTTTCCTCCTCTCCAGGGGCTCCGGCCGGGCTGGGTCCTCCATCCCGAGGTGCCTCGGGCTGTGGCAGATGGGGAACGTGTCCCCCCGGGTCCCCCCTGCCTCGCAGAGCCCTGCAGTGTCACCTCCCCGGGCCGGGGGGGACAGATGCTGCCACATGTTCTGCAGCTGGATCCTCCCTGCCAGCTGTGCCCGGGCTGCCTGCACGGGGACACTGCCAGGCGCAGCAGCTCTGTCACAGGGAGGTGTCACCCCCTGTTGTATCCCCGCAGCAGGCGCAGATCCGCTGGCCTTGCTACCACGTTTGGACTCTGGGGGGCTGTGGGGACAGGCGGGAGGTGGCTCTGCAGGATCAGGTCCCTGCCACCCCCAGCCTGTTCCCGGTACCTGTCCCGTGCTCTGCTCTGGAAAGAGGAAGGGGACGGTGTCCCTGGAGGAAAGCAGAGCACGGCAGGAAGGGCTCCTGCCACCCAGGGTGATCATCCCACTGTCCCCAGGCTCCAGAGGGGACAGGATGCTCCTAGTGTCCAGCGGCAGCAGGAATCTCATCCCCAGCCCCTGGGCTGTGGCAGGAGCTGGGACGTCAGTGCCACACGACCACGTGCCACCACCCCCTGCGTCACTGTCACCGTACTGGCACAGCCTCCACGCAAAGGGATGTGGCTCCCCACGGGGTCGGTCGGTAGGTGAGGGTGGGGTGGGGAACAGAGGTCACCGGGTTCTGAGGGGACACTTTGATGGCAGAGGAGCCCCTGGAAGGGCCCTGGAGCTGCCCTTCCTGAGCCTGGGAGCCACAGGCCACGGGGAGCTGGGACAGTGCATGGGGACGCTGTGTGCTCACACAGGTCACAAACCAGTGTTTGTTTTGGCCCCTGTCTGAGTCCCAGCAACAGAGGGACACCAACCTTTGGCCACCCAGGACAGCTCTTTGCTGTTCCTCCACTAAAGCCTCATCCCAGGAGCTCTGACCCAGCCCCAACTCTGCCCCTTGAGGCCCTCCTGGAGCTGTCCCCTCCTTGTGTCCCCGGGATGGCCAACACCTGGTAGGTGGGGGGGACCTTCCCCAGTGTTCTCCCAGCTCCTTTGGTCTCCCTGCTGCCAGTGAAGCCCCAGATGAGGAAGGGAAGCCTCTCCTGGGCTGGGAATCCCCTCCTGCCTCCCTCCTCTCCACAGAGCCAGCCTGGGAGGGGAAGGAAGGGGTATTTTTAGCATTCACCCTCCGGTTGTTCCAAGGATTGAGCTAAAAGAGGAATTGACGTTCAAAGGAGGGCTGGCTTTGCTTTAAAAGGAAGGGTTTGTGTTTTTCCTACTGCTCAGTCATTGCAAAACTTTCCTGTGAAGAGAGGTTGGAAAAAATACCTCTGGTGGGAGGTGGCAGCCTGTGACATCGGTGTACAGCTCCCTGTGCTGGCACTGCTCCCCTTGCCCAGTTCCCAGGGTGAACTCCTATCCCAAAGCAAGGGATGGGGTGGGACTCAGCCCCCCTGTCCTGGTGCTGATCCCAGCTCCCATCACCTGTGAAGGGAATTCCCTCCTTCCAGCCCATCCTGGAGTGGTTCCTCTCTGCATTCCTGCTCTCCAGCAGCTTTTCCTGACTGCTCTCACGGCTTCTGAACCCCCTGGGAACTCAGGTGCCTTCCCAGCTGCCATCCAACCCCAGTGTTGTCCTGGCAACGCCCTGGAGATCCTCCAGGTCCCAAAACAAGATCCCATCCCCTCCCTGAGGAGGCGTTTACCTGGAAGCCATGAGGGACAGATCCCAAACCACAGGATTTGGTGTTCAGGGAATATAAACTTGGGTTATTCCTGTGTTCCTCCTTTTCTCCGTGCCTTTCAACAAATCCCTTGTAACTGCTCGGGATTTGGGAGTGACCTGGGACCCTTCCTCAAGGGCCACTGCTCCAGCACAATGAGCCGTGGCCTTTGCATCCCCAGGGAATTGTTTGGGAAGGATAATGGCTCAAACCCTGTGTCCCGGTTTTAGTGCACACGATCCTGAGTCACAGGAAGGTCACGAGGGGACCATGATCAACCATCCAGGCATGTCCTGCCCAGGTGAGAGGTCATGGTGGGGTGACAACCAGTCCCCAGTTTGGTTCTGTCAAGGAAAAGCACCTTCCAGAGAGGGGGGAAGTAGCACAGCCAGCGAGAAATTGAAAGCCTTAAAAGTAGGTTTCAATCTGTGACCCTTTCCAAGACTTGGGGTCAGCTGGTCTTGTGTCAAATGCCACCTCCCACTCTGGGAAAATCCCGGCCTACCTGGTTCCTCACGGGCTCCAGGCAGCACTTTTGGTTTTGTACTTGTAGGAGGGAGAGATCCTGAGAAATGCACCTTGTGACAGGCACATGCCAGCCCTGGCTGTGGCACCCTGGGTAGCTCCTGCCTGTGCCAGCTCAGGGATGTGCACTCCTCTGGGTCAAGGAAAATGTGTTTTTTAAAGTTTTCTGAAAAAAAAAAGAAAAGAAAAGAAAAGAAAAGAAAAGAAAAGAAAAGAAAAGAAAAGAAAAGAAAAGAAAAGAAAAGAAAAGAAAAGAAAAGAAAAGAAAAGAAAAGAAAAGAAAAGAAAAGAAAAGAAAAGAAAAGAAAAGAAAGAAAAAAAATATAGAAATTATGGGCCTGTGCTGATCCTAAAGGAGGAGGCAGCCAGGGAGGTCGGGCTCTGCTCCCAGGAAACAAGGGACAAGACAGGAAGACACGGCCTCAAGCTGTGCCAGGGGAGGTTTAGTTGGATATTAGGGAAAATTTCTCATGGAAAGGGCTGCCCAAGGTAGTGGTGGAGTCGCAACCCAGCAGGGATTTAAAATCCGTGTGGATGTGGCACTTTGGGAACATGAGCAGTGCTGGCCTTGGCAGTGCTGGGGGAACATCCTGCAGTGCTCATGCTCCACACCCCCCACCCCCCCCCTTCCCCCAGGTGCTGTTTGGGGACGGTCACTGCTAATGACAGCTGGACCCCCCTCCAGCCCCTCCTTGTCCCTAACCCTGTGAATGGCACCGAAACCGCCTTTGTTCCCCTCCCCGGGGGGCAGGAGCCGCCACCACCGCCGCTATAAAGGGGATGATGGGGCCGAGCATCCCCGGCCCTGCTCCCAGTCCCCATCCCAGCCCCATTCCCGGCCATGCGCCTCCCCGCCGCCGCCACCGCGCTGCTGTGCCAGCTGGGCCTCTCCGCAGCCATCCAGTGGCTGTGAGTAGGGATCTCCCCTTCCTTGGGGCTGCCCCCGGGGTCCCTCGGGTCGCCGTGGCCCCGCGGTGACCCCCAGCTCTCCCCACAGCGGGCTGGCGGGCAGCGGCGTGGCGTGGAACGAGAGCCAGCACTGCCGGCTGCTGGCGCCCGAGCAGCTGCAGCTGTGCCGCCGGCACCTGGAGGTGATGCCCAGCATCGTCCGGGCCGCCCGCCGGACGCAGGCCCTGTGCCAGCAGAGCTTTGCGGACATGAGGTGGAACTGCTCTTCCATCCAGGGTGCTCCCAGCTTCGGCCCCGAGCTGCTCACGGGTAAGGGATGCTCCTCCCGCCGTGCCGCCGCTCCCGCTCTGCCCCGGGAGCATCCCGGGCTGGCGGCGCGTTCCCGGGTGGCTTCTGCCTTGGATTTCTGTTTCGGAGTAAATATCCTGCCTTTACGTGGTGTTAATCCTGCGTGACTTCCATCTGGGGGAGGTGACAGATAGCAACTTTCATTTCAAACAGCTGCCAGGGCTCCAAATGGAGCGGGGAAGAGGTGGGGATACAGGCTGGATAGGGGCAGTGTGATACGGGGGGCACAGGTTAAAATATAAAAATGGGGAGGCCTCAGGTTTATCCTGCTGCAAGATGAAATAAAGAAACTCCTTGCACTGTGACATGTGTGAGAGGAGAGTCTGGCTGGGCGGGGAGGAAGGAAATATCCCTGTTTTCTCCGCAGGAACACGGGAAGCCGCCTTCGTGCACGCCCTGGCAGCGGCGGCCGTGGCCCAGGGTATCGCCCGCTCCTGCGCCTCCGGAGAGCTCCCGCTGTGCTCCTGCGGCCCCGGCCCCTCCGAGCCCCCCGCGCCCGGCTCCCGCTGGGGCGGCTGCGGGGACAACCTGAGCCACGGCCTCCAGCTCGGAGCCGCCTTCACCGACGGCTCCGCCAGAGCCGGCACCGGCGGCACGCCCGGGCTCAGGGCCGTGAACCGGCACAACGGAGCCGTGGGACGGGCGGTGGGTGCGGGACCCCCGGGGCTCTGCAGGTTGGGGTGGGGGATACGGAGCCCAGCAGAGCTGCTGCAGTCTGGGATGGGGTGCATGAGCCCCCCGAGACTCTGCAGTGGGTCACACAGTGGGGCTGAGCCCCCTGGGACAGACAGAGCCCAGCACCCCTCGCAGCAGGGCCAGAGGTCCCTGATTTAAGGCAGCAGACACCAGCCAAGTTTTTGGGATGCCCTGAACATCAGGAGGCAACTAAATGGTTAAAAAGTGTGTCAGCAGACACCCCACCGCCAGGGCTGCCCACCCCCAGACATCCCACATGCTTTCCGCAGCCAGCACATCTGACACTTCACACCAGTACTCCCAGTTATCTGACACTTCACACCAGTACTCCCAGCATTTCTTTCCACCCTTCTCATTGGAAACAAAGCTCATCCTGCCCCGCTCCACTGGGCTCCCCAGCTCATCCAGTCTTTTTGCTTCCAACCACCCCGTTCCCCAGGTGAGGCTTGGGAAGCCCCCAGCCCTGCTGCCAGCTCCCGTGGGAAGTTCCCCAAGGATCAGGTTCTTATCAGAAGGGGTTGAAGCAGGGCTGAGCCCCTGATTGCCCCCTTATGTTCAGCTCTGAGCTCTTTCATCCCTTGAAACTTCCCATGGATGCCCCTGGTGTTTGAGAGTCAATCTCACCTGTTCCCCTGTGCTCTGCAGGTGCTCAGGGACTCGCTGGATACCAGGTGTAAATGCCACGGGGTTTCAGGCTCCTGCTCAGTAAAGACCTGCTGGAAAGGGCTGCCAGAGCTGGGTGAAATTGCCTCTGACCTCAAATCCAGGTACCTGGCAGCCCTCAAGGTGGCCCACCGGCTCGTGGGGCCCAGGAAGCAGCTGGTCCCCAAGGAAGGGGATGCCAGGCCAGTGACAGAGATGGACCTGGTTTATCTCATCAGCTCTCCTGACTACTGCACCCCAAACCCCCAGCTGGGCTCTCTGGGGACACAGGACAGGTAGGAAGAAACCAGCCTCTGAATTCAGGAGTCCCTGGACTGCTGGGTGTGAGTGGCCTGGGAAGCTGGTGTGGATGGGCTGGGGTGAGCTTGCAGCAGATCCCTGAATCCCTGTCTTGTGAGGCCCCACCTGCACTGCTGGGTCCAGGTCTGAGGACCCCAACACAAGACAGAAATGGACTTGTTGGAATGAGTCCAGAGGAGGCCACAGAGCTGCTCTGAGGGCTGGAGCCCCTCTGCTCTGGAGCCAGGCTGGGAGAGCTGGGGGTGCTCACCTGCAGAAGAGAAGGCTCCAGGGAGACCTTAGAGACCTGCCCAGTGCCTAAAGGGGCTCCAGGAGAGCTGGAGAGGGACTTGGGACAAGGGATGGAGGGACAGGACAAGGGAGAATTGCCTCCTATTGACAGGGTTAGATGGGATATTGGGAAGGAATTCCTGGCTGTGAGGGTGGGGAGGCCCTGGCACAGGGTGCCCAGAGAAGCTGTGGCTGCCCCTGGATCCCTGGAAGTGTCCAAGGCCAGGCTGGACAGGGCTTGGAGCAACCTGGGCTAGTGGGAGGTGTCCTTGCCCATGGCAGGGGGGGGCACTGGGTGATCTTTAAGGTCCCTTCCAACCCAACCATTCCATGATTCCATGATCCTGCTGCCTCCTGCTCTGGGCCCACCAGCTCTGGGAGATGCCAGGGACCGGGAGGGCCGGTCCCCAAGTGCCACATGTCTCCCCAGGCCGTGCAACAGGAGCTCCGTGGGCAGTGACAGCTGTGACCTGCTGTGCTGTGGCCGTGGCTACAACACCTACACGGAGGAGGTGACAGAGCGCTGCCACTGCCGCTACCGCTGGTGCTGCTCCGTGGTGTGCAGGCGCTGCCGGCGCAGCCTGCAGAGACACGTCTGCAAATAGGGAGGAGAACTGTGCTGGCACCCACCAGGCACGGCTGGACACCAGGACCCATCCCAAGGGATGCTCCCAGCAGGGAGGAGGCTCTGCAGGAAGCCTGGTGTCTCATGGAAAAACCTCCAACTGAGAGATTTTGGGAAGTCTGCGGTCCCTCCCAACCCAGACCTCAGGGCAAGGCAAAGCTGCCCTCCTGCAGCTGGTCAGTGGCCAGCCCTCTGTCTCCAGCTGGGAGAAGCCATTGATCATTCCACAGACCCCTTTATCCTGGGGGAATGGGGACCCTGGGCTGCCATTGTCCCTTTGCAGGAGGATCCTGACAGCAGCCTGAAAAGCAGGAGTGATGGATGGGAGGGGGTAGAGTTATCCACCGGGAGGAGGCTGCAGGGATGGAATGCTGCTTCGGGGGAGGGAGTCATGGGCAGCTCCTTTGGGAGCAGGATTCTGCTGTGGGCTCATCCAGGATGCTCCTCCTCAGGGGAAAACACTGCTCCAGTGCCCTTTGCAGCATTCCATTTGTGTGGAGACGGTGCTGCTCTCGCTGATGGAAGAGATGCCAGGGACAGGAGAGGTCCTGGGGATGCCAAAACTTGGCAGCCTGGCAAAGCCACAGCTGCCAGGGGTGTGTTTACCTGGGCAGCCTGGCAAACCCACGCTGACCGTGTGTTAACAACCCAGCCATGTTATCACTGTAGGTTCTGGCCCCATGTCGGAGGTGAGAGCCCACTCAACACATGAAATTCTCATGGCTTGTCCTTCCTGCCCCTCCTTCTGGCCCATTGAGGTCTTCAGCCCACTCCTTCCACCCCTCAGGACCAGGTCCAGGGCCTTGGGGACACAAGAAAGAACTTCTAGTCTCTGTCCTTCCCATAATTGGGATTCTGGTGTGTGATTTTAAATAAATATGTTATAAATATGTTATAACTGTCTGCCTCATTTTCTAGGACAATCTTTCCTCCCTGTCCTTCCCAGCTGGTCTTGGAGAAAGAGAGGCTGTATCCCTGTGTCCATAAAGCCCCGTGTCCAGACTTTTCCTTACACGTATCTGAGAACCAGCTCACTTTCAACTTTCTGCTTCCCGCTGATTTGCCCAGATTTGCCTTTAATTACAGATCCCTGCCAGCCTCAGCTCTTGTTTTATCCCCTGCTGCCTCAGGTCTGCAGCTGCCTGGGATTCAGGGCTGGTGCTGGAAACTGCAGCAGTGCAGGGTTATTTTCTGATCCTTGGGAATGGGGGCTGGACTGGCCAAGGGTGTGTGTGAACAGCAAGGGGTTGGGAGCCAGGCATGGGGGCTCCCACATTTCCCTTGGCAGAATCTGGCCAAGCACTTGGACGGGATGAGATTCCTGCTGGTGCAGCCTCTGCAGAGGCCAAACAAGTTCTGGAGAGACTCCACAGGAGCAGGAGGACAGGTAAACGGGATGGGAATCCTCGTGCGGATTCCTGCAGCTGACTGAAGGTTCAGAGTTTGTTTGTCTGAAGAGTTGACTGAAGGTTCCAGCAGCTCCGCTTTACTTTTGGTTCCCACTGGCTGGAGTCGGCCTCTCTCAGCCCGAGCCCAGCTGGGCGATTACTCATTTCCATATCCATTCCATCAATTTTAATGGTCTCTGCTGGGTCACGGAATCAATTCATCAGCTTTGCTTGTAAAACATCCCCTCCCCTTAATGTGCTCCAGGTTTCTGGGCGAGCAGGGAAGCGTCGGAGGTGGCTCGAGAGGATGCAGGGGCTGGAAGTTGAGCCCGAGCTCAGGGAGTGCCAGGAGGGAGTTAACCCTCGTTATCAGCTGTTAATGTGCCATTGACCGGTTCTGCCTGCTGCCATCTCCCTTCCCAGAGCGCCTGGAAAACCGCAGCTGCCCAAGGCCGAAAGCTACCTCGAGTTTTCCTTTTAAAATGCAATTAGGGGTCAGGGCCCGGCATTCCTCAGGAAAAGGAGTTTCAGCGGACAGGCTGCAAAACGGCCGCAGTTTCTGTGTCCGGAGGGCTCCAGGTACTAAATTAGAATTGCTGCGATGCCTTCCCTCCATCCACCTCGCAGCGCATCCAAGATCACGGGGAGGTGACACCGGCAGAGCCTGCCAACTCCGCCGAGCATTGCAAAACGAGCTGGTGAGAGGGGAAAAAAAAAAGGGAAGGGTCTTGTGGAGTGAGAACTCCGGCCAGGAGGGTGGGAAATGTGATTTACATTTGGTAACTACAAACACACAGCGCCCGGGGAGAGGAGAGGAGGCACAATAGCAAGGAATGCCCAGGGGAGCCGTCGGGATCCCTCCTACAGAGGTCCCGTTGGAATTTCTGCCTGGGAAAAGGCAGGGTCAAGTGCTGAATATGCAGAATCCGCTCCTCCTCTCCCTCCTTGACCCCAAGCCCGACAGGGAAGAGCTGGGAAAAGACTGGAGGGGTCACCGTGCAGCCGGGATCCTGCGGGAAATGGGAAGGCGCCGGAATTAGTTGGAGAGCGCAAAGGGTCCGGCTGGCAGGGGGTGACAGCTCTGTGACAACGCTCTCAGTTGGAGCAGCTGGAATCCGGGCCCACACCTGGAATTAGCGGGGATGTGAGACCTGCAGGGCTGGGAGCATCCCCCAGGAACTGGGAGCCAGAGGATGGATGCAGCGGGAATTATTCCTGTGTTTGCTCCCCGGGGGTTTTAAGGGAGTAACGCTGGTGTGAACGTGGTTATTTGTTGCTGGTCAAACTTGTGCAAACAACAAAGTCTGGAGGAAGGCGAGTGATTTTCATGGATTCTTTTGATTTTGCTGTTAAAACACTGATTTATTTGTTTTTGCTTTTATTTCTTTATTCATTGAGGGATGCTGCATAACTCATTCCAGGAGAGTAATCTGAGCAAGGGCAACAAACTGTTTGTAATTAAGTATTTTGGAGGAAGGATGACTCTGTGTTCAAGGATGTGTCAGGATATTTCTTCTGCTCAGCCCTGGGTTGCAGCTCCCACTGGAATGGGGATCAGGACCTGCACCTGCTCTCCCTCGTGCTGCTCACAGAGCTGAGCCAGAAGAGGGAGAAAGGCCAGGATGGGGCTCAGCATCTCACAGAATCAGGGAATCCTGGAATGGTTTGGGTGGAAGGGACCTTAAAGCCCATCCAGTTCCACCCCCTGGCATGAGCAGGGAACCTTTCACTGGCCCAGGTTGCTCCAAGCCCCGTTCAACCTGCACTGCTGGGAATATTTGGGGGATGTTGCTGTGACCTTTGGGATGGTTGGTCTGTGCACCATCGCACCACAACATGATGACACACAGATGAGTAAAAATGCCTGTATTTAAGGAAAAACCCTTCCCTCTCTGTTCTCCTTTATTCCCAGGCTGTTCAGCAGAGTCATGGTGCTCTAAGGACGACAAACAAAAACAGGGATTGTCCGTGTGGGGATCTTCAGCTGAGGGACAGGGACAAACAGAGGTGAGTAAGAGCCATAAGACCCAAGGGGGAACCAGCTGCAGCCTGAGGAATTTTGGGTGTAGCTGGGAGGTCAGTTCTGAAAGAGGCTGCGGGGGGTTTGGAGGAGAAGCAGCTTTCCATCCCTTGGAAATAATGGAATTCTGGGATGGTTCGGTAGAAGGGACCTTAAAGCCCATCTCTTTCCACCCCCTGCCATGGGCAGGGACACCTTCCACTATCCCAGGTTGCTCCAAGCCCCGTCCAGCCTGGCCTTGGACACTGCCAGGCATGAGGCAGCCACAGCTGCTCTGGGAAATCCATTCCAAGGCCTCCCCACCCTCACAGGGAAGGATTTGATTTCTCCCAGGCTGGGCAGCCATTCCAGAGAGGAGGGAACCTTGGGACTGTCGCCCCTGCAGAGCAGCCACTGGCGTGGCCATGAGCCACCCTGGGGCTGCCATCCCGCTGGGAATGTCCAGGAGATGCTCCCAGCAGCCCACACCTGGGGCTGGACAGGTTTTGAGGACCCACCGTGCTCCTGGGCTCTGTGAGTAACAATTTATTGCACATTCTGACACAGGCATGAAGAAAACAAACAGAAGAGATCATCCTCAGCCATCCTCAGAGGCTGAGTTAGAATTACTCAGCAGTACCAAGCAGTAGTAGTGGTTGCTACATCCTTACTTTGCTCACCTGCATTTCTAAGAGAAACAACCTGCTCTTAAAAGCAAAGATTTAACCCTAACCTGCCTCATGCCTGGTTGAATTTTAGAGATTTTAGGAGCTAAATAAATGAAAAAGAGAGGAGAAAGGTCGCACTTGGACTGTAGAAATAATAGACAAGAATAGGAAGGTGCTGTGTTTAAACAAATAAATTTCTATTTATTGACATCCAGCACTGCACTACCCAGGATCTCCACTGTGTACGCCTTTTATACAGTGGGAGAACGAATGTTTTCTGCCAATTTATCATAATTATCCACATTTTTTCCCACTTTCCCAGACTCCATCCCAGCGCTCCCTGCCAGGACCCGTGCGAGCCGGTGCAGCAGGCAGGACCTGGCAGGGAAAAGAGTGGAGGCAGTCGAGGCCTGTGAGCTCCCCGAGCCGCGCCTGCCCGCCGTGTCCGCCCTCCTCGGGGGTCCCGGGGGGCTGCACGGCCGCGGGGCGAGCGCGGGGCCACCACGGTGCCCACCGGGGCCGCTGGCCCTCAGCCTGCCCTCTCCAGCATGGCGGCGCCGCGGCCCGCCTCAGGCTGTGCCCTCCCCAAGATGGCGCCCGTCGTTGCTCTAGCACTGCCCTCCCCAAGATGGCGCCCGTCGTTGCTATAGCACTGCCCTCCCCAAGATGGCGCCCGTCGTTGCTATAGCACTGCCCTCCCCAAGATGGCGCGTCAGGCTTTGGCTATGGCTGTGACCTCCCCAAGATGGCGGCCGGGGCGGGTACGGTCGCTGAGGATCGCGCCGGAAGTGGCGGCGGCGTTCCCGGCCCATGATGGCGGAGGCGGGCGCGGGCGGCCCCCGGCTGGCGGAGCTGCTGGCGTTGGGACAGCGGCTCTGGGACGAGTTGGAGGCCAGCACCGAGCCCTCCTCGGGAGCCCCGGCCGTGCAGGAGAAGGTGCGGCAGGGGCTGGACGCGCTGCAGCGGGCGGCGGCCATGGTGGCGCAGCTGGAGCTGTTCAGGTGAGCACAGGGGACGCGTCTGAGGGGCACAGGGAAGGTCCCCGGCCAGGGCAGAGGTAGGGCGGGAGCGGGACAGAATCCCAGAATCACTGAGGTTGGAAAAGATCGCCAAGACCATCGAGTCCAACCAGTGACCGATGCCCACCTTGTCCCCAGCCCAGAGCACTGAGTGCCACCTCCAGGCGTTTCTTGGACACCTCCAGGGGTGGGCACTCCAAACCTCCCTGGGCAGCTCTTGCCAAGGCCTGAGCTCCCTTTCCATGGAGAAATTCCTGCTGCTGTCCAACCTGACCCTCCCCTGGCTCAGCCTGAGGCCGTTCCCTCTCCTCCTGTCCCTGTTCCCTGCGAGCAGAGCCCGACCCCCCCCGGCTGTCCCCTCCTGTCAGGGAGCTGTGCAGAGCCACAAGGTCCCCCCTGAGCCTCCTTTGCTCCAGGCTGAGCCCCTTTCCCAGCTCTCTCAGCCGCCCCTCAAAGGGTGACTCCAACCCATTTCCCATCTCTATTCCTTTTCCTGGACTCCCTGGTCTCTCCCTCGCAGCGACAACGAGGAGCTGGAGGAAATCGCCTCGGCCGACCTGAAATTTATGCTGCTTCCAGCGCTGCTGGGAGCCCTGACGCTGAAGCAGGTGGACCTGAGCAGGAGAAGGGAGCACCTGGAGACTGCCCGGGAGCATTTCCTGCGCTTCCTCAGGCTCTGCAGGAGCTACGGGCTGGGATCTTTCCAGCTGTCCCCCCGCACCTCCAGCGAGGAGGGAGCCGGGAGCCCCTCGGCCCCGCGGGACCCCGCCCAGCCCAACCTGGTGGCCATGGCCATGAGCAGGACAGCCAAAATTGAAAGGTGGGCTCTGCGCAGTGGGAAGCGCTTTGGGGGATGGCTCTGGGAGGGACAGGAGCTTGAGGCAGTGCAAGGTTGGACAGGGAACAGCTTCCCTGGGCATTGGAATAATCTGATCATCAAATGCTCATTTTAAGAGATGCAGCTCACTGTTTAATGGGTAGGGCTGGGGAGGGGTGTTTGTGTCTGCAGTTTCTGGTCTCTGAGGAAAAACTGCTCAAAAACTTATAATTGGCTTTTTAATCTTTCGTAAGTAATCCTATAATTAGTTCTTTAATTGCTGCTGGCAGCATAAAAACTTCCAAACTAGAAGTTTCCTATCACTGGGTTCATTAGAGCTTGAAACAGAGGTGGTTGGTGTCTTTGGTGCTTTGGTTGGGATTTGGCCACTGAATTGCTCATTGTGGCAGCACTGGAAGGTCCAAACTGGGCCAGACCTGCTTAAATTGGGTAGAAAAACGTAGCAAAATATGATTTCTATTCTAATTGGGAAGTGTTTCTTGTTTAGAATTACTCTTTTATGCTCTTTGTTGTCTCAGCTCCCAAAGGTTCTTGGCTCTTATTGTTCATCAGGTGACAATAACAGAGGGATGGAGGACACAAGAATTTAGTTTGGAAGTGTTTTACAGGAGTAGTTTCCCCTTTACTAACTAATTCCTGAGAAAGTAAAAATAAATGTAGCTTGGAAGTTTGTTTTATACTGAGTTCTCCCCTTTAAGATCTACTTCCTGGATAGGTCAAAAAGCCAAAATTATATTAAAAAAAACCACCTGCGCACACAAAACCACCTGAGACAGAAGTTGGAAAAGTGTTTTATTTTGTTTGTGTGACATGGAATCAACTCAAACCAGCCATTCCATTGATTTTTCTCAGTCCTGCTTTCTCCAGGAGAACTGATGTTTCCAGTCTTGTCTAATTTTACCAGGAAGGCTTCAGTTTCCAAGGATTTCTCAGTGTTTGGGAGAAGAATAAAACCATTGAGGCCCCTCTGAATTTAATGTCATTTTATAGCTGCTTTTATCAGATAGGAGAGGCTGAAATTCCAACAGGAACCAGCACAACTTCCATGAAATTTTGTTGATGCTCTTAGAAAGGGTGGTAAAGACCCCGGGACTGGGCTGGGCTGGAGAGAAATGATGCCATGATCTGATTTTGCTGTGTTTGAGCCAGATACAAACAGAAGAAGGAGCTGGAGAACAAATTGGCCTCCATGAGCAGCTCCGTGGAGAGTGGCACGGCGGATGAGGATCAGATCCGGGAATTTTACGTCCTTCAGATCCAGAAATGGATCGGCACCAGCCTGGAGGAGATTGAGAGCATTGAGCAGGAGCTGGTGATCCTGAGGAGCAGGGATGCAGCCAGGCAGGTAAGGGAGCTCTCCTGGGATCTGGGTGCTGTGGGATGGGCATGGGGGGGATGAATCCCGCAGGAATTCAGTGGCAGAGCTGGAGTTTTATTCAGTGATTTCCCAGCTGGAATTGAGCTCGATCACAGCATGAGCTGGTGGGGTTTCTTTCATTCTGAATTCTGAGTTTGGGGTTGGGTTCTGCTGCCACACGTTCCCCACAGTGCTGGCCTTCTGGAATGCTGGAGCTTGGAATTTCAGAGCTGAACTGGGTTGTGCAAAGGCTTTTCCTGGGTTCTGCAGATCCCTAATTCTAAAGAACAATTGAATTTGAGAATTAAAATAAGACCCTTGTGGTTTCTGTGAAGCCTCCACTCCTGGTCTGCAGCATGTCCAGGTGTTATTCGGCCCTTTTGGAATGACATTCCCATAGACCTGCAATCCCTGTGCAGAACAGTGTGTCCAGGATTTCTGTGACCTGGGATGTCCGCTGGGAGCAGCAGCTCCTGATGTGCTGGCACAGCCTCCTGGCAGGGCTGGTTTGGGGGTCATTTTTGGCACTGTGGGACTCAGCTCCTCCAAGATGTCCTGGAGATGCTGTGGAATGACGAGCTTGGAATGCTCCACTGGAACAATAAACAACATTTCCTGCTCTGCTCTGAGCTCAGCCCTGGCAGCTCTGCTTTGACCCCAGCAGGTGGCACAGAGGCACAGGAAGTGATTCCTGTACAGGCACAGTTGGAATTCCTGATTTAAACCAAATTCAGGTCTGGATTGTCTATCCTGGTGCATTGCTCTGAGAGCTGAGGTGCTTCTCCTCTACAAGTCCTTTAATGACTTTGGCCTGGGAAGCAGAGGGGGAATTCTCATCCCCACAATTCCTTGGTGACTGTTGTTTGTATCCCCAGGCTCCAGCAGGTCCTCGTGGCCCTTCCCGGCCAGCCAGAGCTGCAATGAAACCCTTCATCCTCACCCGGGATTCTGTTCAGGCCAGGTATGGATTGGGATTATCCAAACACACTTTGGGGCCAGGCTCTCACGTCAAGCCTAAAATATCCCATTGAGTGCAGAAATCCAGGTGGTGCCTTCATGTCTGCACTGGAGTTTGTGAAATCCATGCAGGAATTTTGGCACCTGAAGCACAGAACGGGGTAGAAACCAGGTTTCCTGTCATGGCTGGGATGTGATTTATTCTGAGCTTTCCACATATATGCTTCAGTTCCCAGGGGTGTCCTGGGAACACCTTCCCCTATTCCAGATTGCTCCAAGCCCCATCCACTCTGGTCTTGGACACTTCAGGGATGGGGCAGCCACAGCTACTCTGGGCACCCTGTGCCAGGGCCTCACAGTCCTCAGAGGGGAGAATTCCTTCCCAATATTCCATCTAACCCTGCCCCCTGGCAGTGGGAAGCCATTCCCTGTGTCCTACCACTCCAGGCCCTCTCCGTCTTTCCCTCAGGCATGGGAAGGCCACAACTGGGTCACCCCAAAGCCCTCCTCAAGCGCTCTTTGTGCCATCCTGATATCATTAGCACAGACTGGACCAAGGAATAGCCCTGTGCCCGTGTTCCTGCTCATTCCAGAGGGTTCCTTGTCTGGTTTTGGCTGGTTCTGTTCCACTGCAGGGTGTTTGGAGCTGGCTATCCTGCACTGCCCTCCATGACTGTGAATGACTGGTACGAGCAACGCCAGAAGCAGGGACCTGCACCCACCCCTCAGAGGGTTCCAGGTATGGAACAGAGATGGGAACAGGGGATTTGGGAAGCCTCTTGAGAGGGTGGGCAGACAGGGATGTGTGCAGGGTATGGGACACCCGTGACTATGGAATAATCCAAGCTTTATTAGAAAAACAATTGGGTTAGACTGCTTGGCCTATCCAAGGCCAGGTTGGATGGGGCTTGGAACAACCTGGGATGGTGGAAGGTGTCCCTGGTGGCACTGGATGGGCTTGAAGATCCCCTCCAACCCAGCCCATTTCATGATTCTCACTCCTGCTGCCTGGCAAGCCCAGCTCCCAGCAGGGCTTAGGAGAACCTGGATCTCTTCCTTGTCCATCCACTCCAGCAGGTGCAAATGATGAGGAGCTGCAGAAGCAGCAGCAGGAGACAGAGGAGGAGGAGGATGATGAAGAAGCTCTTAAGAAAGCTCGGGACTGGGACGACTGGAAGGACACACACCCCCGGGGCTACGGCAACAGGCACAACATGGGCTGATGCTCATCTCCACTGTGTATGCCTTTTATACAGTGAGAGAACGAATGTTTTCTGCCAATTTATCTTGGAGGGCCTGGAGATCCTGGGAGAACAACCTGGAGAGGGAGGAGGGAATACAGTGTACATAGGTGGAGCATCCAGGAATTCCCTGGATGGGCAGGGGACAGGATGGCAGGAACCAAACCCTTGCTTTGGTTCGCATTCCGTGTCAGACTGGGGGCACTGGTCATGCTGGGGGGTGCCCCAGAGCTCTGAGGGGCAGCTCCATGAGGGTCAGGCTCCCTCTGCCCTCCCAGGCGGAGGCAGCCTCCAAGGGGAGCTCTATGGATTTGGAAACTGCTCTTTGTATTGTGAGTGGATGTATTTATTTTTTTTCCTCTCTGTTTTAAGCAAAATAAACTCTGTTTGTGCTGCCTCGTTCTTGCTGTGAAATTCCCTCCTTGCTCATCATCCTGAGCTTGCCCAGAGGGTGAACCTTGGACCCTCTCTGTCCCCACAAGGGACAGAACTGAGAAAAATGCTGCCACACTCCAAGACAAAGTAGTCAGTGTGCTTTGAAACCCTCTAGAACAACCCCTGAAGGGGGAAAACTATCTGGATTCCTCTGGCACCATTCCTGACTGAGGGAGAAGAGGACACACCTGTCACTGGCTGCTGGCACAGGGCAGGTGTGTGCAGGAAGCTGAGGAATCACAGCTGGAGGCTCTGGAAGTGCCCACTTGGGGGCTGGTAGCTGTGGAAGGACTTGTTCCAAACCTGGTAAAAATACTGGGATGGAAAAGCAAAGCTTGGCTGGCACTTTGTGTCACCTGGAGCAGCATCACCTACAGGGTGCCTCCTTACCCTGGGACACTGGGATTCTGTGACAGTTTGTGGGTTTTCCTTCCTATTAGCAGGATTTGGGCACAGCTGGGCTGCAGGAGAGCTGCAATCCCTGTCCTGGGAATTGATCCTCACCCAGGAAGCCTGCAGGGAATATGGTCCTTTCTCCCAGGTACTGAGTGCCTACAATTCACAAGAGGGGTTTCAGGGTTCCAAATCTGCCAGGGAACGTTTCTTACTTTCCCACCACACCCCTGTGGGTGTGTTGATGCCTTTCCTGCACTGATGCTAGCCAGCAATTCCTAGGAGCACCTCTGGACAGCTGTGTCCTGAGGAGTAGCTTCAGGGACTTACTCCCTGTGGATTCTCACCATTCCTGGGGCAGTTGGCCTGCAGCCCCACCTCAGTGCTGACTCCTTGCTGCTCCTATTTCCCTTTCTCATCATTTTTTCCCCTCAATCCTCTCCAGACAGCGCTCCAGGCTTCCTGGGCAGGAGGCAGAGTGCCCACGCTGGGGCTGGGAGCAGCAGGAATGGTCTGGTGGCTGTGCAGCTTCAGGATGACATTTTTGGGTGGCTCTGGGGCTGTCACACGGCAGTGTTTGTGACATACCCCAGCGTGGACGGTACCATTCCCAGGGGAATGCAGCAGTACCGTTCCCAGAGGAATTCAGCCCCTGCCAGCACCGGCGGCCGGGTTTTTCCAAGGAGCAGCAACCGCCCAGCACGGCAGCAGTGCCTCACCCTCGGTGTGACCCTGCCAGGGACCACCAGCTCCTCTCCGTGCTGCTAATCCCAGCTGGAGCAGGTCCCCTCCCCTCGGCAGGGCCTGTGTCCCTCTGGTCACCTGGTTAAAGCCTCTGGACTCACAACCCGGCGCCCTCTGATTGCCCAACTCACCTTTCCACCCACGGCACCACGGAGCTCCTGCCACCATGAAAACCATCATCGCAGCCTGCTCCCAGAACCTCAGCGGTAAGAGATCCCCAAAACGGGTTGGGATGGTTCCTGGTTCTCCAGCAAGGCAAGGAGCTGGTGGTTGTCACTGCTGTCTGCTTGCTTGGGAATGCTGAGGAGAAAAGGGGTGTTTGAAACGATTTGGGGATAACTCCACAGGAAAACACACAGATGCTCCACAGGGATGAAATCCAACGTTTGGGAGTGTTACACACAAGATGCTCCTGCAAATTCCAATTGTTGGGTTTGCAGAGGCTCCTGTCGCTGTGGACGGGGCCTGCAGCAAAGCCCTGAGTGGTTCTCAGTGTCTGTGGTGTGGACATGCTTGGAGTTTTTGGAGTGGGAGCTGGGAGAAGGATGTTTAAAAGCAATTTGGTGGGCACAAATTTGGTGGGAAGAGCTCCGTGTCTTTCCTAGGAAAAAGAAGGGACTGGGTCCTGCAGGTGGCTGGGATTTGCGGGATGTGGAGTGGGTGGAAGGGATTTCTCAGAGCCCAGCATGCTGCATGGGAGAAAGAGACAAAAACTCCTCTCTGGAAAAATCCCCCATGGGCCAGAGATGTCTCCAGTGTTTAATTTATTTCACTTGTCCCATTCCTGGTTTGGATTGAGCTGGGAAGAACTGAACCTCCACCAGCTTCCTGGGCCAGGGGTTGGTGGTTCTCCTCTGACCTGGGGGTCCCTGGCTTGGGGAGCCACAGGGACAGGGCTGCTGCTATGTGCCCCTGCTCATCTCTCTAGCCAACATGTGCTTTTGGGGTTGTTTTCCCAAGAAAACAAGGCTCTTGTGACACTGGGGTGGCTCTCTGGGGTGGTCTCAGCATGGGGGACCTTTGGCCAGGAGGGCTGTGCTGGCAGGGCCGGTGCCTCGGGCCCGTTTCAGGGAGCAGGGATGGGGCCGTGCCTGGAGTTTGGATCCTGGCTCCCAGCCCGGGGAGGTTAATGGTTCACCAAGGTCGGCTGGAGGGAAGGGGTGGCAGGGGGAGCGGTGTGGCTGCGCTGCCAGCAGCGTGTCCCTGTGGGGACACTCTGGGACGGCCACCCCCGGCCACGCTGGCTTGGCCTTGTTGCTGGCCTTGGCACTTGCTGGGGTTGGTGCCTCCCTGCTGTGCCACCTGAGAAATCCCCAAAGCGCCTGTGAGACTGAGCACACCAAGGAGGGCACGGGAATGGTCCTGTCCTTTGGGAACTGGGCATGGAGCAGGATGTGCCGCTGCTCTCGGCCCCGCTGGTGCACGGAGCTGCCGGTGCTCCCTGCTCTGGGGACAGCCCTGATTGCCCAGGGCCACCTCCTGGCACGGTCCAGAGCTCCCTGGGGATGAGCATCCTCCATTCCTCCCCCCACATCCCATCCCTCCTCCCCAGCTGCTCATCCTTCCCACCCCACCTCCTTCCCGACGCCCCTGGGCACCCGCCGGCAGCCCGGTGGCCCCGCTCGTGTACGAGCCGTGCTGGTTTTGGGGGGGAATCCGTGTTCCCCTCTCCGCAGGCAGCCGGGCCAGCATCCAGACTGCCCTGAGGACGCTGCTGGCCGTGCCCTGGCCCTCGCAGCGCGATGTTCGCTCGGCGCTGCAGCTCCTGGCCGTGCTGCAGTGGGTGCTCAGCTTCCTGCTGCTGGGTGAGTGAGTGGGGGGCTGCGGGGGGTCCCCAGGGGGGCCACACACCCGCTCACATCCTGCCCGGCTCCCGCAGGGACCGTCAGCCTCCTGCTCCTCATCTACCTGCTGTTCACCAGCCTCTGGCTCGTCCCCGTGCTCTATGTGGCCTGGATCATCTTCGACTGGGACACGCCGGAGAAAGGTGGGGTGGCCGCGTCCCCTCTTCCTCCAGCTTTGCAGCAGGATGGGGGCGGGGTCCCCCTTTCTCCGGGTCCCTCCCAAAAATTGGGGAGCGTCACACGCCCCCTGCTCCTTCCCCCCGCTCCCCCATCATCTGCACCACGGTGGGAAGGGGGAAGCAGCGGGTCCGCGGGGAGCGTTTCCCTGGGACCCTGCTGCCCGCTGGGCTGGGCTGGGCTGGGAGTCATCCACCGTGGCCCCTCCCGGCTTCGCAGGTGGCAGGAGGCTGCCGTGCCTGCGGCGATGGACCGTGTGGAAGCACTTTCGGGATTATTTCCCGGTGAAGGTACGGCCAGGACGGAATGGAACCACCCAAAAGGCGGTGCCACCGTCACGTCCCCGTCACCCCTTTTGTCCCCGCAGCTGGTGAAGACACACGACCTGTCCCCCAGCCACAACTACATCATCGGCTCGCACCCCCACGGCATCCTCTGCGTCGGCGCCTTCTGCAACTTCATCACGGGCTCCACGGGCTTCGAGGAGCTGTTCCCGGGCATCCGCCCCTTCCTCACCACTCTGGCCGGAAACTTTCGCCTGCCCGTGTTTCGGGAGTACCTGATGAGTGGGGGTGAGCGGTGCCTGCCCTGCCCAGCTCGGGTGGGGCTGCCTCGAGCCCCTGCCCGCCCCTGTCCTGCCCAGCACTGCCCGCAGTGCCCACGGGCAGGGAGCTCCGGGACACCCTGATCCCTCTGCGGGAAACACGGGAGGGATGGTGCTCCCCGGAGCAGGCAGGGCAGGGATGGTGCTCTGCCTGCACCGTGCCTGGGCGACACCTTCACCTCGCACCCTGCCTGCACCTTGCCCGCACCCTGCCTGAGCTCCACCTTCACCTTATTCTCACCCTGCCTACACCCTGCCCGCACCTTGCCTACACCCGGCCTGCACCCTCCTACACCCTGCCCGCACCTTGCCTACGCCCTGCCTGTGCCCTGCCTGTGCCCTGCCTGTGCCCTGCCAGTGCCCTGCCTGTGCCCTGCCTGTCCCCACCCTCCGCATCCCTGCCCGCAGCAGGGGGAGCCCTTGCACTGTCCTTGCGCTGGTCCCACCAGGTGCCATCGCTCGGGGGGACCCTCGGCGGTCCCTGTCGGGTGCCCGGGCACTGCAGTGCCACAGTCCCGGTGCTCCGTCCCGCCGCAGGGCTGTGCCCGGTGACCCGCCGCGCCATCGGGTACCTGCTGTCCCAGAAAGGCACCGGCAACGCCGTGGCCATCGTCATCGGCGGCGCGGCAGAGTCGCTGTCCTGCCGGCCCGGCGTCACCACGCTCATCCTCAAGAACCGCAAGGGCTTCGTCCGCATGGCCCTGCGGCACGGGTGGGTCACGGCTGGGTCACCGGCACTGCCGCCCCCTCGGGTCCCGGGGGTCCCCAGCGCCCCGTCACCACCCACCGTGTCCCCTCCTCAGGGCCTTCCTCGTCCCCTCCTTCTCCTTTGGGGAGAACGACCTTTTCCGCCAGGTGGTCTTTGAGGAGGGCAGCTGGATGAGGAGCATCCAGCGGCGCTTCCAGAAGATGATGGGCTTCGCTCCCTGCCTGTTCTACGGCCGCGGCCTCACCTCCGGCCGGTCCCGCGGCTTCCTGCCCTACTCCAGACCCATCACCACCGTGGGTGAGCGGAGGGGCGGGGGGTCCCCAGGGAGGGGGGTAAGGGGACACCCCACGGTGGGTGGTGCTAGAAGGCACCTGCTGGGATGTGTCCCCAAAGAGCCGAGCGCGTCGCCACCGTCCTGACCCGTCCCTTGCCGGCAGTGGGGGAGCCGGTGGCCGTGCCCAAGGTGGAGAACCCGAGCCGGGAGCTGGTGGACCGGTACCACGAGCTCTACATCTGTGCCCTGCTCAAGCTCTTCAACGAGAACAAGACCAAGTATGGGCTGTCCGAGTCAGACGAGCTGCACATCGTCTGAGTGCCACCAGCGCCGGCCCCGTCCTGGCTCACGAGGGCTCTTGCAGGGGGAAATTCAGCCAGCCTGGCATGGGGGACATGCGGGGGACAGTCCCCACTCTGGCCCTCTGCTCCTCTGACCTGAGCAGGAGGTGGGAGGAGAGAGGGAAGCGAGGGGGAGATTGGGAAAGGCTCCCTCTTGCAAGGGGTTTGGAGGGGCTGTGGGTGACACAGCTGTCCCCTGCAAGGGGCTGGTATGGGGCTGGGGCCAGCAATGGGCACAGTCCCCCTGGAATAACCAGGTCACCACAAGCTGAGGGAGGGGCTGTCATGGGAGGAGGGATTGACGTGGGGTCTTTGGGGTGGCATCCTGATGATGAGTGGGACTAGCCTGGGGGGACAGCCTACCCTGGGGTGGAAGGGGGACACTCTGGGACTTGGGGACTTGTGGATGTGGCCTGAGCCAGGACCACGTGGCCCCAGATGATCTTTTCCTGCCATCTCCATACCCAATACAGATTTCCAACCTCCCAACTCCCGACTGTGTGTGTTCCAGAGGTTTGGATTGGCAGCACTGTGGTCGTACCCCTGCACTGCCCATGTGGGTGCCCTTATTACCCAGCGTGTCCCCTCCCTAGCAGTCCCATCTCCAGCTGGGGCAGTGTTTGGCAGGGCCCTTGCACCGCTCAGGTGCAGCCAAACAGCTCCCGGGTGCACACTGGTTGTAATGGGAGGTGAGGGGCAGCTCTTACTGGTTGAACTGGGCTCAGGAGGGAGGTCTCCTGCTCTCGGCGCAGCAGTGAGTGAGGGGTTCTCTGGGTGGGACAGGGGTGTGGGGCTGGGATGTGCCATCCTAGGGGCGCTCTCCTTGCCCTGGGCAGCTCTCGTGGGTTGTGGCTGCATGTGACTGGTGCAGTGGCTGGGGTGTGACACCCCAGTGACACTCTGGGCACCCCTTTCTAGGCACGTGCTGGCAGGACTCACAAGACGTGATGGGGACAGCCCCTCCTGGGGCTCCCCACGTGGGGACAGTTCTGTTCCTGTCCCATCCCTGCCAGGCTGGTGTGGGAGAGTCAACAGTGCTGATACCAATCTCAGAGAGCTGCTCTGCGAAGGCACTTGGTCAAACAAAAGGCCTGGGTAAACATTTGAGGAGCAAACACCCATAAAGGGAAATTCCCAAGAACCTTCCTGTAACCCCAGGAACTCCGGCTCATCCCTCTGGACCTGCCCCAGTGGATTTTCTCTGGGGAGAGGGTGAGCCTCTTGTCCCTCTTCCTTGTGCTGCAGGGAGAACCAGGTCTGAGTGTGGAGGAAAAGGGGCTTTATTGGGGGTGATGGGCAGCAAGTGCCCAAGGCCGTGTCCCTCCCCCTCTGCCAAGGCCAACAGTGTGACAGGGACATCTCTGAGAACCTGCCCAGCGTGGGCTCTGTCCCCACATTCAGTCTGGTCCCTGCGTGTCACCACTGAGTCATCTGGAAGAGCTGTGTCTGCCCAGGGAGGCACCAGTGTCCCTTCTTTTTAGTGACTTGTCAGCCCCATGTGTCCCCAGGAGTGGAAGACCAGCCTGGGACCAGCCTGGGATGGAACACCAGCCTGCTGCCCCCAAAGAGCCTCCTCAGTGTCCTTCCCATTCCCATGAGTGCCCAGGCTCCTGCCCTGACCAGCACCAGCATCCTCCTCCCACCGCATCCCAGGGCAGGGCTGGGACCAGCCCATGGCCTCCAGCCCTCAGTCCTGTGGGGCTGGGCAGGGGCAGCTCAGGTCTGGGGACCTGGGGGTGCCCACATGGGGCCTTGGGGGGCTGCAACTCCTGGAGCCCAGGGCTGAGGTTACGGGACCCCCTCAGCACCCGCCTCCGCTGCGTGCGGTCCCAGCCCCTCGGGTGACGCTGGCAGTGTGGCTGCCATCCACGACGCTGTCTGTGAAGGGGGACACCAGGGCCAGGTCCAGGGTGGGCATGGGCCGGAGGCGCTGGGCAGCCCCACGGCGCAGCCGCCCCCGGTACTTGTCCCCGGCCATGAAGTACAGGATGGGGTCGAGGCAGCTGTTGATGCTGGCCAGGGGCCGCGTGATCTTGTAGGTGAAGTTGATGATGTTGAGGGTGCGGCAGTCGGCCTGGAAGTAGCGGGAGGTGTAGTAGAGGGTGCGGGTGATGTGGAAGGGCACAAAGCAGATGGCGAACACGACGAGCACCACCACGATCATCTTGATGGACCGCTTCTTGTAGGAGGGCATCCGGAGGCCGGGGCTGGAGAAGTTGGCCTTGCAGAGCCGCTTGGCCATCAGGCAGTAGCACAGCACGATGACCAGAAAGGGCACCCCGAAGAGCAGGGCCATGACGGAGGAGCTGTAGTGCACGTAGTGGTCGAACTCCTCGGGCTTGGTGGTGTCGTGGCACAGGGTGTTGTTGCCCTTGGAGCTGGTGGTGACGAAGATGAGGTTGGGGATGAGGCAGACGGTGACCACGAGCCAGGAGGCCACGCAGATGATGCGGGCGTGCTTGGTCTTCACCCACTTGAGGGAGCGGATGGGGTGGCAGATGCCCATGTAGCGGTGCACGCTGATGCACGTGAGGAAGAGGATGCTGCTGTAGAGGTTGGCGTAGAAGAGGAACCGCACGAACTTGCAAAGCCCTGTCCCGAAGGGCCAATTGTTGCGGTTGGCGTAGTAATAGACCAGAGTGGGCAGGGACAGCACGTAGAGCGTGTCCGAGAGGGCCAGGTTGACCATGTAGGTGGTGGTGGCGTTCCAGGGCCTCATCCTGGAGATGAACATCCACAGGGCCCAGGCGTTGAGGGGCAGCCCCACCACGAAGACGATGCCGTAGGAGACGGGCAGCAGGATGAACTTGAACTCCTCGTTGAAGACACACTTTGCCTCGGGCGCTGCCGTGGTGTTCCCTCCCGGCCAGGGAGCCGGCGTTGGTGTCCACAGGGCAACGGGGAACGTCCTCACCGGAGCGGCCATGTTCTGCCAGCCAGACCTAGGGAGCAGTTCGTTAAAGCACACTGGTCACTGATCCCGACCATTGTCAGGCACGAAGCGTGGAAGGGAGCCAAAGCTGCTAGATTTTCTCCCCCTCCAGGAGCTCCGGCCACTTTGATGGTTTTCTGTTTTTTCTCAACTCGCGCGTTCGGGCCTCGCGGGGAGCCGGGGAGGCGCTCAGCAAAGCCCCTGCACTGACACCCATTAATCACCCATTAATGACCCATTAATCACCCCTTTGAGCCGGCGCAGGGACGGCCGCGCCGCGCGGAGCCGGGAGCGGGTCGGGCACGGAGCACCACGGCGGGGACAGAGCCCCGCGCCGGCTCCGCCGGGCACAGCCCCACGGCCGCCGAACAATGAGACCTTGATGAGCACCAGCAGCCCCCGGCCGGGGCCAGCGCAGCCTCTTGGAAGCTGCCTCAGCCTAATTGGCACCATCCTGACAATGCCGCTGCTCCCGGAGGGCTCCTTGGGAGAAGAAAGGCGGGAGGAGAAGAAAGGCTTGTCTGGGGGAGTGTTGTGACCCAGAGAAATCCTGGGGGGGCTCTTAAAGGAGCCTTTGGGAGAGAGTGTCCCTGGGCAGAGAGGAGCCGCCAGGTGTTATCCTTAGGGAAGGGATGAGCTGAGCCCTGTGGAGAGGAGCTGCCGGAGCCAAATCCCAGCTCAAGGCAGAGCAAGTTCACCAGGCCAGCAGGACATTCCCTCCTGCACTGTGGCAGGATCAAAGGCTGGGATCTGTGAACTCCTGGGAAGTCGGCATGAGGACAAGCTGTCAAAGTTCAGAACTCTCTTCTTGAGGGAAAAGAGAAGTTCTGGCACCACCACATTGTCCAGCAAAGGACTGGTGAGGGCTGCCTGTGCCTTGACCCCTCCAGGCCCTCCACCATCCCCTGTGAAACGATTCCTCCAATGGAGGACGGATGCTTGGGTGAATAACCTGAGAGCAGGAGCTGCTGTGCTGCTGGTGGTGGAGATGAAGGTGTAGCCAAAACCGAATTTGATGGAGGCAATGCTGGAGTATCTCCTGTTCCTTCGGTCCAGAGCTCACCCAGGAGGTGACAGGCACCAGGACAGAGGACTCGGGGCTCAGCAATGCACGCTGGCTGGAGCTGGTGCTACAAGGTGGAAGGACACATCCTCTCAGGCTCCTTCATCCCTCGGCTCCCTCATCGTGCCCCTCCCGTTTCCCTTCACAGTGAGGATGAGCAGGCTCCTCCCGGCAGGAATATCTCCCGGGGTGTATCTGTGGGATCATCCCTGCCCCGCCCTGCCTGGAGAGACACTCGGGGTTGACAGAGATGCTCATAAATGACTCAGCGGGCAGATGGGACAGCGGGGGCCTGGCCCCTCCGGCCATGCTCCCGGGGCTTTGTTTGAGTTGCGGGCTGAGCTCCAGACCCACTTCCAACACCCTGCAGCTCCCAGCCCGCCACAGCTCCCGTCTTTATTGCAGGGATGAGTTCAGAGAGCAACAGGCAGGTCCTGATCAAACATTAACAGTGGGGAACAACTCGGTTTGTTTTCCCAGAGCCAGGAGGGAAAACAAGTGGTAGGAAAACCTGAGCTTGCAAGCGAGATGCCAGTGGTGGTCCTGGCCCAGAAGCCACATGTCCCTGAGCTGCTGAGGATGTGAGGGACCATGAGATTCAGTTTCCTCTTCCAACCTCTGAGTGCAAGGGAGCACAAAGCCTTGAGCCTGACCAGAGCAGAGCTGCTGCAGGTTCAGTGTCCAAAACCAGTGCCCATGTCACAGGTATATGAACAATCAAGATATGGAGAAGACAGTAAATGAAAATTAATTATCAAATGTGAGAAATGCATGAGAAAAAATCCTGAGCAGCTGTGGAGTGCTGGACTGTTCAGAGGAGAGTACAAGCAGCTCCTGGCAGCTGATACAGCCTGAGCACAGTCAGCAGCAGGATTTAACCATTCCCAAGCACATTCCTTTGAGGATAACCACCGAAAAACAGCAATGCAGAAGAAGATGACATTTGGCAAGTTATTTCTCATCAGATTTCTTGCTTCCTCATCCTGGTCACAACCAAAATCAGTGACTGAAATTACTGATTCACATCAGTCCCGCCTGAGGACATGTCGTCACCTGGCCCATTCCTATTCCTTGCAGACATTCCAAGCAAAACTATCCTTGGCTGTGGGTTTTTGTGGAGGGACTGAGGTGTGAGCCGAGAGTTGGGGCCGACTGTTGGAGCAGGGAGACAAAAGGTCCTGCAGGGGAAGGATGTAGAGCAGGAAGAAGGAAGGTGCTGCAGGAAGAGGTGATGCTCCTGTCCTGCCCATTTTGTGGCTGCACAAGCAATGCTGGGGAATCCCTTGCCCTCTCCAGGGATGGTGCCTGTGGACTGGCCCCTGGTTTTCCCCAGGAAGCAGCCAGGGGTCCTGGAAAACACAGCAGTAGCCATGGGCCAGTGGGATGGGGCAGGAACCAGCCATGGGATGCAGGCTGAGGGCACATGATGCCATTGCCACAGGAACGGCAGCTTTTCCCTGGCTCCTGCTCCTGCAGATGTGCCCAGCCAGAACGGTCCTTTGGCCCCACTGGCAGCACCAGTCCTGGTGAGGTCCGAGGGTTCCCATCCCCAGCCCTGAGGATTCATGGAGATGTTGGAAAGGATCCAATGAAATTAAATGAACAAGGGGGACAACACCAGAGCAGACTCTGCCCTGGAGCCAAAGCTGGTGGAACAGGATGGGAATTGTTGGGGATCACGGAGCAGCAGGCAGGAGCTCGGAGAGGGGAGGTGAGAGCGGATTTTGGAGCAGCTGCCAAGGGATGGGTGAGCCTGGGACTGGCTGCTGCTGAAGCTTGGGAAAAACAGGGCTTTTCTCCTCGCCTAAGCCGCTAGAAATTGCAAAACAAGGGGGAATTATGCAAAACGTCCTGCAGAAGGACCCTTGTCCCTAATCGCCACGTGGTTGGTGTAGCCAAAGCCCCAGCACAAGGGGATGTGACCTAATTCCAATCCTTCCCTTTGCCTGGAAGAGCAGCCAAGGCATGCTCTGCTGGGACACCTCCCCGGGGACAGCAGTTGGGTCGGGTGTTTGCCTCGCTGTCCACCCCATCCCCTGCCCCGAGGTGACCCTGGGCAGGGTGGGGGTGAGGGTTCTCTTCCACCTTTGCTGGGCTGTCCCTGTCCCCCACCTGGCTGGGAACGGGCAGGAGCCCACAGTGTCAGGCTGAGCCACGGCAGCACCAGGACAGCTTCAGCCCATGAGAAAACAGAGATTTGGGGGATGGAGAGGAGGATGAAGGAGAGGAGACAGCCACACTGGGAAGGATGAAGGCCCTCGGTGACAGAGGAAGGAGGTGGAGTGTTAGAGAGGAGGCTGTACAGAGGGATTTGGGGGGTGGCGGAGGGCTGGTGAGAACTGACTGACTTCCCCCCTGCACCCATCCAGCCCTGCAGATCCCACCTCTGTCCCTCGCCCCCGGAGCCCAGCTGGGACTGCGGGACCAGGGCAGGGCTGTCCCAGCTCTCACCAAACGGGGGCTGCTCCGGCTCACCTGCAGACCTGGGCGGCTCTCAGGAGTGGGGCCCCCACGGGGACAGCCTGTTCCCCACGCGGGACGGGGCCATGCCGGTGGCTGCGGGTGGCCCTGGCTGTGCCCTGCCGTGCCGAGTGTGCCCGCTCCCGCTTCCCGCGGCCGGGAGCAAAGTGCCCAGGGAAGGCAGGGCTGGAGGCGGGCGGAGGCGGAGGCAGGAGCTGCCGCAGGGCTCAGCCCCACTGCGCTGCCATCCCTCTGTTGCCCTCGCAGGCTTTGGGCCACCTGCATCCCCCGGACATGGGGCATGGTGGCCTCTCCCGTGGGGTCACAGCCCTTTCCCCAGGAGGACCACAGCCCCTCAACCACGAGGGCGTAGCCCCGCATCCATGGGCACCGCGTCCCCCCGCCCATGGCTACCTCATCCCTCCACCCATGGGGACCATGGGCACTCAACCACGAGGTCCAATAGTCCCTCACCCGTGGGCTGTGTCCCCCAGCCCATGGGGCCTACGGCCCTTCACTCATGGGGACCACAGTCCCTCAGCCACGAGGGTCGTAACCCCCCATCCCCGGGTCCCGTGGCCCCTCGCTCGTGTGGAGGAAGCGCCCCTGCCCCGCTGGGTCCCGGGGTCCCGCAGCCCGCTGTGCTATCCCGCTGGCCCCCAGCCCTGCTGGGCAATCCTGCGGACAAAGGTGGCCAGTGCCACCTTGAGGCCAGCCCGGGCATCGTGTTCCCAAAACCGGGGCTACTTCGGGTGTCGCACAGTCGGGGCACTATCGGGTTGGGGCGTCTCTGTGTTTTTGGGGAGTGCCCCGCTCGCTGTGCCGGGCAGAGCAGAGCTGGGGGGACAAGGGCTGTGACGCCCGAGAACTTCGCGATGGGCAAGGGCAGCCTCGAGTGCTCGGTGCGCAGGGTTCCCATGGAATCGGAGGAGGTGAGGGGCAATTCCTTGGACCATGCAGGACACCGGAAGCCGGTGTTTCTTCACCTGGCTGGGCACTTTCCCTCCTTGCCCTTGCGCAGAACCAGATGTGCAAACACGCACCCAGTCCCTGACACTTTATTCTGCATAGTGATAGCGAAGGGAATTTTGTAAGGAACCAGCGCAGCGTCCTCGGGAATCGTGCTGAAGGGAAAGTGCTCCGGGAATACCGTCTGAGCAGGCTGAGCAGGATGGAGCAGCTGCCGAGGGTACACGAGGGTGCTCAGGCTGGCACAGCTGTCACTGCATCCTGCCAGGCTGCAGGTCGGCGGCAGGAGGAGCCTGAGCCTCCAGCTCCAAAGCACCGAGCGCTCCCCGCTTCCCGAGGGGCTTCGGCGCTTCCCGGCAGGGTCGCGGCGGCGGCTCCAGGGCGTGGTGGGTCTGGCGCAGTGGGACCTCATGTCTGTCCCCCGCGCACTGCGGTGACACCTGGTCCGGCTGGCTCAGGTGAGTGGCCACATACAGCGAGCAGTCGTCCAGCCCCACCGTGTCCCTTGTCAGGACGGCTGACTTGGGTCTCTTGTGGTGGCCCCCTCTGGGGGGGCTGAGTGGGTGCCCACGGGCTGGGCTCGATGGCCCACAGTGGAGCCGGCCACCCCATGGCTCCTCCTCTGAGGACAACGGGACCCGCGGTCCAGCGGGGCTCCGGCTCCTCTGGCCCCAGGCCGGGCCCTCTGCCTGCTTCTTGGGGGCTGCTCCGGGCGCCGGGAGCCACGCGTTGGGGACCCCCTCGAAAATGAAGTAGGCGGGGTTGGTGTAGCCGGGGGCCGGCTCCGGGAGGCTGCGGGGGCGGCTCCTGCGAAGCACAGACAGGAAAAGGGCTCAGCATCCCCCCACTCGGGGGCTCCGGCAGGGTTGAGCCCACCTGGGGTACCTGAGGCGCTGCGGGCGTGGCTTGGGGCACACCGGAGCCTCTGCCGCCGGCTCAGCATCCTCCTCCTCAAAGCTGATCCACTCTGCAAAGAGAGCGAGGTCTGGCCTCACCCCGGGGCCGGGGGCCAGAGGGCAATGTGGCCCAGGGTGTCCCCGAGCCCAGGGCACCGGGAGGGGGCTGCGTGCGGCCGCCGTTACCGTAGAGCCTTTCGCGGGTGCCGCAGCGGCCCCGGGGCACCCGGACCCGCATCCAGCCGCGCACGGAGCCCGTCTCCTCGCCGCGGTGGAACAGGAAGGTCTCGAACTGCTGGGCCGTGGCGCCGATCGCTGACCTCAGGGCGAGGCAGCACTCGCCTGCGGGCACAGCGTCAGCCCCCGGGGCGCGGGGGGCACGGCAGCCCCCCGTGTACGGCAGCACCCGGAGCAGGGTGGGTGCCACCGTCCCTCCTGCCAAGCTACAGCTGCCAACCTCGCACCCAGCCGTCTGTAACCTGGCTGTGCTTGGCACCACGACACCACCACGGTGGCCCGTGTCACCATTCCCACCTACCGTAGGACTCGCAGCTCTCCACGCCCTTGATGCTGAGGAGCAAGTGCTGGTCCCCCAGGTACTCCAGGTCGGGCAGGATGGGGTTCAGCTGTGCACAGAGAGGGGGTGCTTGGGGGGGCTGCTGCAGGATAGGGGGCACAGGGTGGCTCTGCCCTGGGGTGTGGTGACAGCTCCAGCCCTCCTTGGGGCTCAGGGTGCAGAGCCAGTGAGAGGGATGGGGTAGAGGAGGGATGAGGATGCTCCAGGTCTGCGCACCACAGGCAGATGCTTGGAGGACCAGCCCAGCTTGAGGAATCCAGGGATGTCACAGTTCTGGAAGGTGTTCTCCCCACTCCGCTGCATCTCTGTAGGGGACAGAGGGGGACACAGCTCCAGCCAGGCCAGCTCACCCCCACAGGCACTCCCCGCACCCCAGGCACCCCCTCACCCTCCAGGCAGTAGGAGTGGAACTCGATGTAGCACTTGCTGCGGCTCGTGGTTTTCAGGATCACCTCGATGCTCTCCCACTCGATGCAGGCCAGCGCCTCGGGGCTGGAGCCGGGAGCTGCAGGCAGGTCCTGGCAGGTCAGAGTGTGCCGGGGTTCACCCCAAATTGCACCCAGGGGGTGACAGACCCCAGCCCTTACCCTCCTTGGGCACAAACTGCGACGTCACTCCCACCTCAAAGGTGGCAAACACAGGCGAGTGGTCACTGGTCACGATATCATCAGTGCAGCCTGGATGGCAAGAGGGGCAGCTGGGGGACAGTCCCCAAGCCCCGGGGTCCTGGGTGGCACTGGCTACCCCTGGCTGCTCTGTCCCCAGGGTCTCACTCACCGTAGGAGTTACAGACTACGTGGGTCTCTGGGTGTGACTTCCATAGGATGCGGTCACACCACGAGGGGACATTGATCCGCATCTGGAAATGGGGAAAGCAGCTGGGTCCGTGGCCTCTTGGGTCTGGCTCCCCCAGCCCAGCATCCCAGCACCCCAAAAAGTGAGTTCCCTCCTGCCCAGACCCTGCTTTGGGAGGGAACAGGCTGATGGAGATGTGGGGACTGAGCATCACCAGGCGGCCCCCTCAGCACCCTGCTGTCCCTGTCCCCAGAGACGTCCTGCTTGGAGGGAGGCCTCTGGAACTCACCCCTGTGGGCTTAGACTTCTGCCACACGTAGGTGTCCCGGGTGCCCCGCTCGTACCGGTACGTGGGAGGGAAGGAGATGTCACCCTCACCTGGAATTGAGACACGCAGGTGGCACGGGGACCACGGTCCCTGCCTGTCTCCATGGGGCATCATGGTCCCCACAGCCCCACCGATGGCTGGCACCCCTGGCACGGTGCACGCCAAGGTCTCCCAGGGTCTGGGCATCTCGTGCAGGGCTGTGCCAGGAGAGGGGACCCCCGAGAGCTGGGGGTGACACGGGGAGGGCTGTGGGGACCAGGTGCCGCTGTCTCAGCGGGAGGAGCAGAGCCCTTGTCCCCACACTCACTGAACTGCAGGAACACCTTGTTCTTCTCCCGCTCCAGGGTGAGCTGGTCAACAGCCAGGAGGGCTTGGAAATCCTTCTTGACTATGTGGGTGAGGATGTCCTGTGCCAGGAGAAGGGATGGTGACCCCTGGGGCTCCTCTCCTGCCACTGTGCCCAGCCTGGTGCCTGTGGGGTCCCACCTGCACGTCCATGTCCAGGCGGTAATTGAGGTCCCCGAACCAGAAGAGGTGGGTGAAACGCAGGGTGAGGTCAAAGCCCCCCAGACGTTTGTCCCCCAGGGCCAGGGAGTGCAGGATGTCACTGTAGTTCTGGTTACGCCTGCAGGGAGGACGGCAGCACTGTGTGAGCCACCCGGGGGACACCTCACCCTCATTCTGCCCCTGCCAGCTGGGGACAGGGACAGCCCCACAGTTCCTCAGGGCACCTCCAGCCCCCGAAGACACCCACCTGCCCTGGGGCAGCCCCATCCTCCCCGTCCCTGCATCACCTGTGGGTCTTCTCGCTGCCAGAGGCCAGGTGGCAGTTGACGAAGCCAAAGGAGGTCCCGTTGAAAAGGAAGGAGACGCCCACAGCTCCCTTGTTCCCTGCAGGGATGTGCCACCACTGAGCTCTGGCAGGGCTCAGAGGTCCTGTCCTGGCCCTCAGGCTGTCCCCTGCCTCGGGATCATCTCCCTGCCCCATCCCATCCGTACCCAGCGTGTTGGCGATCCCGGTTTTCACGCTGGAGGTGTGGACGTGGCTGATGCGCCGCTGGTGCTCCGGCTTCACCAGCACCACGATCTTGATGCTCCACAGGCACTGCAGGGCCGCCTGTGGTGGGGCAGAGGGTCAGCCTGCCTGGCCCCCACCCTGCCCCACGGCCACGGGGGATGGGGCTGGACATGCAGGTAGGTCAGCAACCCATCCCTTGCTCCTGGGGACAGTACTCGTGGAGTCCGTGGGGCACAGATTTGGGCTGATTTGCGGTGGGGGAGGACCTGAGGGTTGGGGTAGGAGCCGTGGGGAGATGGCTGCTGGTGCCCAGCCCCCCAGGCCTGTGGGGCCCAGGCTGTGCCCGCCGTTACCACTCGGTAGTCGATGGCCATGAGGGTCTTGAGGGAGGCGCAGAGGAATTCGACCCACTCACGGTCGCCCAGGGAGTTCTCCTGGGTGCCAATGACGTAGATGTCGTGGGGGATGCAGGCTGTGGTCTCGTCCTGCGTGCGCCCCAAGCCCCTCGAGGTCAGCCAGGAGGCCAGGGAGCGGGGTGGGGGTGTGCTGCCTGCGGGCAGGGACATGGGTCACACAGAGAGGACGTGCCAGGCTCCCGAGCTCCTCTCCAGCACAGACCCTGCCCGTCTCCAGGAGCTGCTGGGGGTGGGAAGCATCGTGCCAGCCCCATGGATCAGCCGTATGCATCCCACACTGCTGCTGGGATTTACAGCCCAAAGCTCTCGTGATATCCCAGCTCCTCTGTATCCCCAACACCCTCCAAGTGAGCAGATTATGACAGGACAAAGCCCAAAACAGCCAGGCTGGTGTGTTCTCCAGCCTCCTCCTACCACTGACAACCAGCTCAGACCTGAGGTTTCCTGAGACACCTCCCAAAACCCACCCAGGCTCACAACAAGCCACAGCAGCCTCCCAGGACATCTTCTGGCCCCTTACCCATGTTCCATGTCCCCACATACACCGAGATAAGCTCAGGCTCGTCCAGGTTGGAGTGCTGGATCTTCATCAGCTGCAGCAGCTGGCAAAAGGCCTCTCGCTTCTGCAGGGTGGTGGGGGTGTCTTAGGGAAACGGGAAGCACAGCACCCCAGGATCAGGTGGACATCACCCCCAGATGTACAAACTGGTTTGCAGGGGTAGTCTCAGCCCTGAGACCACTGATTTGCTGTTTCCCATATTCCCAAGGGCCCCATATTCCCCCAGGACACGCCGTGGGCACGGCCGGTGTCGCTCACCCGCGCGCTGGGGAAGATGAAGTCCCTGCTCAGGCTCTTCTGGTTGTCACGGGCACACACCAGCCTCACCTTGCTCTGCACGCTCTGGTACTTGATCAGCTGCAGGACTGAAGGGGGTCAGGGGGTCAGGGGGGCGATGGTGGCCCCCACCTCCCACCACAGGGCAGTGTGGGACGGGGGCTTGGGGTGTGACAGGGCATGTGGCCCGTCCCGGTGGGCCCTACAGCCCCAAAGCATCCCTCTGGCAGCCAGCAGGGGTGCAGCAGCCCCTCACTTTTATCGTGTGGGATCATCTCCTCCGGGGAGCCGCTGCCCCGCTTGGTGACCGTCACTGTCCCCGACTCCACGTCCACCGTCAGGGCTGCACGCTGGGACTTCCCCACCTTCACCTGGACACAGGGACGCGGCTCCGGAGCTGTCCCCACACCTGCCCTGCCCAGCAGTGACTCCGCGGTCCCACTGTGTCCCCAGCCTCACCTCGAAGTTCTGCACGGCCAGGGGCCTGGCAGCTGGCGGGGGGGCCACGGCCACGCTGGGCAGTGCCAGGTTGAGCTTTGTCACCATCTCCTGCAGCGACTTCAGCACCTGCCAGTGAGACGGGCACTGTGCTGGGGGCACTGGGCTGGCAGGGAGCCCTGGGCTGTGCTGCCGCCGGGGCTCGGTTTGACAGGAGTTAATTTATGGGAGGGATAGCTGTGCCTCCGACAGGTGGGGTCAGGCACCTTCTTCTCCAGCGAAGAGAGGAGGTGGTTCACAGTGGAGATCTTGTTGAGGAGCAGCTCCAGATCCGGATCGCTGCTCAGGAAACCCTGAGGGGTGAACGGATATTTTTGGAGCAGCAATGGACCTGTGGATTCCTCGCTGTGGGTCTGGGCTGCACCACGAGATGTGGAGGTCCCTGGGGGCTGCGGGGACACTCACCTGCTCTCTGGCCGGGCTGCGAGGGGACACAGGGGGGTCGAACACCCTGGCCAGGGTCTCCAGCCCCGCCAGCGTGAAGTCGATCTCACTGCAGGGGAGGAGAGCGGGCAAGAGGCGGTGTGGGCGTTTCCGTGACGACACTGAGCCACCGAAAAGGGACGGGGACAAGGTGGGTAGCCCCGGGGGGTGTCCCCGCTCCAATACCAGTATCCCCAGGCCACTGACCTGTGCAGTGCCCGGCAGGCAGTGGCGAGTGCGGTGCTGAGGTGCCGCAGCTGCGGGTGCCCGTGGCACAGAGCCTCCAGGTCCAGCTGCACGTGGTGGGTCAGGTACTCGGCCATGAAGCCCATGAAGTCACTGGCCGGGCTGGGAGAGGAGGGGTGGACATAAAGATCGCCCCGGGGCATGCCCATCCCACCGCCCAGAGCGGGCAGGGCTGCGTTACCTGCTGTGGACCTGCTCCTGCAGCCTCTGGTGCAGCTGCTGCGGGATGTGGGTCCGGCTGGAGTGGGGAGCGCCGGGACACGGCACCGTCTGTCCCCAGCCTCGAGCATCCTCCCCGTCTGTGGGCAGAGTCACCAGCTCAGCGGGACGCTCCCCTGTGCCAGCCTGGCACAGCCCCCGGCCCCTCCCCGGCTCACCCGAGTCCTCGTCCGGCCTCGCCCGGTGCACGGGGTGCAGCAGGGGGGTCACCAGCCCGTTGTTGGGGTGCTGGTAGGCACCGATCAGGTCGGGGAGGGTACGGAAACACTTGGCTTGGATGCCCTGGATGGTCTGGGAAGGCAGAGCAGGGGAAGCACCATCATATCCCCTCCTCTGCCAGGGCAGCCCCAGCCTGCCGTGGCCAGGGGGTCTGTCCCCCAAAATGTGCCCGTGGTGAGCTGGAAGTGCCAGCTGGACACCGGACCCGTGGGGTAAGGAGCATGGGGACATCAGCCTCCTTCAGCAGACAGGGATTCTCCCTGTGGACACCCAGGATGCTCTTTTAGGGGGCAGAAAGGGCAGCTGCAGAGGGCTGGGGACCAGAAGAAACCCTGAGGGGACATCGAGGAGGGGAAGCGAGGCCAGGACAGGCCCCGTGGGGACAGGCTGTGACGGGGTCAGTGGCAGGAAGGGACAGTGTCAGGATGCGTTGTGCTGTCGGCAGGAAGCCTCCGACGGCCCCGAGCCGGAGGAGTGGCTGCGAAGCGCCCGCATCCTGCAGCTCGTGCAGAAAACAAACCACAGGCTGCTGGCACCACACCGGGGAGGGGGACGAGCACCCCGGGCCCTCCACAGCTGCATCCTGCCCACGCCCAGCTCCGAGGCACCGCTCAGGGCCGGGGGTGCCCCTCCCTGCACCCACCTGCACGGAGAGCAGCCCCTCGTCATCAGGGAGGATGCGGTAGGTGTAGACGTGCCTCTGGAACCTGGAGAGAGCAGGTGAGGGGCCCCAGCCCGCTGCCCACGGCACCGTGGCAGCGCTGGGGGCCCGGCCCTGAGGCAAACATCCCATCGCCTCCCCAGAGAGAGGAACTGAGCGAGCATTTCCAGAAATAAATCATCACCCTCAGCTCGGGGTCTGTGGGAGGATGTGCAGTGTCCCCGTGCTTCCAAACAGCGTGGGACAGCCGTGACTCCAGCAGCACTCACTGGGGTACCTGCAGTGCCGTGGCTCCGTGGCTTTTGGCCAGACAGGGCCCTTGCCATGCTGCCTGTGGGACCACTGTGCATCCCTGCCCGTGCCACCACCCTGTGCCACCAGCCTGGACTCTGGCTAGTGCCCTGTACCCCCGGTGTCCTCTGCCACCATGTATTTACAATTTGTCCCACAAAAAGGGCCAAGCCAGTGAAGGAAAGGGCATGCATCCTGCCAAACCTGACGTGTGACAAGCAGGCAGGAAGGGTGCAGAGCAGGAAGGGTGCAGGCAGCAGGAAGGGTGCAGGGGGCAGGAGGGGTGCAGGAAGCAGGAGGGGTGCAGGGGCTGCACACCTGGTTCCAGCTGTAGGGATGGCAAGAGGCCCCATATTGGGGGTCGTATCCCTGAAGCCCCAGCATGGGAGATGCTCACAGGCCAGCAGGCAGCCCCAAACAGCTCAATGTGCCCTGGGTTTGGGGTGATCCATTCAGCAGCCATGGTGCTGGCAGGGCTGTGGGCCCAAACTTCATCCTGCTGTCATGGACACGGGGTTCTCCACTGGCTCGACCTGGGGATCACTCAAAACCCCTTTGCCCGGGAGCTGCCACCCTGCTCACCCCACTGGCATCCCTGCAGATGGCTCTTCCATGGGGTTTTGGCAGTGCGTGGAGCAGGGAGAGGCACAGAGGGAGGCAGGCAAGGGACAAGAGGCAGAAGCCACACGCAGAGGCAGGGCAAGGACTCACAGGAGGCACAGGGCGTACGCCCCCTTCACCGACTCGCTGTCCCGCACCAGGAAGGAGCCGTCCCGCCCGGCCTTGGCCAGCAGCCCCTCGGCCACCACCTGGCTGATGTCGCAGTGGTACCATCCTGCTGCCGCCATCCTGCTGCGCCGTGTCTCCGTCCCAGCCCCACATCCAGCTCAGCAGGGGCTGCTGGAAGTCACGGGGACTGCTGGGGCGGGTAAAGGAGGGGGTGGAGTGGGGACACCGGGCCCCCGGTACCCGAGCGCGATGCTGGCTGCAGGTCCCGGCAGGTGACAGGGAGCCACCGAGGTGATGCTCATGGAGACGGGGTTCCCTGCGGCCAGGCAGGGTGGCAGGAGCACCAGGGGGGCAGCTGGGGGAGGCTGGGGGTCTGGATGATCCTCATCACGGAGGCTCCAGCCTGCAGGGAACACGGGGGCAGATCAGCGAGTGGATCCTTCCTGTGGGGGGTCACAGGAAAGGTGGCCCTGGGCCACCATCCCTCCGTGGTGCACGGCGAGGACAGGCCACGCTGGTGGCGCCCAGGGGTCCGACCTCACCCGACACACTCACCGTCCCTCTCAGGCGCCGTGCGGGGCTCCCGTGGCTCTTGTGGGGTGCTGTGGGCAGCGAGCTGGGCTTTTGGGCTTCAGCCGAGCGGGAGCGGAGCGCTGATGCTGCTGCTGGACTTCCCCCGGTGGGTCACAGCGGCCACCTGCCCGCCACGCTGCCCATCGGGGCGGCAGCTCGGGGTCACGCAGTGCCCACCGCGATGCCCTCGGTCCCCGTCCCGCGGGTCGGGCTCCCCCGCTCGGTGCCGCTCGCTCGGCACCGCGGCGGCCGCGCTCTTCCTCCTTCCGTGCGCCCCGCTCTCCCCAGCCCCGGGAGCGGCCTCCTCGCTCCTCCTCCAGCCCCGCTACCGGGGCAAGGCAGCGGCCACGCGGGCTCGGCACGGCGGGGACGGCGGGGACAGTCCCGGAGCGCGCCCCGCCTCCACCGGCTCCCGCTGCTCTCCTTCCTCGGGGCTGAGGGATGAGCAGAACTCTGGGACAAGAGACTGCCAGGGGTGCGGGATGGTGTAGCATCCCGAAATGCACCTGAAATGTGTTTGGGGCTGGGGGGCATGGGTTGGGCTGCCCACTCCTGGGTGCTGCTGCCCGCGTTGAGGCCGAGCTCTGCCCTTGGCAGAGAGAGACGGAGCTGCTGCGGGCACCGGGCACCCACAGTGGCACTCATGTCACCCCACCTGTGTGTGCCCTGCCTGCAGGTGGGAGGGAGCTGGGGCTCAGGGCATCCGGAAAGGGGTCGGAAAGGAGGGAGACTTTTCCCAGCAGGACAGGGTGCGGACAGCATCGCAACTCGTGGGTGCAGCCCCAGAGGTTTTACTCCTTGTGGCCGGGCAGGAGCGGGGCCACACGGGTGAGGTGGATTGAGATGCCAGGGTAATTAGCAGCAATTAATTACACATGAACAGCAGCCACCGTCTTCTCTCCAAGTGCCTGGCAGCTCCAGGGGGACAGAGATTCTGGAGAATCAGATTCCTGCTGGAGGAGGATGAAGATGAGTGTGTGGATGGAGCCAAGCCATGCTCCTGCCTGTCCACCACCCTTAGCACGTCCCTGCAGCCCTGGGCCAGCACAAAGGGACTGTGTCACCCACGTCCTGCCCCAGCCCACCAGCACAGATGTGCCAAAACCCCATGTGAGGCTTTCTCCTGGGTTCCCAGCTTTGAGAGGAACCTGTGGCCAGGCCAGTGAGAAGTTGGGCCACCTGCTTTTGGGCTGGTGGTTCTGGTCACACAGCAGCAGGTGCAACTCTGCCCAGCACCTGCCATGGGGATACACAGAGGTGGCAGCTTTGTATGGGGTTGGAGACCCCAGACCATCCTGCTGGAGCCCCAGTCCCACCAGTGCTGCTTGCGCCTGCGGCTTAACGGCACGGCAGTAATTCCTGGCAGGTGTGGAGTAGCCTTTCTCCCGATTAATGCCATCCACGCCGCTTAATCCGGATCAGGGGAGGAAGCCCTGAAGCTCTGAGGGGCTTTGAGGAATCAGCAGTGCCTGCTGCGAGTGTTTATGTAAGGTGGCTGCGGTGTGCAGTGCCAGAGGTGGAGCTGGGACCATGCCAGAGGCACCTGGAAGCTGTGCCAGCACCTGGGCACAGGTGAGGTTGGGAGGGCAATGTGGCTTCACTGGGACCGGAATGCTGAGGAGCTCTGGCTGCACCGAGGCTCCCTCCAGAGCCTGTGGATGCAGGACGCCCCATGGCCCTTCCCTGGGAAGGGAGGGCACTCCAGGGCAGTGTCCATTGACACAGAAGGATGAAGCCAGGCCTCCCCACCCTACAACAGCCCCACATCCACTGGTGTCCTGCCCCTCTGGAAGTGGCTCTTTGAGCTGTGCTTCACAGTGCGTGGACCTGGAGGGATGAGGAGATGTGAGGAACCCCTGGCCACTCATTGCACAGGAAAAAGGAAGAAGGCCTCTTTCATTTCCCTATTATTTTGAACCCCTCTTCCTTCCACAGTGCTTGGTTTGGAGCACAGAATGAATGTGGGAAGGGATGTGGGCTCTGACCATCTTACCACTGTTTTGGGGAGGAAAATTATCTGGTCCTTGACTTCAGCAGGGCTGAATCCACCCAGCTGGGTTTAGGCTGAGCTGAAGGGGCCCATGACGAGCCCTGCTCTCCATCCTCACCACACTGTGCAGACCCTGCAGAGCCAGGCAGTGGCCCTGGTCACAGGACCCGCATTAAGAGCGTAACCAAGAGCCACAAACAAAGCTCAGGATTAGGCACAGTGCTGGGGGCCCTGGCCAGGCTGAGGGTGTCCAGGTGGGGCTGCCTCCTCCTCCTTTTCCTCTTCCTCCTCTTTCACCCGCCAGTGTGAAGGTCACAGTTCACGTGGCCCCCTGATTGTGGCAGAAATAGTGCCCGTTAATCTGGAACCTAAGCAGCTCTCCTGTGTGCAATTAAAGAGATCACAGGTCCCAGCCCCGGGGAACGTGTGCTGACAGCTAAAGCCCTGGCAGTGGGGCTGCTGGGGCTGGCATGCCAGTGTGGCTCCCAGTGGCCATGGGGGAACAGGTGAGCTGTGTTGGGGGAGCTGGTACCCAGGTAATAAAGGTTGTCGAGCTGATGCAGGGTCCTGAGAGGAGGCACAGCTCCTAGCAGGGATATCCTGATCCCAGTGCTCACCTCTGGGGGCTGAGTCAGAACCAAGTGTAACCCCAGAGGAAGGGCTTGAGGGATGGTGGAGGTGAAGAGGATGAGTGGGGCCTTGCTGGAGCAGTTTGTAGCTACCCTGGGCTGTCCTTGTGCCCCATCCCTAGAGCCAGTCCCACAGCCATTCCCATGGGAGGAGTGTCCCATACAATGGCTGTGGCTGGGACAAGCTTGCAGTGGGAATTCTGCTTGTCTGGCAGCCATAAGGTAGAGCCACGCTGGGCTTTCCACAGACTCTGCAGCAGCAAACATGGAGTTAATGATGCACTAATCGGGTCAGGCCAGGCCAGCCTGGGAGTTATGAAATGATGCTGGGCTGGGCAGGCTGTGCTGGGGACAGTGGCAGCTCTTTGTCCCACCCCCAGCGTGGCTGGTCCTTCCGTCGTGGCTCAGGGAGGGTGAATCCTGCCTTCACCCTGTCCTCCTGTACAACAGTGTCTCATGGGGAGGGTGTCCTGTGTGCCCTGAGCCACAGCAGGTCATCTATAGGTGTCTGACCACATGGGCACGTTGGCCGTGCGGGAAGCTGCCTGTGCCTCCATCCATCTGTTATCCAGACAGGAAGGTGTGTGAGGGAGGGAGAACCCCAGGCTGGTCTCTCCTTCTCTGCCATCTCCATCCAACCCCATGCCCAGGCTGGGCCCATCTCCCCTTACCGTGGGAGCAGCTGCAGAGAGCCCCTGTGGGAATCCACACCCCTTCCCACCAGGAGCAGAGCTTCTACCTCAATTACCATCACCTTGCTTCTAAGCCCGCTTTGCCAATCCCCCTAAGCTGCTTTCCCAGGGCTTCAACAAGAGATGTATTTATAGCCCACTCTTACTCGTGAAGCGTCTCCCCAGTTAATCAACTAATAGGATTCTTCCCGCAAGTCCCTCTCCCACGGAGCCCTCACACACAGACACACCCGCCCTGCATCCCTGGCCAGGCCTGAGTGGGCGAGATCAGATGCCAGGGGAGGGACAAGCCAGGGGGATATAAGCAGCTGCAGCACTGGGAGCAGCCCGTAGTGACTGGGTGGCACTGGGACGTGCTGGGAGAGGAAGAGGAAGAGGAGAGCATCTGTCTGTCCATCCACCTGCCAGGTGAGTGCTGCCTGGGCCCTGCCAGGGCTTCGGGGTTCTGAGGGTTTGGAAAACACTCAGGGCAGGGACGCTGGTGCTGGATTGTGGCTGGAAGGAGGGTGGTTGAAAAATGGGAAAAATGTGGACAAGAAGGATTCCAGTGTGGCCAAAGGACATGGCTGGAGGGTTGGGCACTGGTATGGGACAGCTGAGCCAAGCCAGGGAGGGTCTGAGTCCCCTCTTTGGGGCTTGGGAGATGCTTTGCAGGAGTTCAGCTCTTCTCCCCTCCACCTTTCATTGCCTCATCCCCAATTCCCAGAGTCTGGAGGGGGCCAAGCTCTGCTCCTACTCTCTTTGCACCTTCTCACCCTGCAAGGATTCCCAAACTTCACATCCTACAGCACTCAAGGGCCTCAAAGACCCTGAGCTTGGGACGACTCCCCTGTCTTCCTGTGGGGAAGAGACTCATCCCCTCACCCCCGTGGCCACTTCTCTCTCACCAGCTTCCCTGTGGTTGTGTACAGAGAAAACTCTGTCCACGTGCCCCCGGGGCTTAAAATCCTGTCTGGGCTTAAGCTGCACTCATGTCGGAGTTGTCTATCCCTAAGAGGCTGAGCTCATCCCGTCCAATATCCCAGAGAATCAGCTGGTGATCAGTGGGATCTTCACAGGTTCCTTCTGGGCACAGGTTTGAGCCAGTAGAGCTTGGGCAGGGCTGGGCACCTCCAGCCCCACTCCCAGCATGAAGGGATGGGGATGGAGAGACTGTGTGCCCCGAGGCCCCTCTTTCCATGGGGCAGCTGAGCTTCCCTTGACCTTTCTCCCTGGGTTTTCCTTGTTTTCCTGTGGGTGACAGGACAAAACAAGCCTGTTCCTACCACTGAGCCATGACAGACAATTTCCAGCAGTCTGGAAAAATTATTAAAATGGAGTCTCTGTAAGGCCTTTTATTCATTTTCTTGCCTTTCCCAGTCTTGAACCTGTTCCACTGGGAATCACTGCTGTGCTTCCTCTTTTCTGGGGCAACACTCTCCCTTTTTTTCTCACACTCCATCACCTTTTTGGCCAGGAACAAGGAGCTGACTCAGCTCCCATGTGCCACTCCAAAGCCAAATCTGGAGCTCCTGAGCTCTGCAAAGGTGGCAGTGCTGTATCCCAAGAGCTCTGCAGTTTGTTGGGATGTGCAGGATATTGGATGGTGGCCGTGGCTGGGGCTGCCACTTCCCCAGGACCTCATCCAGCGCTTTCCCTGTTTCTCCCCACAGATTTCCACCTGGAGATTCCTGCTCTGACTTAAAATGGCGGACGGAGCAAAGTAAATATCTTTATTGATTTATTTATCTGGAATAAGAATGGAGCAGAGGGAGGAAGTGAGACCCAAGCTCCCCTCAGCTGCTGCTCCCATGGAGCTGCCATGGAGCCAACACAGCCCCTTCTCTGTATTGGTCTTTCTCACTTGTCCTTAAGACACAAAATCCACCCACTCCTCCATGGTCACCCTGAGCTTGGGAGCACATCCCAGGATAGCTGCACAGGGTGGGTTTGGCTCTGAATTGGCAGGACATGGAATTTCCCAGGGACAGGACAGCCTGGTGTAGCTCTTGGTGATGCACAATTTGTAGGGCAGTCCATCATCCCTCTGAGCCCCCTCCAGCCTTGTCCAAGACACTCCCAAACATCCCTCTCTGTATTCTCCACAGGGTTTTCAAGAAGACCAGCCCCGACAACAAGGTGAGTCTGTGTGCCCTGTCCCCTCACGTGCCCTGTCTCCTTGTGTGGCCAGCCCAAGGTTTAGGCTGTGCTGGGATCTCTCCAGGCTGGATCTGCCTTACCTTTGAAACCTGATTGCTTCTCAGACCTGCCATGAGTCACTGCAAGACTGGCTTTTCAAAACAGACATTAAAAAATACCCTGATAGGACCCCTTAAAGGTGATTCTGGTCCAGCCTGGTGATAAACCCCATGACACTGATCAGGGCTTCGAAATTTGGGCCAATTCAATGACAAAGTTAATGACAAACATTAACTTGTTTCCTTCCTCCCTTTCCCCATGTGCTGCCTCCAGCTTTCCCTCTACCTGGGGAAGAGAGACTTTGTGGATCATGTGGATTCAGTGGAATCTGTAGGTGAGTGGGGCTGTGCCCAGCACTGAGGAGGAAGTACAGGCAGGAGAGGCTGGGGACACCAGTCTCAGTGTTGGGGGCTGCTGGTAGAGCAGGAGGAGCAGGAGCAAATGCTGTGTTTTCCTGCAAGTATCCTTAGGAAGAGTAGTGGGGAAAGGGACAAAGCCCCTTCGCAAAACAACCCAGCCACCCTGCTGGTGGAGATGCTGGAGGAGGCATCACCATCCCCCTTGGTAGCAGCTCCTCTCTGTCACCTTCGAGGTGGATTATTTGGGTTTAAAAAGCTTTGTTTTAGCAAAGATCTTCCCAGGCAGCTGAGCTCACCGGTCCTTCTCCTTTTGCTTGTTTGCAGATGGTGTCTGCCTGGTCGACCCGGAGGACCTGGAGGACAAGAAAGGTATTGATACACAAATACAGCATGAGGGGAGGGGATGGGACCAGTCCAAAGCTCAGTGGCAACCTGGGACTGTGCTCAGGTTAAAGCTGCACCGTGTCACCTACGGCTCGTTGTCCCTCGGGGCCATGGCAGCAAAGGACACAAGGGGTCCCGTTCATGTTTAGTGTCCGAGGCCCTGAGAAGTCTCATTGCTGCTGAAGAGTTTTTGAAATCATTTTTCTTCCCTCTTTATTCACCCTCCATGCCACCCTTGTCCCTCCTGCCTGCTCTCCCTGGCTCAGTGTACGTGATGCTGACCTGCGCCTTCCGCTACGGCCGCGATGACCTCGACGTGATCGGCCTGACCTTCAGGAAGGACATCTACGTGCAGACTGTCCAGCTGTACCCACCTGTGCCGGACCAGACCCCCAAAACCCTCACTCCTCTGCAGGACAAGCTGATGAAGAAGCTCGGGGAGCATGCCTACCCCTTCACCTTTGAGGTAGGGGCTGCTCAGCCCCTCCCGACCACGTGGCTCTGCGGTGTCAAGGGGGCCTCAGCTCTGGACACGCCTTTTATTCCCTTTTTTCTCTCTTTCTCTGCCCAGGTTGCCACCAACCTGCCCTGCTCCATCACCCTCCAACCTGGGCCGGATGATGTGGGAAAGGTGAGCTGCTCTCCCCAGCCTGTGTCCCCTGGACTGTCCTCCCTGTCAGGGGATTGAGTTGTGGGGTGCTAAAAATGAGAATTGATTCTCATGGCCCGTGGGGTGAGGGGTGGGAAGGGAGGAGTCAGCACCAGGATTTCTGGGAATGCAGTGGAGGAAGGAAGGAAAGAAGGAAGGAAAGGAACCTAAAGCTCTGGCAGCTGTGAGCCCCTCCTGCTCAGTGACCATACGTGTTCCCCCAGGCCTGTGGCGTGGACTTCGAGGTCAAGGGATTTTGTGCTGAAAATCTGGAGGAGAAAATTCACAAAAGGTATTTTCAGGGGATCCCTTTCCTGCCCCACGGCCCTAAAACCAAACCACAGGATCTTTTTGGGGTGACCAGCTTAGGGGTCAGGCTGAGGACCTTCTGTCAGCCTGTGCCATGCTTGGATGGGGAACTCAGCCTGAAACTGGGGCAGTGCTCCCTGTGTCATGTCCTAAGAGCCAGCTGGAACCTGCACCCTTTGGCCAGAGACACTGTGATGTCCCCAAAGAGCCCCTGTGACCCCTCTAAGGCCTTGCTGATGCTGTGGGGGACACTGGGGGTGCCACCTCTGTCCCCACAGGAACTCTGTGCGCCTCATCATCCGCAAGATCCAGTACGCCCCAGTGCAGATGGGGCCGGCCCCGAAAGCTGAGACTACCCGGCAGTTCATGATGTCAGACAAGCCTCTGCACCTCGAGGCTTCCCTGGACAAGGAGGTCAGCAGGGAAACTGTCCCCCCAGGGACAGGGACCAGGATTTCTGGTCACATCACCGAGCCTCTTCCCATTGCAGGTCTACCACCATGGAGAACCCATCAACGTGACTGTCAACATCAACAACACCACCAACAAGGTTGTGAAAAAAATTAAGATCTCAGGTGAGAGGGGGCAGAAGGGGCATGTCCCAGCACCCATCACTGTCAGAGATGGGGACCGTGAGCCCCTGCCATGTCACCAACATGGCTCCCTCTTGTCTGTCCCCAGTGGAACAGATGACAGATGTGGTCCTGTATTCCCTGGATAAATATGTGAAGACTGTGCACACTGAGGAGATTAGGTAAGGGACAAGGGGCTGGAGGTGATGTGGCATCTCTGAGAGGGAGAAAGAGAAACGAGGAGGAGGAGGAGGATGGGAGAGTGATGGGGAGAGGGGATGTGACAGAGTTTCACACCAAGCAGCAGAAATCTCCAGGTTAGAAGAGCAGGTGCAGAGGAAGCAGAGCAGAGGGAAGGCTGTAGACAATGTCCCCATAGCACAAGCTGGTGGTGGCTGGGAAGGTCCCTGGGGGGAAGGTGCACAGATGCTCCCAGGCTTCTTCATCTCCTCACTTTGCATTTTTGAGGCCAGACACAGCCTCTGCCCCGCTGAGAGTGAGGAGGGAGGGCGCAAAGGTGGAGGGGAGAAAAAAGAAGTGGTTGCAGAGGGGAAAGACAGGAGGGAACAAAAGGAGGAAATGGCCCAGCAGCTGCGTGGGGAGGGTAGGGCTGGCCCTGCACAGGTGCCTGCTGTGATGCTGAGCCCCTTGAGGCTGGGGCTGGCTCCAAGCTCTGCTCTCCCACCCTTCCAGTGAGAACGTGGCCGCCAATTCTACCTTCACCAAAACGTACTCGGTGACGCCCCTGCTCTCGACCAACCGCCAGAAGAAAGGTCTTGCTGTTGATGGCAAACTCAAGCACGAGGACACCAACCTGGCCTCCAGCACCATGTAAGGGCTGTGTGGGCTCCCCCTGCCCCCCACCACGCCTTCTCCCCACTTCTCCCTACTCAGGATGGTTGGGGCTCCCACCAAGGGCCCCTGAGCCCACCCCATCCAGCTGGAAAATGTAGGCATTTTGTGACAATGTCACAGACCCACCTCTCCATCCCATAGGAGAGATGTAGCTTCCCAGTTCCAATGTTGTTCAAAGCTCCTGCATCCCTCTGCAGAGCTGGGCCTTTTCTTGGACCCGGGGCCTCCAGAAGCTGATCTGTGGCTTCACCCAAGTTCCCGCCCCTCTCTTCTGCTGTTTTCCTCTCCTGCTAAACCCCAGTGCATCCCACGGGTGGCAGGACACAGATAAACCCTGGCAACGACCATGGGGGAGTGGATGGGGTCTGCAGGCAGCACTGCCCCCTCACTGTTCCCCTCTGTCTTTTTCACAGCCTGAGACCCGGCATGGACAAGGAGGTGCTGGGCATCCTGGTGTCCTACAAAGTGAAGGTCAACCTGATGGTGTCCCGAGGAGGGTGAGGCTCTGTGGGCATGGGGATCAGGGATCATCATCTTGAGCTGTGCTGGGGGATTTTGTACCCCGGGGAAAGGAGAGGAGGCTTACACCGTGGGCCCCCTTGCCCTTGCCCTGCTCCCCTGGGGGCCCTGGGCTGCTCTCTGACCCCCACCCCACCACGTCTGTTATCAACCCTCTTCCACCTCAGTATAAAGCACAGTCTAACACTCCCCTCCTCTGCCTTGGCTCACTTCTGTCCCTTCTCTCCTGCTGCCACAGCATCCTGGGGGATCTCACTGCCAGGTAAGGGGGGCTGCCTGTGGGGCTGAGCATGGGGCTGTGCTGGGCAGGATCCTTGACTGAGCTGCTTTTCCTTCCAGTGATGTTGGGGTGGAGATGCCAGTCATCCTGATGCACCCGAAGCCCGATGAGTGTGAGTTGTGTGTGGGATGCTGCCGAAAATCAGCAGGGAAAAGAGGCACTCTGGTTCAGGGGGAAGCTGGTGAAAACAGCTCTGGTGTAGCTGCCTCAGTGCCAAGGGCCCTGCTCTGCCCTCTGTGGGATGGGCACAGCTGCCCAGCTGTCCTGGAGCAGATTTCCCATGGGATGGGCACAGCTGCCCAGCTGTCCTGGAGCGGGGTGGGAGCAGATTTCCCATGGGATGGGCACAGCTGCCCAGCTGTCCTGGAGTGGGGTGGGAGCAGATTTCCCATGGGATGGGCACAGCTGTCCGGCTGTGCTGCATGCACCCTGTGTCCTGGAGCAGGGTGGGAGATGTCTTCCCCATAGCACCCTTCCCAGTGTCCCTCTCTCCAGGAAAACACCCAAGAACTAAGGAGAGCTGTTAGCTGAAATGTCCTTTCTGTATTAACCTGCACAACTTTTCTCTCCCCATCCCTCTCTCCCTGTGCTTTTCACTGGAATACAGCTAAGGCCAGGTAAAGAGATGTTCTCTCTGACACACTAACCACACAGAACCATCACAGATTGATGTGACATTCCAGCTTGAGGTTACATCCTTGGATTAAACCACCCAGGTCTCAAAGCTCTGAGCCTGTGTCACAGCAGCCACTCCCAGAGGCAGTGGGAGGGATCAAATCCTAGGACTGGGATGTGTTCTGTAAACTTCCAGGGCTTATTTGACAACTCCTCTTGCTGCCACCACAGCAGCTGCCAGCCCGGGCCTTGTCCTGTCCCTCAGAAGCAGCTGGCAGTGTCTTCCAGCCAGAAATGCCAGCACTGGACACAATATCCCCATGGTTTTGGTTCCCACACAGAGATCCCTGGGCTGCTGGAAGTCACATCCTTGTGCCCCTGCACATTCCCTGGCACCAGAGGCCTCTTCTCCTCCCACATCAGCTTATTCCAGCTGAAGCCACAGCTGGGGCTGCTTCCCTCTGGGAAGCTGCAGTGCCAAATCCGTTCCTGACAGCCCTGGCCCTGCCTTGTAAAACCCCAAAGGTTTTGGGTCTGGTTGCACCCTGCAACAGGACAGGAGTGCTGGCATTTGGGGCTTGGAAAACCAGGCTGCAGCTCCAGGCTTTCACACCTGTGCCTGTCACACCATCCTTTTCCCAGCTCAGTGAGAGTATTTAAACTTCCAAAGAGGAAATCTCTTGGTCTGTACCCAGCATCGCTCCATGTAGGTTTTTCCAAATCATTTCACATTCCCAAGCTTTTGGAATCTCTTTTCCTGACTACTTTTTTCCTTTTTCTCCCCTACTTTTCACTTTGTGCTCTCCCTTGCTGACACTTGCTGCTCACCTTTCTCAAACAGGTAACTCAGCTCTTTGTTTTCCTTTCCTTCTTTTCCTTTAGAAATGCAAAATATTGTCCTAAAAACCACCAGAAGCTGCAGGCCCAGCTCCTTGGGTCATGCAGGCTCGCAATGATGGGGCCAGGCTGTGCCTCACAGTGACCTGAGTGTTCCCTGTGGGGTGACAGGGCTGGGATGGTCACTGCATTGTCCCCATTAGGAGCAGGGTTTTGGCTCAGCAGAGATTTCCCCTCCTCCTGGGGGCTCATTGTGTTCTGCTCTTCCTTCCAGTGCAGAGGACATTGTCATCGAGGAATTTGCTCGCCAGAAGCTCAAGGGAGAGAAGGATGATGAAGATGAGAAGGAGGAAGCTCAGAAAGAGGGGAGCTAAGCCACTGGCCCCCCACGCCCCAGTTTGGGATGCAGCCACCTGTAGTGTCCCCACTGTGCCACACTTGGCACAGCCCCCTCAGCCCCTCACTGTCCCCATAGGTCCCCCTTCCTCCCCAGGCTCCTGGCACCCACTCCAAGCCCCGGTAGTGGTGGTGAGAGCTGCTGCAGCTCATCCCGGGACCACCACACTGGAAAGCCCCATGGTGCTACCTGTTCCCATGGGTGCCAGCACAGAGACAGGGCAGGTGCGCTGGCCCTGGCTGAGCATGTCACCAGCGTGGCTGTCACCTGCCCATGCTGTGCACAACTCTGTGACACTGATACCAATAAACCCACCTGGTGGCCCAGTGTAGGCTCTGTGTTGTGCTGGGGGGGAGCAGACGGTGCCTTTGTGCAGGGGCAGATGAGGTGATGCAGGACCTGGTGCAGCCAGTCCCGGCTGGGTCCGTCCCTGCTACAGCCGGGCCCATCCAAGCTCCAGCCGGATGCATCCTGGTACATCTGGGTCTAATCCCAATACAACCATCCCGGTACAGCCAGACCCATTCTGCTGCAACCATCCCCGCTACAGCGGGGTCCAGCCACGCTACAGCCGGGTGCGTCCCGGTACAGGCGGCTCCGTTCCCGGTACACCATCCCCGCTGCAGCCCGGGCCCATCCCGCTACACGCCGCAGCATCCTCGCCCCGGAGGCCGCCCGGTCGCCACGGCAACCGCCCTCCCCAGCACCATAGCAACCCCCTCCCGTCGCCATGGCAACCGCCCTCCCCAGCACCATAGCAACCCCCTCCCGTCGCCATGGCAACCGCCCTC